>JAANYP010003140.1:0-178816 GCA_020465985.1 Centrapalus pauciflorus
CCGTGACGAGAAATGATTTCGGTGATGTATAGCTGTGCCAATCTATCGAGAGAGTATGTTTCTTTCATCGGTATGAAATGAGCTGACTTTGTTAATCGGTCCACGACTACCCAGATGGAGTCATGCTGTCTCTTGGTTTTCGGCAACTTCATGATGAAGTCCATTATTATATGCTCCCACTTCCATTCAGGAACTGGCAGTGGTTGCATATCCCCGAAGGGTTTCTGGTGTTCTGCCTTAACCATTTGACATACTCTGCAGCTTTCAACATAATGACCGATGTCTTTCTTCATTCCTGGCCACCACCAATAATCGGCTTTCAGATCAAAATACATATTTGAGCTGTCAGGATGAACGGATAACTTGGACTTATGGGCTTTTGATAGAAGAGTGTTGCGAATAGAACCATATTTAGGAATCCAGATTCGGTTTCCCTGGAGACAGTGAAGTCCCAAATGGTTCAGAGATAAGAATTGTAACTGTCCTTTGAGATTTTCAGAACCGATATTCTCTTCTTTCAACGCTTCGGCTTGAGCAGATCTGATGTCTTCAATAAGATCGGAAGAGAATACAACAGGAGTCAGGGCATAGCAACACTTTTCGGGATATATTTTCCTACTCAAAGCATCTGCGACAACATTAGCTTTGTCGGGATGATATAAGGATCTCGCAATCATAGTCCTTGATAAGCTCCAAGGACCGTCGCTGTTTCATATTCAGATCCTTTTGAGTAAAGAGATGTTTGAGACTCTTATGATCGGTGTAAAGCTGACACCGAGTCCCATAAAGGTAATGCCGCCAGATTTTCAGTGCAAAGGTAACAACAGCCAACTAAAGATCATAGTCGGTGCACTTTTCTCGTAATCCTTCAGTTGCCTTGAAGTGTAGGCAATTACTTTTCCCCTTTGCATTAGAACACATCCTAAGCCAGTACCAGATGCGTCGCTGTAAACGACAAAATCATCGTTGCCTTCTGGTAAGGCTAGGATCGGCGCTTGAATTAACTTCTGTTTCAAAGTTTCAAATGCCTCTTGCTGTTTATCTGCCCATAGGAAAGGTGTATTCTTTCGTGTTAACATCGTTAGCGGCACATCAATCTTCGAGAAGTCCTTAATGAATCGCCGGTAGTAACCAGCCAATCCGAGGAAACTTCTTATTTCGGAGGCATTGCGAGGCGTTTGCCATTTTTGAACGGCCTCGACTTTAGAAGGATCAACTGAAATTCCTTCGCCAGATATGACATGGCCAAGGAATTGAATCTAGAAAGAAATCAGAGTGAAATTTCAAGTTTTGTTTCAATCAAAGAACGCGTAGGAATAACTCAAGACAATATAAAGTTGTACCTGTCTAAGCCAGAATTCGCACTTAGAGAATTTTGCGTAGAGTCTTTCTTTTCTCAGTAACTCTAGCAATTGTCGCAGATGAATAGAATGATCAACCTCCATTTTGGAGTAAATCAGAATATCGTCTATGAATACGATAACTGACTTATCCAGCATCGGTCTGCACAAGCGATTCATGAGATCCATGAACGCCGCTGGTGCATTCGTTAAACCGAACGGCATCACAAGAAATTCGTAATGACCGTATCTTGTTCGGAAGGCTGTCTTCGGAATATCCTCATCTTTAACCTTCAGCTGATGATACCCAGAATGAAGATCGATTTTAGAAAAATAGCTGGCTCCTTGTAGCTGATCGAATAAATCATCAATTTTGGGCAGAGGATACTTATTCTTTATAGTGACTTTGTTCAACTCGCGGTAATCAATGCACATTCGAAGAGTTCCGTCTTTCTTCTAAACGAATAAGACAGGTGCACGTGCACCCCACGGAGATGAACTCGGTCGGATAAATCCCTTTTCTAACAGCTCTTGCTATTGTTTCGACATTTCCTGCATTTCTGCAGGTGCAACTCTGTAGGGAGCTTTAGCGATGGGAGCCGCACCAGGAACCAAGTCAATTCTGAACTCGACTTGACGTTCTGGTGGCACTCCAAAAATATCATCAGGAAACACGTCTGGAAACTCACAGATGATTGAAATATCAGATAAGGATTTCTTTTGAGCTTCAGAGTTAGATTCAGATGAGACATAGCATATGTAAGATTCGTGACCCTTAGATAGATACTTATACGCTTTTTCAATAGAAATGAAGCAGTGAGCACCTTTTCGCTTCTCACCTTTGATTTCCAATACTCGGCCGTCTGAAGACTTAATTCTGATGATTCGCCGATTGCAGACGATCGTAGCCTCATTATTCATTAGCCAGTCCATGCCGATGATGACGTCGAACTCTTTCAACGGAATCGGGATAAGGTCGAGGTTGAATACGATATTGTCAACAAGTAGAGTACAGTTTCGATAAACAGAATCAGCCATAACATAGTTGTTACTGGCTGTCTCAATATCAAGTATCACGGGAAGCTTCAATGGATATTTGTATAATCTTTGTGCGAAAGAAGTCGATATAAAGGAACGACTAGCACCAAAATCAAATAATACGCGAGCAGGGATTGAGTTAAGCATGAACGTACCGGTAACTACGCCAGGGGTTTCCTTTGCTTCCTCGGCTGTTATCTGAAATGCTCGAGTCCTTGCGGTCGGAGTTGCAGCTGAGCTTTTCATCGTAGACCCTCCAGCTGACGACTGTGACTGACCTCGTTGCCCGCTGCGACACTGATACATAAAGTGTCCTCGTTTCCCACATTTCGCACATCCGAGTCCTCGCTGTGGACACTCTTCGCTACTGTGACCAACTCTGTTACAAGCATAGCATGTGACGGCGTCTGGGTTACACAATCCCATGTGTGACTTTCTGCATCTTTTACAAAATCGGGGCTCGTTTGTGAGGGAATAGGCTTGAACTTTCTGTGGCGAACTGTACTACTGAGATTGCTGAGGTTGTTGGGACTGAGGCTTGTTTGGCCTGAAGAATCTGCCGAATCTCTGTTTTTTTGGGGGAGATGGACACGTCGGATTAGCTGATGGAGCATAGAGCTGATCGCCATACTCTAGATATCCTCTCTCGATCTGTCTTGCAGCTTCAACCATTTCCAAGTAACTCTTATACTTTATTGCACTCATCGGATGTCGGTATCTTGGGTTGAGTCCTCCGCGGAATCTATTCATTTTTCGTTCCTCATTAGCTACTTGATACGAGGAGTAGCCGCAAAGCCGCGAGAATTCATGCTCGTATTCGTCAACAGTTTTGGTTCCTTGGGTCAGCTGCATCAATTGAACTTCCATCTTGTCTCGCTGGTCGACCGGACAATACTTTGCGTTAAACATATCTAAGAACTGCTCCCATTCTAGAGTCTGTATTACTTCCTCGCCATAAATGCTTCTTTGAGTTTTCCACCATGCACGGGTAGCGCCGACGAACAACGCAGAAGCATAGCTCACTTTCTTTGAATCTAAGCAGTCAGAGATTCTAAAGATCTCTTCAGTATGGCTGATCCAATCCATTGCCTGAATTGGATTTACTGTACCCTCAAAGTTAAGGGCACCGCTAGCTTTGAAATCTTTAAATTTACAGCCTTTCGGCTGTTCAATTTGGGCAGCAGGGGTAGAGTTATCAGAATCAGAGTCATTATTCTGGACTTGCTTTTCTTTTCTTTTATTCTTTTTATCTTCACGTCTTTTAGCTTCGACCTCATCTCTAGCCTGAAACTGTTCTTGCATAATCTTATTTTGTTGTTCAGAGTGTTGTGCTAAAAGTTGTTGCATCATTTCAAACATTTGTTGTGGGGTCATGTTGTTGGGTATGTCACCTGATCCTGATCCTGACATCGTAACTGAAAATTAAAATCATTTAGCTATCAGTTTATAGACTTAGATCTATGTACCCTTTTTCCCACCCTAACATTCTGTACATCCTATCTCAGTTCAAACCACCTAAATGATTGATACATATGTATTGCTTCAGTTTGAGACCAAGGATTACTCACGAAATACTTGATTCACTCAAATTATGGGCTCTGATACCATCCTGTGAAGACCACCCCTTACGGGGCAGTTCTCACGAGTCTAGGTCCCACATCATGCAATACGATATCAATCAAACTAAGATAGAGTAATTAATTGTGTAATATTAAATTACAGTACAAGCATATTAGGATTTAAGTTTAATACAGATTACCAATTTTAAATTAAACTTATAAAGGGCACAAGTCTAATCTAATTCATGTCATCATATAATCAAGATAAATCAACCCAGAACACCATATTATCATCCTCCAATTAGTACCAAAATGGTTTGCTGAGTAGAGGTCTATGAAACTTCTGTCTTGATCTTTGTATGACCTAAATACTAGGTCCGGCATGTGACTTTCCTTTATCTTTTCCTTTAAAATGTGAATGTAGCAACCGTAAGCAACGCTTAGTGAGTAAATAGATTTTTAAATTAACATGCAATGTCAAGCGGATCATCATAAGTCTAGCGTGATATGTCTTGGCTGCCGCTTCAGCCCTCATGATTGAGACATAGAAGTCATAGAGTCGGATGATGCTCAAACCACGCTCACGCTTAAATCGTGGGGATCAGCCACATACTGGGCTAGCTACCAGTAAATCAACGTGGCGGAACATCGGAGGTCATTACCAAATTCAATAGAACTGGTGAAATAGCCAGGTCTAGAACAATAGACCAACAAGGCTAATCAAGCTGAATCAATATGTCAAGTTATATGCAATGATGAAGCATACGTAATCAAGTCATGATAACAATAATCTCAAAGCAATGTCAGAAATGAACTGAAAATGCAATATCATATGAAATGATAAGTCAAATAGCTATCATGATCCACTGGGCAACACCGAACCATGGTGTGCACAGGTCACAATCCAGCTGATAATATGAATGTCAAATCAATCTAATATCAACAATATGTCTCAACCGGAAATTCAAGCACGTTAAATCTGAATATCTATAACTCACAGATCTGGGTCTTTATCAAACAGATGTAAAATCTGCCACCTGAGTTACCTCAGGATTTTATCTTTGTCAACCTGTTCTCTGTCAATTCAAATCTTTGACCCGCTTTAAATAAATGTTCAGAATTTCACTGAACCTGTCCAGAATTTTAATATCAATCTCATGTTAATATCATCATCTTTTATCTTTAAATTCTTTATTTTATCTGATTCTGATAACTGATCTTCCATAAATCTTTCTTTCATTCATAATCTTTGTTTCATTAAATTCACAAAGGTCAATAAATATATATATATATATATATATATATATATATATATATATAAATATATATAATCATTTTGCTAATTATCTTGTCAATTTATGAGTTGTCCATTTATTTTATTCAATATATTCGAATTTAGGAAGTGGGTTTCGAATTTATATATTAAATTCGAATATGTATGTAAATTCGAAGGCATTAAATTCAATTATATTGATTAAATTCGAATGCTACATTTGTACCTTGGACAATTTCGAAAGTATGTATCATGATATATATATATATATATATATATATATATATATATATATATATATATATATATATATATATATATATAGCTAAATTCGAAGACATTAATTCCAATATAGGCTAAAATTTAATCCTAGGGGTTAAATTCGAATCATGCCTTTCTAATATATATACCAAATTCGAATCCTTGACTAAATTCGAACCAATATTCGAATTTGATGTAAAAATCAAACCCAAATTCGAATTTAAGGACAAAGTCGAATCCCTGGTTCGATTTTAGCTATATTCGAGTTTGTTCTTGGCATCTCGAATTTGTTCATAATTTACAGGTTTTAAACATGAATTTCTAAGTCATAAATCACGAATATGATAAATATTAATCCTAGGTTCGATTATATTATATATAATCTATCAAATTCTTGTTAAAACTCAAGCTAAATTAGCTTTATTCACACAAGAAATGATAAATTCGAATTCTTATCTTTTAAAACCGAAAATATACAGGCTAAAGATGTCGATTCTTACCTCAAATTCGTACGAAATCGAACATGTAATAGCAGATTCTTGTAGTACTCTCCGAGATCTTTCCGATGACGTATAGAACTCGATAATCGGCCGGTCGGTTTGAGAGATAAATTAGAGAGAAGTTGAGAGAGAGTTGAGAGAGAAAGTAGAGAGAGAGTCAGATTTGATTAATGACCTTTAATTACGTTTATATACTTCATCTAGTTATATTTGCTACTTAACCCACTTTTACTTTTGTATCATATATCTCGTTTATTTAATTATCTTTAATAATTTATTAAATCATAATTTAAATATTTATATAATTTAATTAAATATTTAAAAAGTTAATTAAATTATAATTCAAATAATGTAATAATATTACATTATTGGTTCAAATACTGAATTTTAAGACTAGATCAAAAGTTAGGTTGTTACAATCGCGCTCAAAGCAACGCGGCCCGGGCTCACTCAAGAACATCGCGGCCCGCAATCAGGGGATCACGGACGCGCTCACAGACGAACACAACCAGTATGCTCTGTTTTTATCACAGCCCAGGGAATCCATCCCCAAAATACTTTTAACCCGATACAACTCAGTTAATCAACTCCGAATTAAACCAGAATCATACATAAACCAAATCACACTCCCAAAAACAATCACAACTAAAGATTCACGAATTAGAGGCTCAAACTCACTTGGACTTGGGTGGCACAAGATGAAGGTGATTATGTCACTTGCTAGCTTGAATCTCATAATCAAATTCAATTCTTTGCAGTTGTAGCTGCTGCTGGAGGCCAAAACACACACAACACACTTTAGCTCTTTGATTTTGGAAGTGAAACAATGAAGCAACAAGCAAGGAGCTCAACATATATATATGTTTTCAGTTTTAACTCGGTCCGATACACAATATCCGATTCCGATATCAGAAAATACAATATTATATATCACCGGGTCCCAATTTAATTAATTTACTCCAATGAAATAATTACACGTACCTTTTCCAAAATTGGGATGTTACAAAAAAATTTTAAAATTGCTAAATAAGATTACAAACTTGTTAAAGTTTATTAGAAATAATACAATTTTACTAACATTATTTCATATGTAGAATATATAATAGTCTACCAATAAAAATCTATAAAATAAGAATAAGTGATTTTTTTTAAATTTATAAATGAATGTACATATTTTACATGTTTAGAATTTAAAAACAAAAAAAACATTAATAGCTTTTAAAAATTAATATATGAAGATAAGAAGGATAAATTAATTAAATATGTTGGGTACAATTTATAATAGAGTTGTAAACAATTTATATTGTATAAAGTTCAGGGGGCTTTATTGTAAATATTAAATAGATTGTATTTTGTATAAATACATGAGTCAACATTTTAGAAATGGTATGAAGTCAAAATAGCAGTTCACATATTTGATTAGGTTGATGAGAAGAATTGCTTAGCAAGTCAAGCACCCAATTGTAATATTTCTTCTCTCATTAATTCAAGCATTCGATATACAGTGATTGATATAATTGTTCATATGATTGTGTTTATATTGATGTATGAATTGCTGAAATTATGAATTCACAATTTGTTGGTACATCCCGTGTGACGATAGCAGTCTAAGTTGTCTTACATTGTGATTTTGCATATGTTTGGTATATATATATTATATATGATTGATGTTTATCAGTGTTTGTATGTTTGAACTTGATGTAACGTATTACAAGAAGTTCAAACATAAAACTCAAAGATAAAATCAATCATAAGGTAATATTATAAGTTTCATCACTTAAGTGTTTAAGTGTATTGGTTAGATTCGAATATGTAAAGGAAGACATTCGAATCTGTGATAGATTCGAATGTATCCTTAGATTCGAATAGGTTAGATTCGAATCTGTCAGATGGACAGATTCGAATGAGGCCTCAGGCCAGATTCGAGGTTGGCCCACAACAGACTCGAATCAGGGTCTATAATTAGGGATAGACTCGAATGATTAGCAGACCTTTGGCAGAATTCGTGAGGAATTAAGCAATAGGCGATCTCGAGTTTATCAGCTAGGTGAGTCCCGTTTCGGAGAGAATTAGTACGTAGGATCGTTCGTGTGTCGTTCGTTCAGCGTCTAATAGTCTCCGTGTTTTCGTTGGTTGAGAGTTGTCCATCTAACCGTCAACGAGGATTCCGCACTCGTTAACGGGTCCGCGTCTAGATAGATCTGTCAGTGGTAGACCTTACAAGTGGTATCAGAGCCTACGGAGTGTTCGTGGTGTTCTTCGTGTTCCTCAGATACATTCTAGGTTTCTTGACGCTAGTTGGACGGTTTTTCTCTCAAAAACGTGTTTTTGAGCTTAGCAAATTCATATTCGGGAAACATTTTGTCGTTTTTCACGTTTTTGGTCGAAATCATTGTTTTTCATTTGAAAATTAGTGATTTAATCCGTAAAACGTCAAAAAAACAAAGTGTTAGCTGTTTTTCGAGTTTGCGGCGCTCGAATCTATAGGGGTAATTAGGGTTTTACTTTATTTTCGAGTCTAACCAAAATACGCTCCTTTCGAGTCAATTTCAGTCAGTTTCGAGTCTGTGTTGTTTCGAATCTGTTATTACATTCGAATTGGCTCTCGAGTCTATATTGTTTCGAGTTTGTTTCGAGTGTGTTACTGTTTCGAGTCTGTGCTTCGATTCTGCTGAATTTCGATTCTGTTGTGCCTTCGATTCTAAGGGTCTTCGAGTCTAAGGGGTCCTTCGAATCTGTCTTGTCTTCGAATCTAAGGAATTGTTCGAATCTGACATAATTTCGAATCTAATTGAATTAAATTACTTAATCGAATTTAATCCCAAATAAATTGGAATCTAATTACATTCGAATCTATCTAGATTCGAAAGAGTTAATTCACATTAGTTTCGAATTAAATTAATTAAGTCTAAATTCAATTTGTTTCAGAAAAGATGTCAAACCTTCAGAAATTCCTTGAAATGGATCACGAAGTCGGGAAGGCTAATGCACCACCTAAGCTGATGAAAGTTGAGGATTACTACTGGTGGAAGGATAGATTCACGGATTTTGTACGATTCAACGACATGCGCATGTGGGTGTGCATTGATGAAGGGTACATTCCACCAGTATCTGAGGTTGAAGGCCGTCAAAAGGTTCTGTCATACCAAATGATGAAAGAGGATGACAAGAAACTGTTTGAAGCTGAAAACAAAGCTTTCTCCATTATCCGAATGGCGTTACCTCAAGATATCTTGCACACATTTCGGACTCAGAGGACGTCGAAAGAGCTTTGGGAGTCTCTTCAGAAACGGTGTGAGGGTAATCCACGGGTACGTAGAAAGCGTACAGAGCTGTTGACCCAACAGTTTGCAATTTTCAAGGCTCTTAAGGATGAACAGTTGGATGATATTATCACACGATTTTATCATCTGATAACAGAGCTTGAAAGTCATGGTATTGAGTATTCTGACACAGACAAGAACAATAAGCTTCTTGATGCCCTACCGGCCAAATGGGCTATGTACGTGGCTATGATTAAGCTGAATGAAGATAAATACTATGCTCAATCGCTGGATGACATCGTGGGAACGTTGAGGGCATATCACTTCGAAATGATAAAAGCTGAGACTGATTACGAGCAAGTCCAAAATCCGGCTATGTATTTTGGAAAGACATCAAAATCATCAGTGACAGCTGATCAGAAGAGTGCTACAGCGTTTTTCACCGGAGAAACGTCATCACCACCAGAGTCCGATGACTCACTAAACCGCGCGTTCTTAGGGTTAGGAAGATCGGAAGAACCGCAACCTCAAGTTCAACAGGCATCGACCAGTCAGAGCTATTCTAAGATGCCAATGAGCGCAAAGTCGGCGGAAGAACATCTGAATCTGCTTGCTTCGTTTGTGGCCGCATACGGAAATTGCGTTCAAGGGAAGATCAACGATCCGGCTCTTTGGGATGAAGACTACGATCAGGTCGACCCTGATGATCTTGAGGAGATGGATCTTAAATGGCAACTGGCCATGGTAACCCAGAGGGTTAAGAGATTCATAAAGAGAACTGGAAGGAATCTCCAGATGAATAACAAGGGGATAGGATTTGATAAGTCCAAGGTCAAATGCTACAACTGTCAGGGATTGGGACATTTCGCGAGGGAGTGTCAAAGACCGAAGGTAGAATCATACCAAGGACAGAGTCAGCACCAAGGACAGTACCAAAATCAGTCCCAACAGAGATATCTTCCGAGTTCTTCATCTGGTCAAGCCAATCTAGCGGGTCTGATATCCAATGTCACTTCTGACAGACAGCTAGATGGTTCTTATGACTGGAGTTCACATCCGGAGTCCAATGCTAGAGCTTTTATGGCTGAAGTTACGGAGAATGGTTGTGAAGAGGATGAGCAGACCACAAGGGAAAACAGTCCGATGTGGGTAGAGAAAGCGAATGATCAAACCGTGCTGGAGTTTGCTGCTCAGATGGCCAACGTGGAATCTGATAACTCTAAGGTTAGTCTTTCTAATTCTCTATTTCGTGAATTATGTGCTTTATGTGTTAGTTCTAACGATAGGTTAAATCTAGTTTTAGACTCACATAAGACCATAGCTGCTCAAAATGAAAACTTAAAAATAGAAAATGCTAGCCTAAATGATATAAAACAAGATTTAAAAGAAAAGCTTAAGGCTGATGCTCAAGACGTAATCGTTCTAAAAGACAAACTGAGTGAGCAGTGTGTTAGGATAGAACTTATGTATGAGCACGTAGAGGCCTTGACCAAAAGTCTGAAAGACAAGGACATAGAGCTAGCCGAGACCAAGGTTAAGGTAGCCGAGGCAAATAGCAAGCTGGAAAAGTTTAGGAATTCGAGCCTAAACCTAGGGAAAGTCTTAGATGCCCAAAGACAGTCTAAGAAGCCTGTAGGTCTAGGTTTTCACGAAATTCCTCCACCTTTCAATGATAACTATGTGCCTCAGCCTCAGGAGAAAACTGACAAGACAGTAGTTTTAGAGGAACTACCTGAACCTACACCTGAGACTAAAGTTGAAAATACACCTAAGGTGACTGACTCAACCGTCAAGGTCAAGAAAGTGAAATTTGTGTCTTCCTCCAGTGAAACACCTGCAGGAAAACAGAAGATTTCATGGGCTGACCAGGTCGAAGATTCAGACACAATAGATGTACCAAAGGAAGTAGACACCAGTGAGACACCTAGATCTAAGGGACCAACCAAAAAGTCCATGGATAAGATGTCTTGCTTTAGATGTCACGAGAAAGGGCATGTTGCTTCTCACTGTCCAAATAGGAAAGCAGATGTTACCCCTAAGACAGTGAACCCAACACCTGTTAAGCCCTCGACAAGTGTGGCGAGCACGAGTAGTTCTCAGAGTACCGAGAAAACTGTGCAGGTCGCACCAAAACCTGTTGTGAAACAAACACCGGTTAAGGTTGGACCAAAAGAGGTGGTTAGGACAAATTCACCGAATCGTGTCTTTAATCAATCTAGGTCAGCACCTCAACAAGTCTATAGGAGCACCACACCTAGCAGGTCACACACTCCAGTTAGGTCACATACTCCTGTTAGACAATATGTTCCGGTAAAAGCTCAGGGATCACAGTCTGAAATGCATTATAATAAGACTTATTCTAGAGCATCACAACAAATGTCTACTCAAAGGCAAAGAGTGAATCTAAATCACTCGGCACCACAACAGAATTCAGTTCAAAGGCCCAAGTCACCTGAAAGGCGAGATGGGTACTTGAAAGAGTTCAAGTATGTGGACGAGAATGGTATTACCAGGTCAGTCATGGCTTGGGTTCCCCGTGATAACTAACCTATTTTTCTTTCATGTGCAGGAGATAACTACCGGTCCAAACAACAAGTGGTTCGTCGACAGTGGTTGCTCCAGGCACATGACGGGGGAAAGAAGTCTTCTCACAGACTTCAAGGGGGGTAATAGGGGATTCGTATCATTCGCGGGCAACAAAGGAGGAAATATCACTGGAACTGGAGAAGTCACTAATGGGACGATTACATTGGATCAAGTTTATCACGTTGATAAACTGGTTCATAATCTCATTAGTGTATCTCAAATCTGTGATAAGAAGAACTCGGTGTTATTTACTGACACTGAGGCGTTAGTGCTAAAGCCGGGATTCAAGATACCTGAAGATTGGATATTGATGCGGGCTCCAAGGAAGAATGACTTGTACATGCTCGACATGAACAAGCCAGATAATTCGATGGGTCCGATCTGCTTACTATCAAAAGCTTCGGAGACGGAATCGGTTTTGTGGCACAGACGCATGGCTCACTTGCACCTAAGGAAAATGAACTACATAACGAAGAATGGTTTGGTGCAAGGTGTGCCTCTGAAGAGCTTTCAGTTTGAAGACAAGTGTCTACCGTGCATGAAGGGCAAGCAACATAAAAAGACACACAAGTCCAAGAAGCTGAACTCCATAACCTCGACATTCGATTTGTTGCATATGGACCTTTTCGGCCCTATCAACAAAAGGAGTATAGGAGGTAGTTGGTTTTGCTTAGTTATCACTGACGATTACTCACGGTTTTCATGGGTTTTCTTTTTAGGTACGAAGGACGAGACGGCTACAAAGCTCATCGGGTTCTTAGACCAAGTGGAGAATTCCTACGGAACAAGGGTTAAAAATATACGTAGTGATAATGGGACTGAATTTAAAAACTCTGTAATTGGTGTATATTGCCTATCAAAGGGCATCGTGCATCAATTCAGTGCACCATATGAACCTCAACAGAATGGGGTGGCCGAACGTAAAAACAGAACATTGATTGAGGCTGCAAGGACTATGCTTTCGGATTCAAAGCTTCCTACCATGTTTTGGGGGGAGGCAGTGAATACCGCGTGCCACATTTTAAATAGAGTCCTTACAGTCAAATCATTGAACAAAACATGTTATGAAATTTTGAATAAAAGGCCACCTAACTTAACTGGATTCGAACCGTTTGGAGTACCATGTACACTTTTAAGGACAAAACATCAACCGAAGTTTGGTGAAAAGGCTGACGAAGGATACTTCCTAGGTTATGTGCCAAACTCACCAAACAAACGGGTTTTTAACAAAAAGAGTGGTACTGTGGAGATTGTGTATAATATTGAAGTCACAAGTTATACACATGAACCCCAAACTGGTCCGGAATGGATTTTTGACTATGATAAGTTATTTGAGTCATTTAACATTCCTTTGGATGAAACTGCAGGTACTATCGAAAAAGACATGGCGACGTTGCACCTAAATGACGATGGCCATATTTTTCCGAGGACCACGTTCGAATCTACGTCCGAGCCTACTGCGACTGTAGATGGGTCTCCAGAAGTTGCTAATCCAGAAGAACCTAACACTGAGAATCAGACTCAAGTATCAAGTTCTGCCTCTGAGGAAAACGTCCGTGAGGAAGAAAATATAGAAGCTGAGCCTGTTCCCCCTTTAGGTGAAATAGGATCCAACTTAGGAGATAATCTAAGGGTAGACGAAATAGAGACCTCTAGGATTAACAAGAACCATCCTATAGATAGCATCATAGGAAATCCTAACGAGGGTGTGAGGACTCGGAGTAGTGTAAATAACAACACTGTGTTGTTGTCGATGATAAACGACTCCGAGGCATATCATACATGTCTATATTCGTGTTTCATATCGCAAGTAGAGCCCAAAAATGTGCAAATGGCACTTAAGGACAACTCCTGGGTTGAAGCGATGCAGGAAGAACTTTCACAATTTAGGAAACTAGAAGTGTGGGAGTTAGTTTCGTTACCTCGAGGGGAGATTGCAATAGGAACCAAATGGGTTTTTAAGTGCAAAAGAGACGATCGGGGTATAGTCACGCGCAACAAAGCGAGATTAGTTGTAAAGGGTTTCAACCAAGAGGAGGGAATCGATTACAATGAAGTGTTTGCACCTGTAGCAAGGTTAGAAGCAATTAGGTTGTTTTTAGCTTTTGCCTCCTTCAAAGGATTTAAGGTATATCAACTGGACGTTAAGAGTGCTTTCCTGTATGGGAAAGTGAAGGAGTTGGTATATGTAGAACAACCGCCCGGGTTTTCAGATCCAAAATATCCTGATAGAGTATATCGATTAGATAAGGCTCTTTATGGATTACATCAGGCACCTAGGGCATGGTATGAGACTCTATCCAACCATCTTTTAGAAAATGGCTTTGAGAGGGGTAGGATAGATAGTACTCTATTTGTAAAGAGAAAAGGAGATCATTTTATCTTGGTACAAGTGTACGTAGATGATATCATTTTTGGATCATCAGACGAACAGATGTGCAAAGATTTCGAGAAGGTGATGAAGTCGAAGTTCGAGATGAGTGCTATGGGGGAGTTGAATTTCTTTTTGGGGTTACAAGTTGACCAGAAGAAGGAAGGCATGTTTATCCATCAGACCAAGTATGTCTATGACATATTGGAATGGTTTGGGATGGAAGGAACAAAGTTGACTGCTCATTTCAGCACGCCGATTCAAGTGAATCACAATCTCGGGCCGGGTACTGAAAGTGATTCCGATGTGGATCCGACTTTATATCGGGCCATGATTGGGTCACTTATGTATTTAACTGCTTCAAGACCTGATATTATGTTTGCTGTTTGTATTTGTGCTAGGTTTCAAGCGAATCCGAAGGAAATGCATATGAAAGCTGTGAAGCGGATTCTACGATACCTCAAGTCGAAACCGAAGCTGGGACTTTGGTATCACGCGGAGGGAGATCTAGAGTTGGAAGCGTTCACAGATTCTGACTACGGAGGATGCAGCTTGACGCGCAAATCAACGACTGGAGGTTGTCAGTTCCTCGGAGGGAGACTGGTGTCCTGGCAATGCAAGAAACAAACATCGGTAGCCGTGTCAACGTGCGAGGCCGAGTATGTTGCTGCTGGTAGTTGCTGTTCACAGGTTTTGTGGATACAACAACAATTGCGGGATTACGGTTTGGCTTATACTCAAACTCCAATTAGGATAGACAATCAATCTACTATTGCGATAACAAATAATCCAGTTAAACACAGTAAAACAAAGCACATAGACATAAGGCATCATTTTATTCGTGATTGTGCTGAAAAGAATTTAATCAAACTGGTAAAGGTGGCGACTGAAGATAATAATGCTGATTTATTTACCAAAGCGTTTGATAAGTCACGATTTGAGTATTTAATTCAACTTAATGGAATGCGCAACCCAGAGTAAATTGACCTTAGTAGTATTTTATTTCCTTTTATAGTTGTTATATTTCTTTCTTTTTAGTGTAGTCTGCTAATTTAGGAAAGTTTCTAATTTAGGAAAGTTTCTATTTTTAGTAAGTTTCTATTTTTAGTAAGTTAGTAGATTAGCCTAGTTTAATGCGTTTTGCTATGAAAAACAAAAGAAAAAAAGAGAGAAAATTACAAAAATACAAAAAAAAAAAGAATATCAGAAAAGGAGTTAAGTCTTAGATACATAGGTTCAAAGTGACGAAAATTAGCACCGTCGTTACAGACTCTAAGTATTTAGGCTTTCACACATAATGCAACTAAATCCTAAGTGTTATACTTTATTTAGTTCGATGTGTTGGTAGGCATAATACATATAGGGAATCTCAAGGCTAATAAAATATTCTAGAAAAAGTCAAGCGTGTCACTAACCTAGATGTACGACCAATCGGTCTTAATTTTTATGTACAAGACATACAAACATTGAGTCTAAATGAGGTATGCAAACTTTCTGGGGATGTATGGTAACATCAAATACATCTAAAATGGAAAGAATAGAAATATCATATGTAACTGAGAGTCGAAAACATGCAACTCTGTTGTACGTAAGTACAGACCTGTTGTCTCTGTTTAGATTCGGGTTAGCAGACATGTCGCTTTGTTGTACGTCAGTACAGACCTGTCACCGCTATCTGCTAACTTTAAAATAAACCTTAAGTCGAACTAAGACACTTTGTTGTATGAGAATACAGACCTGTGTCCGATGTTTGTCTTTTAAAGAAAGTTTGCAAATACCAACAAGTTAGAATTTTGTCTGTGTGCCTTGATCATAAAAGTATGTCTATGTCTGAGTCACGTAAGATAATTTCCTGATAAATAAAAAGGCCAAGGGATATTCCGAAATGTAGAGTGTTTAACAGGGTAAAATACCAACAATCGACTAAATGGGTATGTCACGACAAACAATCAAAGGAATCAAAAATTCCTAAGTGTGAAAGTTTAAGTACTGAAAGTTAGTATCGGACATCGCTATCTGATTGAACCTTTCTTAGACTATACTCATCAAAAAAATATGTTGTTTGGTATTTAGCTTAGCTTGTAAATTTTTGTTTATAACTTAAGTCTAGATTAAATTTTTAGTCAAAATTTATTTTATTTCATTTTATTTTTACCTTAGTTTATTTTATTTTAGTTTAGTTTAATTTTTACTTAGGTAAAAGGTCAAAAGTTACTGAGGGTGCATTCAAAGTTGAATAAAATATACAATGCGTGAAATATCTGAGCTTAGGGTAAAAGATTTGGCATAGTTTATCTGGTTACACTACACAGTAGAAAATAGTTGGAAAAAGTTGAAATTATTTCAAAATTTTCCGAAATTTTTCTAAGTGTTGGAAATTTCGAATCTAAGACAGACTCGAATGTGAGATACTTCGAATCTGTCAGTAGACTCGAAATTGCATAGACTCGAAGGTAGTTAGTATATATAGGTCAATAGTGAAGTCATTTATTACTTTACTGTTGTCGAATCTGATTTCTCGAATCTGTTCTGGCGATCTCGAATCTAATCTCGAGTCTATCGTATTTCCACTAAACGACATTTCGTCGATTCTAAAGCTTTTGTGTTCGATTCTACCTTCAAATCTAGGTATAAGCAACATGATTGTACAAGATTTTGGTGGTTTAATACACAAATTTGGACTTAAACATCACATTTTGATGTTTTATTGGTCAAAATAGGGTTTTTGCAAAATTACCAAGTTTGGACTAATAAAAGATCAAATTAAAAGCATGAATCTATAATTAGAACCTAGTTGAACTAATGTATGTGATTTGCTACGTTCAAAATGGTTAAAATTGTGGGTTTTTGTTGAAATAAAGGCCGACGGGACTTCGAATCTGATAATGGACATTCGAGTCTGATCATGGGTTTCTCGAATCTATCAATAGATTCGAGATGACCAGATATTCGAATCTGTCCATCAGACTCGAATAGGGTATACTCGAATCTGTCCATTAGACTCGAAAAGAGAAACTTCGAATCTGTACTTAATTTAATTTGTTTAATTTAAATTTTATTAAACTTGTGGAAATTTAATTGTGTTAGATTTTGTAAAGTACAAAATAAAGCAAATTTAAATTTAAACAAGTTAATTGATTTTTAATGACTCTAAGATTTTAACTTACTGTGCAGATATGGCAGCTCGTGCTTTCGTCCCTAAGCACAATATGGTTCTTAATCCAGATAATCATATCCCTGAGGCGCAGGGTTTTCGTGAAGTGTTGGACTTCTTAGCTGAATCCAGAATTAGCTACGCTTTGTTTCAGAACATTCCGATTGTAATCTCATATGTGCGGCAGTTCTATGATCACTTACAAGTTGACTGCTCTGTCACCCCGACAGTGCTGAGAACAAGGATCGCAGGGCAACCGTTGGTATTCTCTGCCGATATGCTGCGTCAAGTGTTGCAGCTAGGATCTGAGGAAGAGGAGTCTGGGCCTATTGATTTTCCACTAAGTATTAGGCAAGCGGCTTTTCAACGAATGGGTTACAGTCTAGATGTAACAAAGTCGTCATATATGAAGAGTGGCCTGATTGGGCAATGGCGTTTCTTGGTCCATGTCTTCATGGTCTGTTTTGCACCGAAGAAAGCTGGATTTGATTACATTGTATCAAAAATCCAATCAGCAATGATCGCGATGGTGTACAATAAGAAGTTTAGTTTCTCGCAGCTGATTTTCTCAGAATTTATTCATCAAATCACGGCTCCTGAGAGAGAAAGGTTCCTGTTGTATCCGAGGTTCGTGATGATGTTGATACGTCACTTTTTGCCAAGTCTGCCACAATCAAATGATTCTTTGAGCGTGAATGTAATGGAGAAACGCATATTCGCTGATTGTTCCTCACACCGAGGAAGATTGGCTGTTCCTACTGCTCGTCCGTTGTTTGGAGCTATCTTAGACAGGAACTTTGTGGCACCTGATAATGCCAACTGGGCATGTGAAATAGAAGTTCAACAGCAACAACAACAGCAACAGCAACAGCAACGGCATCAGCAACCGCATCAGACTCGTGTTCGTCCCCGTGATCCAAGGCGAAGACAAAGAGATACTGCAAGTCAGTCTCAGGCGTCTAGGCCTTCTTCGAGTCAGCAACCAGAAATGCAGGAAGCCGGGCCGTCATCTGTCCCAAATGAAGCTGATCAATTATGCCAAACATTAAATGAAATTTGGGAGGCGGGTCCACATGCAAATGAAGATATAGCGGCTGCGTTAGTGGGAGAATTGCTTGAGCCTCCAGAGGGAGAAGAAGATGTCTTCAGAGATGTTGACGAATATGAGCCTGAGCAGACTGCCAATGATGAGTCATAATCTGCTACAGAATCAGAAGAGATGGAGGAGATTGAAGTTGAAGCTCCAGAATCTGTTCAAATTGGAACTTACGGTTCACGTTTGATCATCAATGAAGGTGGTTCGAAAAGGCGAGAGGCCAGGGATTCTGAAGATTCGGATTTTGAAGAAGAAGATGATGCTCCACTAATGACGAGGCAAAGGGCCAAACGTCATCGGTTCATGCAAGGGTCTTCCTCTGCATCCGCCAGTCAGTCAGACGTTCCCCAAACCCAACCTCAAACCACAGCTCCACCGTCACCACCACCTCAACCTCATGAGCCATATATTCCACCATCATTCAACCCTTCTCCCATTCAGTCCATTCCATCCACATCTACCGCCTATGCTGAAAATCAGCGGTTTCTTCAACTCAAATCTCGAGTGGATTTCCAACATGTCCAAATCCTGAGCCTAACAAAGGCAATAGGTGAAATTCAGGCACATAATGCAAATTTAGATAAAGAAAAGGCTGAATTGAAGAAGACAGTTGAAACAATCCAAGAGGAGAATATTGAGCTAAAAACATTCGTCTGTGACCAGGCCGCCGAGTTAAGATCGATGCGCTCCCTCATTGAGCAGTTAATGAAAAACCTTCAGGCTCAGGGGGAGACGTCGTGTCGAGATCAAGAAGTACAGAGGCGGAGGGACGATGATGAAGATGATAACCAAGGCAATGATCCCAGCTCTCAAAGACAGGATGAGCCAGTAGATTTTTCTACTGCTCAGGCTGCTCAATCTCAGGGGGAGCCAAGTCAAGCAGAAGGTGAAAGAGGAGAAGCTAGTTCTTCAAGGAATTTAGATAGCGACATGATCGATGCGCTAAAAGATATTGAAGAAGAGCTGATGGAGTTTGATTTTGAAGATGAAATGGAGGAGTTGGAGGATGGGGAATTTATTCCAGATGATGTCGCTGACTGGAAATCAGATGATGAAGTGATAGAGGACGAGGACGATAATGTTAACGAAGTAGTAATCAATTCACAACCAGTCACTGAATTTTATGAGAGCTCAAATCATAATGTGATTGATATTGATTACATCAAGGTAGCCTCAGTCGAGGATAAAGAACTTGAGGAAGCTGAAAAAGAGCCATCTAGAGCTGATTTAATAGATCTTTGGTTCAAGAAGGAAGAAAAGAAAGAACAGCTGAAGATGAAGAAGACGATGAGAATTCCAAGTGCCGGAAACTTCTCAGGAGGGATTAATAGCTGGTTCTTTGACAGAGAACTGCAGCTGTTTATTTTGAAGAGAAGAGATGGCCTTCAATACTTGAGGCGGACACTGAAAGCTTTTAATTCATTGCCCAAGATTGAAGTTAAAGAGTTAGCCTGGAAAGAACTGATCAATATTGGAAATGATCCCTACGCGAGCGTTATTGAAAGAATTATAAGGAAAGAAGGGCGATCAGGCAAATTTGAAAGGCTTAAGCCGAGAACAGGCAAGAGGGTCGAGGATGGATCAAGAATAGATCCTCATACTGGAAGACCGTGGGCTAGAATGATCTATAAGCCGGTGAAATGCTTGAAAAGAGTGCCAATAAAGCCAATGCCACAAAATGTTTTGAGCAACATGAAGTGGTGGTACCTGGAGATTGATACTGCTGAAGCTATAATGGAGGATCAAGACGAGCAGGTAATTTTGAAGGTATACGACCCACTACATTTGATAAACCTATCTAAGGACGACCTGAAGAAGCTTCACGATCAGCCTATATTCTTCACTGAACCATGGAGATCTGAAGCCAGGAAGTTCCAAAAGGTAGTTAAAGTTTGTATAGATGCAGGGTTATATGCAGGTAGTAGCGTCTATAGCTCTAGTACTTAAATTTAATATAATGTAAATAATTAGAAGCTATCGTCAAGGGGGAGTCTGTTGGTACACCCTGTGTGACGATAGCAGTCTAAACAATCTGCGTTATGATTTAAGTAATATTCTGAATATTAACAAGTGTTATTGATATATATGTTTAATATGTGTTTGTCGGTTATTGATTGTGTGTTTGAACTTGATGTACATATTACAAGAAGTTCAAACATAAAAGTCAAAGAGTATGTCAAGCATAAGTTAAAACATAAGTTTCATCACGTGAGTGTTTAAGTGTATAGGTTAGATTCGAATTGCATAAAAGGATACATTCGAATCTGTGATAGATTCGAATGAGTCCTTAGATTCGAATAGGCTAGATTCGAATCTGTCAGATGGACAGATTCGAATGGGCCTTAGGCCAGATTCGAGGTTGGCCCACAACAGACTCGAATCAGGGCCTATAATTAGGGATAGACTCGAATCATTAGCAGACCTTTGGCAGAATTCGTGAGGAATTAAGCAATAGGCGATCTCGAGTTTATCAGCTAGGTGAGTCCCGTTTCGGAGAGAATTAGTACGTAGGATCGTTCGTGTGTCGTTCGTTCAGCGTCTAATAGTCTCCGTGTTTCCGTTGGTTGAGAGTGGTCCGTCTAACCGTCAACGAGGATTCCGCACTCGTTAACGGATCCGCGTCTAGATAGATCTGTCAGTGGTAGACCTTACAAAGTTGCTTCATCATCTCTTGCATTTCAGTAGGAGCAAGGCGATACGAAGAACGAGCTACCGGTGCAGCTCCAGGGATCAAATCAATCCGGAACTCCACTTGTCTCTCAGGTGGCACGCCAGACAAGTCCTCCGGAAACACAGCCGGAAATTGTGATACAACAGGTACATCGGCCACGGTCTTCTTCTCAGCTCTGACATCAATAGCATCTGCGAAATAGGACTCACACCCCTTTGCAACAAGCTTTCGGGCTTTTGCAATGGTCAATATGCACATATCCCCACTTCTCCTATCCCCATATATGCAGATCTCACGCCCCTCCGGTGTGGTTATCTTGATCATTCGTTTCTTACAGACTATATGGGCTTCATTTTCGATAAACCAGTCCATTCTGACAATCACATCAAACTCACTGAATTCGATCGGAATCAGGTCCAAATTGAAGACTACATCTTTAATCACTAAAGTGCAGTTACGGTATACATGATCTACTTTGACTAAAGTGTTACTAGCAGTTTCAATATCTAGTACAGCAGATAGCTTAGACAGTGGCATTGATAGTTGTTGTGCAAAAACAGTAGATACAAACGAACGGTTGGCACCCTAATCAAATAGAACTCGTACTGGCATAGAATTAACGATAAACATACCCGTGACCACCTCTGGGTTTTCCTTGGCCTCCTCCGTAGTTATCTGAAAAGCACGAGCCGGTGCCCTTCGTGGCTGGTTCCGACGGTTGACTGAACCACCCCTTGATCCTCCAGAAGATCGTGTTGAAGTTTGAGGAGCAGCTGGGTCATTATTTCTTTAATTCCTACTGTAATGCCCCCATACACCACACTTATGGCAGGCATCAGCTTTCCTTGGGCACTCATTCTGAAAATGGCCCAATTCCCCATAACAAAAACAGGCGCGTCCATTAGTACACTTGCCGAAGTGATGGAGTAAGCACGACCATGACTAGAAGACCCAGATGATCATCGATAAGACCGCTGCGGTGAATACTGCAATGAACGAGTAGAACCAGAATATTCCACTTCACGTTGGCGCTTCGGTGGTGACGGCTGTGTTGGGTTAGTAGCAGCGGCGACAGACCTAATGGTGTATCCCGTCATAAGCAGAATCTGTTCCACATTTCTGGCAGCTTCCAACAAGCCAGCAAATGTAGGGTAACGGACGTTACTCATAACTCTCCTAATCTCCATATCCAAACCAGCCTCGAACCTGGTTACTTTTCTTTCCTCGGTATCAACTTGATGAGGCACAAACAAACTCAGCCTCGTGAATTCCACAGCATACTGGGACACAGTCTTACTCCCCTGCATTAGTGTCATGAACTTTGCTTCTAATCTTCGGCGCTCATCAACCGGTCAATATAGCTGAGTGAATATTTCAGTAAACTCAGCCTAAGTCATTACCAAAACTTTCTCCAGTGTTAAAGCATTCACCATAGAATTCCACCACATGACCACGTCTTTGGTGAACATAGCAATAGCGAATCGGACCATGTCCTTCTCAGCACAATCGCTAATTCGGAATGTCCTTTCAGTTGTCGTTATCCATTCTAGAGCAGCAACAGCAACAGCATCTCCAAGTCCGTTATCCATTTCAGTTGCCGTTATCCATTCTTGCAGTTGTCATCTTGATTATCATCGTTGTTACTCTCTTTCTTCTTATTCTTTCTCTTTTCTTCCCTTCTCTTAGCTTCGGCCTCATCTCGAGCCCGNCAATCGGCTAAATGGGTATGTCACGACAAACAATCAAAGGAATTCAAAAAATTCCTAAGTGTGAAAGTTTAAGTACTGAAAGTTAGTATCGGACATCGCTATCTGATTGAACCTCTCTTCGACTATACTCATCAAAAATATGTTGTTTAGTATTAAGCTTAGCTTGTAAATTTGTTTTTATAACTTAAGTCTAGATTAAAATTTTTTTAGTCAAAATTTTATTTTATTTTATTTTATTTTTACCTTAGCTTATTTTATTTTAGTTTAGTTTAATTTTTACTTAGGTAAAAGGTCAAAAGTTACTGAGGGTGCATTCGAAGTTGGATAAAATAAACATTGCGTGAAATATCTGTTGCTTAGGGTAAAAGAGTTGGCATAGTTTATCTGGTTACACAATACCGTAGAAAAAAATTGGAAAAGTTGAACTTATTTCAAAATTTTCGAAATTTTTCTAAGTGTTGGTAATTTCGAATCTAAGACAGACTCGAATGTGAAGTATTTCGAATCTGTCAGTAGACTCGAATCCACATAGACTCGAAGGTAGGTAGTATATATAGGTCAATAGTGAAGTCATTTATTACTTTATTGTTGTCGAATCTATATCCTCGAATCTGTCTGTGACGATCTCGAATCTGTTCTCGAATCTACCGTAGTTCTCATAAACGACATTTCATCGAGTCTAATGCTTTTGTGTTCGATTCTACACTCATATCTAGGTATAATCAACCGGATTGTACAAGATTTTGGTAGTTTTATACACAAGTTAAGGCCAAATCGTCGATTTTTGAAGTTTTATGGGTCAAAATTGGGTTTTTGCTAAATAACTAAGTTTGGACCTATAAAAGATCAAATTAAAGACATAAATCAATGATTAGAACCTAGTTGAACTAATGTATGTGATTTACCAAGTTCAAAATGGTTAAAATCTTGGGTTTTAGTTGAAAACAAAAACGACGAGGCTTCGAGTCTGTTCTAGGACTCTCGAATCTGTTCATGGGTTTCTCGAATCTGTCATTAGATTCGAGATGACCATGATCCTCGAATCTGTCCATTAGACTCAAAAAGGGACTCTTCGAATCTGTCCATTACACTCGAATATGGACACTTCGAATCTGTTACTTTCAAATCTGTACTTTATTTACTTTGCTTTAATTTAAATTTTATTAAACTTGTGGAAATTTAATTGTGTTAGATTTTGTATTGAATAAAGTACAAAATGAAACAAATTTGAATTTAAACAAGTTTATTGATTTTTAATGAGTCTAACAGTTTTATTTATTGTGCAGATATGGCAGTTCGTGCTTTTGTCCCTAA
This sequence comes from Centrapalus pauciflorus, assembly GCA_020465985.1. NCBI lineage: Eukaryota > Viridiplantae > Streptophyta > Magnoliopsida > Asterales > Asteraceae > Centrapalus > Centrapalus pauciflorus. The sequence continues at coordinate 24,136 of JAANYP010003140.1, forward strand.
GCACAATATGGTGCTTCATCCGGATCATGACCTCCCTGAGGCGCAGGGATACAGGCAGATGCTTGAATTTCTTGTGGAATCTAGGATAGGATTTGCTCTATCCCATAATGTTCAGCTCATATTACCGTATATTCGTCAATTCTATGACCATCTGCAGGTAGACTGCTCGGTCACACCAACAGTATTACGCACTCGAATTGCGGGACAGCCGTTAGTTTTCTCGGCAGATATGTTACGACAAGTGCTGCAGTTGGGCACACAAGAAGAAGAAGCTGGTCCGATAGAGTTTCCTCTAAGTATAAGGCAAGCGGCCTTCCAGAGAATGGGATACAGTCTTGATGTGACCAAGGTGTCATACATGAAAAGTGGTTTAATTGGGCAATGGAGGTTTTTAGCCCATGTTTTTATGGTTTGCTTTGCTCCGAAGAAAGCTGGACTCGATTATATAGTTGCGAAAATTCAATCTGGGATAGTCGCTATGGTTTACAATCGACCATATAGCTTTTCGGAGATGTTCTTCTCTGAGTTTGTGCACCAAATAACCGCTCCTGAAAATCAGCAGTTTCTGCTATATCCGAGATTTATAATGATGTTGATCAGGCACTTCTTGCCAAATTTGCCGCCATCAAATGACGTTCAGAACGTAGCTATTATGGATACAAGGATATTCGCTGATTGTTCCTCCCATCGAGGAAGATTGGCTATTCCGGTCGAGCGACCGTTGTTTGGAGCTGTTTTAGACAGGAACTTTGTGGCACCAGATAATGCCAACTGGGCAGGTGAAGTAGAAGTTCAGCCTCGACAGCAACAACAACAACCGCAACAACAACAGCAACGTCCACTACAACAACAGCCTCGTGCTCGTCCCCGTGATCCAAGGCGAAGACAAAGAGCTACTGCGAGTCAGACTCAGGCGTCTAGGCCTTCTACGAGTCGGCAACCAGAAGTGCAGGAAGCCGGGCCGTCAAATGTCCCAAATGAAGCTGATCAATTGTGCCAAACGCTAAATGAAATTTGGGAGGCAGGTCCACATGCAAATGAAGATATAGCTGCAGAGTTAGTGGGTGAATTACTTGAGCCTCCAGAGGGAGAAGAAGATGTCTTCAGAGATGTTGACGAATATGTGCCAGAGCAGACTGGAAATGATGAGTCATCATCTGCTACAGAATCAGAAGAAATGGAGGAGATCGAAGTTGAAGCTCCAGAATCAGTGTCTACAGATCCTCATATTCAAATGGGAACCTATGGTTCACGATTGATTATCAATGAAGGTGGTTCGAGGAGGCGAGAGGCCAGGGAATTGGAGGAGTCAGATTTTGAAGACGAAGAGACTCCTCAGTTGGTGACAAGGCAACGGGCCAAACGTCACAGGTTTATGCAGGGGACTTCATCACAGTCCGATGCACAAGCTCCGCCTCAAACCCAGACCCAACCCCAAGATACAGCTCCACCATCACCGCCACCTCAGCAACCTGAACCCTACATTCCCCAACCATTCAATCCTGCTCCCATTCAGTCCATCCCTTCTACATCAGAAGCCTATACCGAGAACCAACGAATCATGCAACTTAAGAGCCGTGTCGACTTTCAGAACGTTCAAATCATAACTCTCACAAGAGCAGTCGGTGAACTCCAGGAGCATAACTCTAATCTTGATAAGGAGAATGCAGAACTGAGAAACATTGTTGAAAGTGTTAGAGACGAAAACACGGAGATTAAATCATTTGTTGCTGATCAATCAAGTGAAATCCGAGCAATGCGGTCCCTCCTAGAGCAACTTATGAAAAATCTAAAAACTCAGGGGGAGACGAGTTGTAAAGATCAGGAAGTACAGCGAGAAGATGATGATAATGAAGGCGATGATCCCGGTGCGAACAAAGAGATTGAGTCTGTAGATTTTTCTGCAGCTCAAGTTACACAAGTTCAGGGGGAGCCTAGTACAGAAGGAGGAAAGGGAGGAGCAGGAGGAGAAGCAGGTTCTTCAAAGACTTTAGATAGCGACATGATCGATGCGCTGAAAGATATTGAAGAAGAGCTCATGGAATTTGATTTTGAAGATGATATTGAAGAATTAGAAGAAGGTGAGTTCATTCCAGATGACGTCGCTGACTGGAGATCGGATGATGAAGTGCTAGATGATGAAGACGATCACGTTAATGAAGTAATAATCAATTCACAACCAATCACTGAACTGTATGAAAGCCAAGATCATAATGTGATTGATATTGATTACATCAAGGTAGCCTCAGCTGAAGATAAAGACCTTGAAGAGGCTGAGAAAGAGCCATCTAGAGCTGATCTGTTAAATCTTTGGTTCAAGAAGGAAGAAAAGAAAGATCAGCTGAAGATGAAGAAGAAGATGAGAAATCCAGGTGCTGGAAATTTTGCTGGAGGGATTATTAGCTGGTTCTTTGACAGAGAACTGCAGCTGTTTATTTTGAAAAGAAGAGATGGTCTTCAATACTTGAGGCGGACATTGAAAGCGTTTAATTCATTGCCCAAGATTGAAGTTAAAGAGTTAGCCTGGAAGGAGCTGATCAACATTGGAGATGATCCCTACGCGAACGTGATTGAAAGAATTATAAGGAAAGAAGGGCGATCAGGGAAATTTGAGCGACTCAAGCCAAGGACCGGAAAGAGGGTCGAGGATGGGTCGAGAATAGATCCTCATACAGGTAGGCCATGGGCCAGGATGGAATACAAACCTGTGAGGTGTCTAAAGAAAGTCCCAATGAAGCCAATGCCACAGAACGTTTTGAGCAACATGAAGTGGTGGTACCTAGAGATTGACACTGCTGAAGCTATCATGGAAGATCAAGACGAGCAAGTAATTTTGAAGGTATATGATCCATTGCACTTGATAAACCTATCAAAGGACGACCTGAAGAAGCTTCATGATCAGCCTATCTTCTTTACTGAACCATGGAGATCTGAAGCCAAGAAGTTCCAAAAGGTAGTCAAAGTTTGTATAGATGCTGGATTATATGCGGGTAGTAATATATATAGCTCTAGTACTTAAATTTGATGTAATGTAAATAATTAGAAGCTATCGTCAAGGGGGAGTCTGTTGGTACACCCTGTGTGACGATAGCAGTCTAATCGATCTGCATTATGTGTTTAGGTAATATTCTGAGTATTAACCAAGTATTTTGATATATATGTTTAATATGTGTTTGTCTGTTATTGATTGTGTGTTTGAACTTGATGTAACATATTACAAGAAGTTCAAACATAAAGGTCAAAGATTAACTCAAGCATAAGTTAAAACATAAGTTTCAAACACTTAGTTATGTATGTCAAAGGCTAGATTCGAATTGCATAAAAGGATACATTCGAATCTGTGATAGATTCGAATGAGTCCTTAGATTCGAATAGGCTAGATTCGAATCTGTCAGATGGACAGATTCGAATGGGCCTTAGGCCAGATTCGAGGTTGGCCCACAACAGACTCGAATCAGGGCCTATAATTAGGGATAGACTCGAATGTTTAAGAGACTTTTTGCAGAATTCGTGAGGAATTGAGCAAGAGGCGATCTCGAGTTTATCAGCTAGGTGAGTCCCGTTTCGGAGAGAATTAGTACGTAGGATCGTTCGTGTGTCGTTCGTTCAGCGTCTAATAGTCTCCGTGTTTCCGTTGGTTGAGAGTTGTCCGTCTGACCGTCAACGAGGATTCCGCACTCGTTCACGGATCCGCGTCTAGATAGATCTTGCAGTGGTAGACCTTACATTTTGTTCCAAATTATTTTATTAATTCATCGGTTTTTTTTTTTTTTTTGTTTCTGTTTCATTTTATGTTCTTGTTTTCTAAATTGTTTTCGTCAAAGTTAAGCCCAATTTCTTATTGGCCCAATAGAGAGACAAACAGGTTGACCCGGCCCACACCCTTCTATAAAAACGGCGGGCCTGCTCCAATTGACTTTTCTTCTTCTTCTCTGACGCTATTCACCGTAAAACCACCATTCCCACACACAAAAAACTCTTAAATCGTTCATTTCATTAGCTTTTTCCTGTGGATTCTACTGTTTTAGTGCAAATCAATCATCAGGTAACACAAATCTTGCTTTATGTTTCCATTTAACGTATTTTTTCATAATCATCAGTTCATCGTTGTTTTGAGGGTTTTTGCCTCTGATTTTCACATTATTAGCATAGTATTACTTGTTTTTAGATGTTTATGTTAGTTTTAATGATTTTTGTCGTGCATTTTAGAGTTAGGATCTTTATTTTAGGCCACTTAGAAGCACTTCCACCACTTAAAAAATATGCATGTGCATGAAGTCAATATATGCTCTAAGTACCCGCTTAGGGCTCACCCGAACTTCAGGTGTGTACCCCAACCGAACTTCAGGCCACTCAAAGTTCGGTTCTCATCAATACATTCTTAGAATTATAACTGTTAGCATGCATCGGACTTCACTTGGGGGTCCACCTGAATTTCAGGCCCACCCAAAGTTCGGTCCACAGCTTTTATGATTACTTTTAAGTTTTGGCCAAGTGTTGGACCTTAATAGAACTTCGGTTCTAGGCCACCCGATCTTCGGTCCACACGAAAATTGTGTTAACTTTTTTCAAATTGCTTCATTGTAAATATTTTCTATTTGTCTTTCTTGGACTTGACCTGAACTTCGGGTGGGGTCCAACCGATGTTCGGGCTACACGAAGATCGTGTCGCAACTTGCATGTGGTTATTCTGTTTTTTCTAAGGGTTCATTTTGGACCTCACCAGAACTTCGGGTCTAGTCGACCCGAAGTTATGGTCATCCAGAAACTTCGGTTCCCATGTTTTGTGCTTATCATTTGTCATGTCTTGCATATGCCAACCCGAAGTTCGGACCAAACCAAAGTTCGTGCAGCGTCCACCCGAACTTCGGGCCTAACCGAAGTTCAAAACTTGCATTTTTTTTCTTTCTTGTCTTTATTTTTCTTTCTTTTCCAAATGCTGAAAATTTTTCAAAAATAGAATAAGTTTCCAGTCCTTTCACCATTGATCCTAGTTAGTAATATGCATCTGAGTGAATAAGTCTATTCTAACATCGGTTTCTTAATGATCGACTTTTGATTTCTATCTATAGTATTCTCATATTACTGAGGGAAAACCCGATGCTTTAAACAGAATAGACTGGTTCTATCTCATGCATGTTTTAGACTGTGTCTCAATGCCTCACTTATCTATTTGAGTCTGCAGGACTAACCAATATGCTCTCACAGGGTTCATGGAACACCTACCAACTCTAACCATTCCTCACTCTCCGATCCCCTACAACAGTAGTCAGCTGCCAGAGTCAGTTCTACTAAACCCTGCTCGGTTTACTGAGTTTTCCCCTCATAACTGGCAGCTTGACCTAACTGCCCTCAAAGAGGAAACTGAGGATATTACATTTGATATCCTCAAAAGCCACCCCATATTCTACTCTTATCCACCGCCATCTCCATACCGTCCATATACTTACAAAAACTATGGTACCACCTCCAATTCATTAAAGAGGTGGAGCCCTACTTCACCACAATGATTAACTTCGTACCCATTTGCATCACCCTCACAACCATTCGCCACATTCTCCAACTACCCGAGGAATTCCTCTTACCCACAAATTTCTCATATGCTCCCACACCCAACCCCGAAACCATACTCCATGAAGTCGAAACTTTGGGATATGAAGGCTCCCTTACCAAGCCCACCGAAATCAAAATGATTAAGCTTCAATCCCACTGTAGAGTCTTTTTCGACATCATCAACCGATGTTTCACTGGCAAACATTCCGGTCATGACTTTTCCAGCATCCATGTCCTAACCATGCTTGCAGCCTTCGCCCTAGACCTCACTACTATTATGCCCATTTCATTTTCGATGAACTTGAACGGGCGGTAAAAGATAAGGGAACAAAGAAGGAAGTTATTCTATTTCAGCGCTTCCTACAACTAATAATTCAATATGCCATGGATCATGATGAAGACATAAAAAAACGACCAGAGGCCGACGTGTACAAAATAGTGGCACTCGCAAGGTTTAAACTTCCAAGGGAGCTCTCGAGGGTACCGGTCATGGGCATTCCCTTGTCCTTGGTCCAGTACGCCGATCAGTCCAATGAGAGGGTACGGGTCTATATCATGAGTGTATATCCTGTAGGTCCCGAGAGGTTCCCAAAGTATATAGTTATAAGCTGTAGAGGGGGGGGTGAATACAGCAATTTAAAACTACACACTCTTTTCTCAATGTTTGTATGTATTATCAACAATTTGTTAATTACAAACAAGCTTGAATGCGGAATAGTTCAAGCTGAGATGACAGATACAACAGTATGTTCACTAGTCTAAGACAAACTCAAACTAGTATACAATGAATACACTCACTAAGAAGCACTCACTGTGTTTACAAGACTTAAAGGAACAGCTTATGTAAAACAGCTTAGACACACAGATGCTGGTTTACACAGAAGCCTTGCATGCATGAAAATCACACTTGCACGTTCACTCTTGGTTTCAGCACTTAGCTTTCTTCACTCTTCTTTCTGACCTTAGAAGCTTCCTTTTATACTCACTTAGAGGATCTAAGAGAAACATCTTCATTGGACGGAATGAAAAAGGAGAAGTCTTGTTGAAAAGACAACATAACCTTTTCTGCACTTTTCTGAAAAGCAGACTTGTCTTCACATGTGCAGAACTTTTGTCTTTTTACTTTATCTACTGTTGCATTGCCTTTAACTAATTTAGGAATGTCAACTTTGCGTCTTTCTTCCTTGTAAAGGCCTATTTTGATATAAGAAAAAGGTCTGTCACCCTTTTTCAAATAACCTTTTGTCTTCATGTTACAGAATAGCGTGGGCAGGCTGAGCAGTTCTGTTTTCCACTTTGTCTTCGACTTTGTAAACTGATCTTGTAGTAAAAAACAATACATGATGACTTGGAAACATATTCCATAAAGTGTTTAGCCTGTTCACAAAGAACAGGTTCTGTTCACAAAGAACAGAACACTTTAAAAATGTCCAAGCTGCTCAACAGTGTAGAGCAGCGTAGACAGTTTATGTCCAGCCTGTTCAGCAGACAGAGCAGCTTGGACAAACTGTCTTAGTTGCAACACATGCAACATATAGAACAGCTTTAGACTGATATTGCAAATCATTTTCAGGTTTCAATAAGGCATATAACAGGCCTTAAATTCAACCTTCAAATGCATCAACAGGTTTGATTATAAATCTCCCACTCAGATGTAGAACAGGTTTGACTGAGGCCTTTTTGTGCCTAACATATCCAGAACAGGCTCGGTGAGAATCGACTGAGCCAATCACTTCTGTTTGGTTTTATATTTTGGTTTATGAATGTAATAGTTAAGGGGGGCTTATTGTAAATATTCATTTCTTGTAGTTGTATGGTCTGTACTTTTGTTTGTACTGAATTGCAAGGATTTGTATGCACATGTCCGAATAGTTCAGGATCATAGTTTGCTGTTCAAGGAACCGTATGTAATTTCTCTTTGATCTCAATCTAAATCATTCGGTCATTTGTGATTTGATTGTTGTTCTTAATTGTTTAATTCATAGTTGATTGTTTCATATTGAATTTACAATTGGTATCAGAGCCTAATATGGCAAATTAAATGTGTGAGTTTTGAAACTGGAATTAACTTTTTCGAACACTGTTCATGGAAAATTTTAAAAATCAGAAAATCATATTGGGTTTTTTATTTAGAGGTTCAATTGATCTGAATTTCTTATCGAAGGTGAAGTTTTAAAAGATGAATTCGTTGAGATAATTCTCAGACTTTAACTCCAATCACACAGAAATTGATTTGGATTTCACTGATTTTTTAAACTTTTGAGTTCTTACTGTTTTTGTCAAAATTTTGGATGTTTAAACTGTAATTAGACAAAGTTTCTTTATAAAAAGTGTTTATGTGTGAAAACCGCACATTCACTGTTAAGTTGAGATCAATTAATGAATTTTTTGTTGAAAAGAGTGAATTTGAACTTGGTTTTATTAAAATCTGTTAAAACTCGAGCAACATTAAGTTCATAGAGTTGACCGAGTTTTACATAGAACTGATCGAGTTTGGTCAAAGAGTTGACCAGTTTGATCAACGCTTTGACCGAGTTTGTTCAATCCTTGACCGAGTTTGGTTAAACTTCTTTCAAGTTTGCTATAACTTTCTTTGAGTTTACTTAATTGTACTTCGAGTTTAATCATTCGTTACTTGAGTTTGATAGTTCATTCATCCGAGTTTGTTCAGAGGTCATTTAAGTTTGATAAGAAGTCATTCAAGCTGCATTCGAGTTCATTCATTGTTCATTCGAGTTGACTCATCAGCCATTCGAGTTTACTCACAGTATCAACCAATTTTTATATAGAGTCAATCGAGTTTGACCTCTTTTATTCGAGTTTGTTCACTCTTACATGAAGTTTGTTCACACTTACATCGAGTTTGGTACTATTTTGAACAAGTTTGTTCATTCATTAATCGAGTTTGTTCCTATTCACTTTGAGTTACATTTAGCATTCTCAGTTGTTGAATCAGAAATCACTCAACATTCCATAAAAAAATCTTGGAAGTTCAATATCAGCAATTCAAATGTCAAAGGACGCTCTTGCTATGGGATCGGAGACAAAACCTTCTATTTTGTACAGAGGGGAATATGTACAATGGAGAGAGAGGTTTCTTGAGTTTATCAGTTTCCATGATCTGGCTGATGAGATGCTAACCTCACTGACTGATGGTCCAACAAGGTTTTATGTTACCAATCCTGCGGTACCAAATGGGAATCCTCCAGTCCCTGAGAGAACCGAGGAAGTTACAATTGCCAACCTATCTGAAGCTCAGAAGAGAAGGAAATTAGGTGAAAAGACAGCCAGAAAATTGTTGCTTCTCTCAATCCCCAATATTATATATATCAGTCTCACAAACAACACCACTGCCAAATCCATCTGGGATGAGCCATGTAAAATGATGAGAGGGTCTGACAAGGCTGCTACTAATAGAGCAAGGAATAGTTTAATGACATTTGAAAATTTCAGAGCGAGAGAAGGGGAATTGTTAGAAACTACATACTTAAGATTTCTCAATCAAGTAAGGGAGATGAAAAGGAATGGGATCACCAAGTCAAACTTGGACATAAATGTCATGTTTCCAAATATTGTCAACCCTGAGTGGGACAAGTATACCATGATCATTCAACAGACCAACGAAATAGATGAAATGGACATTCATATGGTCATTGAAAATTTTAACAACTACTAGGAGGTTTTTTTGAGGAATGTATCTAGAAAGAAACAAGCGGAAAAAGAAATTGTTGATCCATTGGCTCTCCTAGCCGACAAAAAGTACAAGTACAAGTTAAAGAAGGAGAAGCAAGTGGTAGTTAGAAGTTCATCAGAATCTAAATCAACTGACTCTTCAGCAGACCAAGAAATTGAAGAGACGAAAAAGCATATGGCAATTCTGACAACATCATTTCAAAGAAATATTATCGCAAGCCAACGAACAACAAGATGCGATATAAAACTGGGCCCAGGAAGTATGAAAAGAGTGGAGAGAGTGGTGGGAAAAAGTATGAGAGGTATGAAAAGCTAGAGAAGTTTGTTAAGAAGGAAGATGAGCAGAAATGCAATAATTGTGGCAAGCCAGGCCACTATGCCCGAGAGTGCCGACAGCCTGTCGTTAAAAACTTTGAATAATATACTTGTAAGGTGTTTTTGGCCAAACAAAAGGAATCTGGAAAGGCCCTGATGGCAGAAGATGATCACTGGCTCCAACTCTCGGACGATGAAGATATTCTGGATGAGGATGCTCATATATGCTTAAAGTCAGCTATTTTTTAAAACATCTCAGAGTCTGACCAAAGTGAATCTGCAATGATTGCTGAGGATGAAGTATGGGTCGGGCTGATATATGATGAAGAGGAAAATAAAGATGATACAGATTCTGAATCTGAATTAAGAGAAGATGTAGCATTGATGATTACAGGAGGAGCTGAGTGTAGTAAAGATCAAGAGAATAATGGTTCAGAATCAGATTCTTTAGAACAATCAGAGACACCTGAGGTAGACTTTAATCCAGACTCAAAAAATAGATAACACCTGTGAGCTTGAAAATAAGCTAGCTCAAATGACTTACATGCTTAAAAAATTTGAAAAGTCATTAAAAGCCGAGAAAAAGAATGCCCATTCTTAGGAAAAGAAATTAAGACTTGAGCATGCGTTAGTTTTAGAGTTTTCCGAAGATAAGGCATTCGCTTTACAATATGTTTCTAATATGGAAGAAAGACTCGATGATCTTCAACTTGAAAGTAAACAGCTAAGTAGCAATAATACTGACTTAACTAAAAAACTAAAATTATTTGAATTAGAATCTGCAAATTATGCTGTAAAATTAATTCAATCTTTTGTAGAAAGAACTAAGCTTTATGAAAAAATAAAAGCCTTAAAAGTTGATTTTTTAAAAAGAGGGAAAATAGATCCAACACTATATTTCATCAACAGAAAGACACAGACTTTTGTAATTCTAAAGTTGGTATTGGTTGTGAAAATCCTAAGTATCTAACGAAAGCAATTCGTGTTCTCCGACTTTATATGATAAAAGATACATAGATGTAGAATTAAAAATGGTGTTTTTAAAAGCACCAGATGAAGTGGAATCAGGTGAAGATCTGAAATGGTTAAGAAAAGATAAAATGTAACTCGATTTCTACTGTAACATTTTCAATGAAAGTTATAAAAGTCCAACAAAAGCAGAAGATCATATTCAAACATTAACTGATAAAGATTTGTCTGAAAATAAAATTTTCACTCAAAAGCCATACATTCCAAATTCAATTCTTGAGAAAATTAATTCTAATATTGAATTGAACATAAAAACTTTTGAGGATGAAAAAGTAAAACTTCAGACTGTTATTCAAGATTTAGAAATAAAACTTAAAGAACAACCTGGACTAAAATCTCAACCTGATCTGAATAGTTTGAAACTGACTCCGATAATTCTGAAAAGGAGTTTGATCTGTTCATGAACTCTGAATTTAATTCTTTAGATGAAATGTTTGTCAAGAGTGATGAATTAGTAAAATCTCTTTATGACAAACAAACTGATAAAACTACAGGACCCGTATGTATTTTGTAAAAAGTACCTACATTTCGCAAGGTTGATTCAGTTTCATCACATGTTTTCAACGAAAGGAGAAAGCTAAAGTTTATTTTGTTCCTCCTATATTTTGAAAAGGTGAATCGTCGTCTTCGAAGGTAACAAATACAAAGAGTTCAAATGCTTCTCATGGTAAGAATGTTTTGCAGAATACTGCTTATTCTAATTTGACTAATTCTCGTTCTTCCTTTATGTCAGATAATTATGTGAAAATATCTTAAGCAAGTGTGGAGAAAAAAGCAGGTTGCAAAGAAAAAGACCAATTTCGAAAAGAGTGGAGAATAAAAGATAGTAGTATTACAGATAAGACTAGTTATATAGGGAAAACTGTCTGTAATAACTTAAATACTAAACTTTGTTCGAAATATTCTCGTGCTGAATTGATGTCTTTAAATACTGTTAATTGTCATGCTTTGAATATAAAATCATTGTCCAATTCAAATGTGCATGTTTTGGTAGAATAGAACAAGGTCCCCAAAATTAGACAGAAAAGGGTTCCAAAGAAATCTGTAGGTCCCAAAAGGTTTCCCAAGTATGTTGCACTAAGCTATAGAGGGGGGTGAATACATCTAATTAAAATTTCAACACACTTTCTCAAAGTTTGTATGTATATATTAACAAGTGTTAAGTACAAACAGGTTTGAACTGCAGAATAGTTTAAACAGATGAATTCACTCACTAAGATGCACTCACTATTTTACAAGACACAGATGGACAGCTAAGAAGTAGAACAACTTAGACACACTTTCACTATTCTACTCTTTGTTGAAGGCAAAACTTGCATGCATGAAAACACAATTCTTTTTGCACCTTTTGAGCTTGTGGATGTCTCTCTCTCTTTGTTATCTCTCATTCCTTAGAAGCTTCCTTTTATAACCACTCAAAGAATCCTAGTGAAACTTTCTCATTGGATGTAGAGATAGTGGAGTGCCTTTACAAAATTTGTCCCTTTGTAGAAGAATCTTCGTCTTTTCCTTTTTGTCTCTATTGCATGTTGCTTTACCTTAAACAGGAATGTCAACTTTAATCTTTTCCTCTTTATGTATAGCCATTTTGATATAAGAAATGGTCTGTCACCCATTTCAAATATCCTCTTTGTGTTCATGTATCAAAATAGCTTAGGCAGTGAAAGCATCTTCTGATTTTCTACTTTATCTTAGACTTAGAAACTGATCTGCACGTCCAAGACTATACATGATGACATGGAAACAAATTCCATAAAGTGTATAACCAATTCACTAAGAACAGGTTCTGTTCACAAAGAACAGAACACTTCACTTTGTGAAAGTTGTTAAACAGATATGAACAGCGTAGACATTTTATGCCAAACATGTCCAACAATTTAGGACAGCTTAGAAAATCTGCCAGGTTACAACGAATGTAATAGTGTGAATAGCTTTACCCTTAAGTGTATCAAACAGGTTTTATTAATAATCTCCCCCTATGATATAAAACAGGTTTGATTGAGGCCTTTTGTGCCTAACAATCTCCCCTTATTTGCAGTATTCTGCCTAAGCTGATTCTTTCAATGATCACAATATATTTTTACATTACAGTTGCTGAAATGAAAATACAACATTGAAGTAAAGTAAAAGATCAGTTTATATATAATGATATTGACTCAAACAACATATGCTTTCACAAGTACAGCTAATGTAGTAGAATAAATTACAACACATGTAATAAAGTACAACTTATGTACAAAGAAAATTTAACACATTTGGACTGTTGAAGTTGGGAGCAAATAATGGTATGCCTGTCCAAGTAATAGACAACTTCCATTCTTCATCTACTCATTACAGTAGATCGACTTTGTAGTTGTGCGTCCACTTTCGTTTGAACCCTTTCTTTATAGGTTTCAATGTTCTCTATCTCATTTCTGAGGAACATAAACTCTGGGTTCTCAAGTTCTCCTCCTCTATAATAAGCTGTAAGCTGGTCCCATATGATGACTCTCCATCTAGCATTCTTTTCAAATGCATTTGAGTGTCTGAAGGCTATGAGTTGTTTTATACCAACTTTGTGCAGGTCTGAAGCTCTTTGAAAACACATTATCATAGACATGGGATCCAAATAGAATATCCCCATTTCAGGTTCTTTAATGAACTTCCCGTCTTCAGGTTTAACTCCCTTGGGTAGGCTATGATTGATCCCTCTGATTTTATCAGCGTACATACCCTGCTCAATCATCATGACCAGCTCTTCAAGCTCTAAGTCCCTCTTCCTTTTCCTAGGCATAATCCTAGGTTCCACTTGTGAGGTACCCTTGATCAATTCTTCTGAGATTAAGCCTAGGTCTTTCACATTCTCCATAAGCTTTTTAACGTATGCCCTGACAGTTTTAGCAGTCTAAGATTTTGATCTGCTCAAGGAAACAACAAGTTCAACCCATTCTCTGTATCCCATGCTGGCAACATCAGTGGATTCATAGGCTTCCAATTCAGGACCTTCAGCACCAAGCCTTGTGATATGAAGCCTCCACTGTTGATTCTTACTTGAAATGGGAATAGTTTTGACAATTGTTTCATTGGCAAGTCTCCTGTCAGCTACATCAAAGATTTTTTTTCATGCCATATTGTCAAAATAGAACTGAGTAACTGCTGATGAAGGGATAGAGGACATAGGTTGTGCTTTGATCGCTCAGACCTTTGAACCCTGCTCTTTCTTGCCCACTTTGCCACTCACTGATTCCTTAGCAGCTTCCACCAACTTCTTTCGAACTACCATGGAAGGCATTTTGATTTTTTTTGCCTCCTTGTCAGCAAAGGCTTGAGCAGCTTTGACAGAGGTTGTCTCCTTCTTCTTCCTTTCAAAGATCTCAGCCTATTCTTGTTTGCACTGGTTATAAGAGTCCAGTGGAAGACCCATGTCTTTGGCTTGAGCTTTGTCATATTTAAGTTGAAAGGCCTTCTGAGTATCAGTGTCCACTGTAACATCCAAAACTTTATTATCGTAATTTGAGGATATTTAGTTTAAATTTCGTAATTTGTAATTAAGTTGGATTTCGAAAGATGATTATGTATCCGAATATTTAAAAGTTGGTTGCTAATTTAAGAAATTAAGAAATTTGAGAATTTTGAATTATTATATTGGAGTATGATGATTTATAAATGTTAGTAATGATAAAAGTAAGATAAAATCTGTATTTAGTGAAATCAGATAAGTTGAGGGGCTAAATGTGCCAAAACCCGAAAATGTGAAAATAAAAGAGTCATTTCTTTCAATTGGATTCATTTCACCATTCCAAACTCAAGAACTCTCCATCTCTCTCTAGATTCCATCTCTGCTGGATCGAATTTGTGAAGAAAATTTGTTGATTAAAGTTGTTAATTATCAAGAATTAAGTCTGCATCAAGGTGAGAAACTATTTCTAAGTTTAAAGCATTATTTTGAGAATTTAAGGTAAGAAAATTCAGATTTAAAATCTGAGGAAATGTTGTTGCATGTTTGTTAAATCAGTGGGAAATCATTTCTGGAACATCACTGAAGCATTAAAATCAAGAATCGTTGGTTGAATCATCCAAAAAGGTAATGAATTTGAATTCTTATGAAGTTTTTGTGTTCTTGAGGTTTTGCATCATATTTGGTTGAATCTGGACAAATTAGTGTGTTATGAATGGGGAAAAAGATATAAAAACACCCTAATAATGTTAAATTAACATTTGATTAAGTTGCATGTGGCTAGAAATTCAATATGGAAATTTTGGTGTAAAATTCGTAAGTTGCGACCTGCATTTCTGCAAGTGAACTCGGCGAGTTCCCAAGAACACTTGAATAAATCTTAAAAAATTCATAAGTGATGGATCCGAATTCGGTTCGGACCCGAATTCGGATGTGAACCAAACTTAGATGGAACAGAATTTGAAAAAGAATCGAACTCGGATATGACCCGAATTCGGATGGGTCAAAGTAATTCGGATGGGTCCGAAATCCGGTAGAGGGTCCGAACTTCGGACCTGAACTCGGCGAGTTCCCTGAGCCAACTCGGCGAGTTCTATGCATTTCTTGGGTAATTCGGATGAGTTTAAGAGGATCCGAATTGATGGACAAATAATCACACTTTTGGGATATCTTTTGTAGTATATTAAGGTATATAATGAAGGGTTATTTGGGAATGATAACACACTAAGAGATGGTTTTTAATGTGAGTTTCGGATGACGGTTTTGAATGTTGTAACACTTTTATTTGTACAAATTGATGCGAATATTTTAAAGAACATATAATGATGATATGTTTTCCATATGAAAATGTAACAGGCCCCTTGTGGTGTTGTTTAACCCACAGTAAGGTACTTTGTGATCCGGTTGAAAGCCCGAGGAGAAATAAGATAACTTAAAATTTAATAACGCACCCCACTGTGGAGTACATATGATTTCGCATGTTTATATCTGCTTTATGTTAGCTATTGCCTGCTGAGACATGTTGCTTCATTATCGTTTGGAAGTCTACTAACTTGCGTAGATTTAGATGCACATTCATACTTGTTGCATGTCCATTCTTTTGTTGTGCATCAATCGATGGACCGGCGGGTCGCATCTGTTATTCCGATGTTACTGCGCTATATGACTCGGAGTTGATCCCTCCGAGGTTCTGGTAGGCAATAAGTCATCCCCGATGTTATATCTGTCTCAGATGGTTAGTTTATATATATATACCGAGCTTTGGGCTCGTTGGAGCGACGGCTCAAGTGTGTCGTACTTTGTGTACGTGGAGAGTGCACGACGTGTGTCGTCGGTGCTACTCTTGTAGGCTTCATAAAGATTTATAAAATGTGTAAATCTGTTTATTCACTAAGCATTCGCTTACCGCTCAGTTGTTTAATTTTTACAGGAAAAGGAAAATCCGCTGCGTGACCTTCTTGCTAGGTCGTCTGTTGAAGTGATTGAAGATATCTCCTGTTTATTTTGGTAACAGATTTATGGAATGTTGTTGTAATAAATTTGGGGTGATGTAATGCTATTGATTATGTAGACTTAGTATTGGAACCTTGTAGCACCGTAGGGTGTTTGACAAACTTGTATTATTTTAATTTATGTACTTTTATGCTTCGGCACTATAACTTAAGTATGTAGATCATTATGTAATAATTTATGTTTGGTGATTAATCCTGGGTGAATTGTAATGGTAGTTATTGTGGCAAGGGTGTCACAGGCAATGGTATCAGTGCAGTCGTTTGAGATTCAAGTGTCCGTGAGGTCTTGGTATCAAACATTAAGTGATGATATCTAGTGGTTTTAAGTAATCATGTGAACTAAGATAGGTTATGATCCAGTAATCATAAGAAGTTGACTTTCATAAGGGACAGTGGGTGGTGACTTTAATGACATGTTACTAAACAAGTTATATGTTTTACATTTCTGAACATGTCTGGAGGAGGAATGACACCACCAGAAACGAGGGAAATGATGCTATCAACGATGGCAGAACAAAACAGAATGATTCAATTTCAATTTTGGGCTCGAGATGAGGACAAAGCTATAAGAAAAGAAGACAAGAGAAAAGAAAAGACGGAACACGAAAGGAATTATGTTGTGTATAACATAAACCTTAGAAATAAAGCAAAACGAAAAGACAAGGTAATAAAAAAGACTGATTACGAAACTGGAATTGATGAGAATTACATGAAGTATGTAATTAGATCCTTCAAGGACTGGCAACCACCAACCTTTTCTGGATCATTGAGAATGGAGAAATCAGAAATATGGATTACAATTATGGAACAGATTTTTACGGAGATGAATTGTAAGGATGTGTACAAGGTATGTTTGGCTAAGGATCAATTGATTGGACAAGCCAAAAAATGGTGGAACTGTTGGGAAAAAGAATAGGGATCAGAGTTGATTACTTCATTTAGTTGGGAACAATTCAAGTTGTTGTTTAATAGGCAATATGGTGAGCCTGACATCGAACCTCATGTTGATCATGAACAAAGAGCTATCGGAAAGATTGCAAATTCTAGAGGAGGTGAACTAAATGGACCGTTTCTGATACAAGGACAAAGAAACGTGATAGATGTAAAAGATGTCGACATTGTAACCAATTTGAACATAAGGATGGAAAATGTCCAAGGAAGGCCGATGCTTGTTATAATTGTGGAAAAGTGGGCCGTTTCAGCAGAACATGCAGATTTCGACCAAAGAATTAGCATGTAATGACATTACATGATGAAACTATGAATGAAAAAGTTCAACAAAGGAGATGACATCTCTTAGATTATGGTTATATCTTTTGTACCTTAAATTACAGAATTAGAAGAGTACTTTAGAGATTCTATATGTAATATATCTTCGAAGTTTTATGATTCTGAAGTTAACATAAACTTGAGTAATATGAAATTTTATTACTAATATAGGTATAATTATGTTTGTGAATGAAAATACTCGAGTATATAAATAGGCATTAGATGAATAGCCAAGATGGATTTTGAAGCTTTGAATGGGAAAATATGCTATAAATATTTTGGAAGTTATGAATGAGTTTAGAAGTTGTAATAAAGTTTAAGTTTGACCATAATGGGTCAAAGAATTGGAACTAATCGTATTAGTATCATATATGATATGTTTGAAGGATTGATAACAACTTGTAATGGTTATCATAAAGTATGTAGCATTAAATTTTATTAAGAGAAACTGTATGGTACATTGTGTTGATAATTTGACTTGAAACGGTTGTGGTTAAGAACCACACGATTTGAACTGTTAGTGAGAATTTTGATGTAGTTAGAATCAAAGAGATTGTTTCAATATTGGTATATATATGAATATTATTGAGGAAAACAAATCTAGAAATTATGGAAAAAGCATACGAGGGTATGATAATACATGGAAGATGCATGTTAATTTAAAAAGAGAAATTGAAATATACAATGCAAAGTGTAAAGTAAGAAATGTATGTGAAGTATAATTAATCGAAATGGGGATATAATACTTAGTGAAATGGTGATTCAATCAACCATAAAAAGTTAAAGAGACTTTGGGCACTAATGAAATTTGCTTACACAGCAAAGAAAAGTCTAATACTACAATCCATAATCTAAGGACGGCCCGGAGGTGGTCATGAGTTCTGTTTAATTCTGGTGCCGAACGATTAATGTATCTACTCCTTTTGCACAACAAATATTAATGATTTGGTATAAGTTGTCCGTTGTGATTACTGTTGAAACTGCTAAGTAACAAAGTAATGAAAATAGATCGTGTGTATCCTGATTGTACTCTAGTGATTGAAGAGGTAGCCTTCAATCTTGACTTAACTCCAATAGAGATCGGTTATGTGATATGATAATTCGAATGAACTGGTTACGTATATGTGATGAGACTCATGTAGTTTGTAATAAAGGAATAATAAAGATACGCCGGAGGGGCAAGATATTTGTATATATGAGGATAGGAGAAGTGGGGATCAATGTCTATTGATGATTGTTATGTCCCGAAAGCTGATTGCTTAGGGCTGTGAGTCTTGTTTTATATATGACTATTGATGCCAAGACTGAAGAGAAAACCGTGGCCGATGCGCCTGTTGTCCCAAATTTTTCCATATGTGTTCCTGGAAGACTTGTCTGGTGTGCCACCTGAAAGACAAGTGAAATTCTGTGTTGACTTGATCCCTGGAGCTTCTCCAATAGCTTGTTATTCGTACTGTCTTGCACCTACCAAAAATGTAAGAAATGATGAAGCAACTTCAGGAGTTGTTGGATAAGGGCTTCGTTAGATTGACTTCTTTGCCATGGGGAGCCCGATATTATTTATGAAACAAAAGATGTCACAATGAGAATGTGCATAGATTAACTTGATTTGAACAAATGGACTATAACAAATAAATATCTGCTGCCAGGAATTGATGATTGTTGATCGGTTGCATGGGTTTGGTTATTATTCAAAGATCGATTTATGTTCGAGGTATCTCTAGTTGAAAATCTGAAAGGAGAAAATATTGAAAACGATTTCAGGACTAGTTATGAACATTACGAGTATTTTGTTATGCCATTTAGGGTAACCAACGCCCCAGCTGTTTTATGGACATTATGAATAGGGATTTGTATATCAATGTTTAGGAATCGGTAATTGTATATTATTGATAATATTTAGGTATAAGTCTAAAGCTGAATATGTCTAATCGTGAGTTTTGATTACAATAGATTATATTTTGTAGTATGTGATTTCTGGAGATGAGATTTCGGAGGATTCCGCTAAAGTGGAGCGATTGAGAATTGAAAGTTGTCTCGCAGTATTACAGAAATAAGTAGTTTCTACGATTGGCAAATTGTAGACAGACTAATTAATTGGGTATGTTTTATACCAACTCGAGAAAGATATTGCTGGAAAGACTTGCATAGATTTGCGTGAGTAAGGTTATTACCTTTATGGTATTCTGGAATCGATTATATCTGATTAGAAGAGTAATTTCATATTCGACTCTTGGTTTGCTTTACAAGTGGGATTAGGCACAATTATAGCTATGAGTACAGCTTACCGACCCCCGATAGATGGTCACAATGAATGGACTATTTTCACATTGGAATATATGATGAGATCATGTATTGTGGATTTAAGTATCAACTGAAAGGATCAATTGCTTTGATGGAATTTTCGTATAACACTAGTTATCATAATTAAAATAACAAAAAAAACATTGTTTAAAATTTTGTACGGGAGGAAATGTAGAACCCCTACATGTTGGAAAGAAATTGGAAGGACTCTGATTGCTGAGTCTGTGATATGAAAGAAGAGTTATAATGATGAGACACCTAAACCAATCAATTTGGGGTAAATGATGGAATATATTTGTTAGTATCACCGATGAGGTATGTTACTTGTTTTGAGAAAGGGACAAGGTAGCACTAAGGTGTGGTGGCTCATTTAGAATAACAGAAAAGTTAGAAATCTGTTTTCTCGTTTGGAATTACCTAAGGAAATATCGAAATAACACTCGGTGTTTCATATGGAAAGCTTTATGAAATCTTCACGATGGTAATGAAGATTGGGCTGATTATACCGAATTAGAATTGAAGAAAGATTAGTATATATTGAAAAGCTGGAATATATTATGGATATGAAAATAATGAAGTTAAGAAACAAAGAAATTGAGATGGGGCTTATACATTGGGAGCATCACCATTAGGCGAATCATAATTATGAAATTAAGGTAAATATATTAATGAAGTATCATCATCTGTCTGAATTGAAATAACTTCGAGGACGAAGTTTGAGCGTGGTGGAGCCTATGCTGTAACATCCTAAAATTTTATTATCGTAATTTGAGGATATTTAGTTTAAATTTCGTAATTTGTAATTAAGTTCGATTTCAAAAGATGATTATGTATCCGGATATTTAAAAGTTGGATGCTAATTAAATAAATTAAGAAATTTGAGAATTTTGAATTATTATATAGGAGTATGATGATTTATAAATGTTAGTAATGATAAAAGTAAGATAAAATCAGTATTAGTGAAATCAGATAAGTTGAGGGGCTAAATGTGCCAAAACCCGAAAATGTGAAAATAAAAGACTCATTTTTTTCAATTGGATTCATTTCACCATTCCAATCTCAAGAACTCTCCATCTCTCTCTAGAATCCCTCTCTGCCGGATCGAATTTGTGAATAAAATTCGTGGATTAAAGTTGTTAATTATCAAGAATTAAGTCTGCATCAAGGTGAGAAACTATTTCTAGGTTTAAAGCTTTATTTTGAGAATTTAAGGTTCGAAAATTCGGATTTAAAATCGGAGGAAATGTTGTTGCATGTTTGTTAAATCAGTGGGAAATCATTTCTGGAACATCACTGAAGCATTAAAATCAAGAATCGTTGGTTGAATCATCCAAAAAGTTAATGAATATGAATTTTTATGAAGTTTTTGTGTTCTTGAGGTTTTGCATCATATTTGGTGGAATCTGGACAAATTAGAGTGTTATGAATGGGGAGAAAGATATAAAAACACCCCAATAATGTTAAATTAACCTTTTATTAAGTTGCATGTGGCTAGAAATTGAATATGGAAATTTTGGTTTAAAATTCGTAAGTTGCGACCTGCATTTCTGCAAGTGAACTCGGCGAGTTCTATGGAGAACTCGGCGAGTTCACAAGAGCACTTGAATAAATCTTCAAAAATTCATAAGTGACTGATCCGAATTCGGTTGGGACCCGAATTCAGATGTGAACCGAACTTAGATGGAACCAAATTTGAAAAAGAATCGAACTCGGATATGACCCGAATTCGGATGGGTCAAAGTAATCCGGATGGGTCCGAAATCCGGTTGAGGGTCCGAACTTCGGACCTGAACTCGGCGAGTTCCCTGAGCCAACTCGGCGAGTTCTATGCATTTCTTGGGTAATTTGGATGGGGTTAAAAGGACCCAAATTTATGGACAAATAATCACACTTTTGGGATATCTTTTGTACTATATTAAGGTATATAATGAAGGGTTATTTGGGAATGATAACACACTAAGAGATGCTTTTTAATGTGTGTTTCGGATGACGGTTCCAAATGTTGTAACACTTTTATTTATACAAATTGATGCAAATTTGTTAAAGAACATATAATGATGATATGTTTTCCATATGAAAATGTAACAGGTCCCTTGTGGTGTTGTTTAACCCACAGTGGGGTACTTTGTGATCCGGTTGAAAGCCCGAGGAGAAATAAGATAACTTAACGTTTAATAACGCACCTGACTGTGAGTACATATGATTTCGCATGTTTATATCTGCTTTATGTTAGTTATTGCCTGCTGAGACATGTTGCTTCATTATCGTTTGGAATTCTACTAACCTGCGTAGATTTAGATGCACATTCATACTTGTAGCATGACCGTTCTTTTGTTGTGCATCTATTGATGGACCGGCGGGTCGCATCTGTTATTCCTATGTTACCGCGCTATATGACCCGGAGCTGATCCATCCAAGGTTCTGGTACGCTGTAAGTCATCCCCGATGTTATGTCTGTCTCGGATTGTTGGTTTATATATATACCGAGCTTTGGGCTCGTAGGAGCGACGGCTCAAGTGTGTCGTACTTTGTGTACGTGGAGAGTGCCTCTTGTGGGCTTCATAAAGATTTATAAAATGCGTAAATCTGTGTATTCACAATGCATTCGCTTACCCCTCAGTTGTTTAATTTTTACAAGAAAAGGAAAATCCGCTGCCGGACCTTCTAGCTAGGTCGTCTGTTGAAGTGATTGAAGATATCTACTGTTTATTTTGGTAACAGATTTATGGAATGTTGTTGTAATAAATTTGGGGAGATGTAATGCTATTGAGTATGTAGACTTAGTATTGGAACCTTGTAGCACCGTAGGGTGTTTGACAAACTTGTATTATTTTAATTTATGTACTTTTATGCTTCCGCACTGTAACTTAAGTATGCAGATCATTATGTAATAATTTATGTTTGGTGATTAATCCTGGGTGAACTGTAATGGTAGTTATTGTGGCAAGAGTGTCACAGGCAATGGTATCAGAGCATTAGTTTGAGATTCAAGTGTCCGTGAGGTCTTGGTCTCAAACATTAAGTGATGATATGTAGTGGTTTTAAGTAATGATGTGAACTAAGATAGGTTATGATCCAATAATCATAAGAAGTTGACTTTCATACGGGACAGTGGGTGGTGACTTTAATGACATGTTACTAAACAAGTTATATGTTTTACATTTCAGAACATGTCTGGAGTAGGAATGACACCACGAGAAACGAGGGAAATGATGCTATCAACGATGGAAGAACAAAATTGAATAATTCAATATCAATTTTGGGCTCGAGATGAGGCCAAAGCTAAAAGAAAATAAGACAAGAGAAAAGAAAAGAGGGAACATGAAAGGAATTATGTTGTGGATAACATAAACCTTAGAAATAAAGCGAAACTAAAAGACATGGGCAAAGAAAAGATTGTTTATGAAACTGGAATTGATGAGAATTACATGAAGTATGTAATTAGATCCTTCAAGGACGGGCAACCACCAACATTTTTTGGATCTCTGAGAATGGAGAAATCAGAAATATGGATTACAATTATGGATAGATTTTTACGGAGATGAATTGTAAGGATGAGTAAAAGGTATGTTTGGCTAAGGATCAATTGATTGGACAAGCCAAGAAATGGATCCGACAGGCCTGGCTTCAGCAGGTTTGGTAATAGGTCTTGAAACAACCAGGCTATGCACTAAGAAAGTCAGGTTGTCCTTGACCTCTGCTAACTGGGTAACACATGTTTCAAGAGAAGAAGAATGGGAATTGACAAAGGTTGAGAGCTGGGAAATGGCAGCCAAGTCAGTGTCAGTGAACACCAGACTTAGAAGCTGTGCAAGAGTCAGTTCAAGAGATTCATGCATATCATCAAAGCCTGTTGCCTTTGAGTTTAACAGGGATACCACTTAGGTATTTAGAGATTCCAAGGTGGAGGGTAGTGTGGTAGAGCAGGTTTCAGCAATACCTGACATTTTTTGCGAAACAGCTATCAGGTTGGACACATAGTCCTGTTGGTGAGCTAGAATTGATGAAAGGGAGGATGAGAGTTGTTCCAGCTGTGCAGTGAGTGCAAGCAGCTATGAGGAATAATCATTCTTGGGAGCAGGAGTTGGAAAGGAAGACTTGAACGAATCAAGAAATCCATGAAGCTGTGTAGACACGGAGTCTGCTATGGTAGAGGGAAGAGTAGTCAAGGAGGTTTGCAAAGAGCTAACTTTGTTGAAAAGCACAGAAAGCAGGGCCTTCAAAGAAAGATCTTTGGGGGATAGAGGACTATGGGTAGATTGTTTTGATTGTGTGGATGAAGATGAGTGTGATGGTGATGGTTGAGGACTATGAGGATCACTGTGTGATGGCAGGGGCGCATTCGAGAGAAGTTTCATAGCCTGGGCATATGTCAAGTGACCCAGTTTGGAAGGGTCAAGAATACCTTCAGTAGTGGCTGAAACTGCATCATGAGGTGAGGTTTTAAGGATGTTTGCCTTTCAGTTGTCACTGGTATTGTAACACCTTCATCAAGAACATGGGTGGTTCCCTCAATAGTGCATTGGTATAAAGGCACCTTTTCATGGGGAGAGGGGATGTGCATTTCAACATCATTAGTGGTGAAAGCTGATGATGGAATTTTCACTTGGGGAGCAGCTTCACCAAAGGGTTGTTCTGTACCCTAAGGATCATCAGCTTAGGATGTTGGTCCTTCAGCAGCTGTTGGGGACTAAACAATTGCATCATGAGGAGCAGAAGAAGAAGGCTAATCTGCTGGTTGGTTTGTACCTGCAGTTTTGGCACCTTGTGCAGACTCAGGATGTGAAGGAGAAATATGAGTGGGGGACTGTGTGGACTCAGTATGGAGTGGAGAGTGCTCCTGTCTTTCAATATTTTCAGCCTGTAGAGAGGCTTGGATAGTTGATGTGGCTGACTCCATTTGTACAACTGGTTCCTTTTGCGAGAATCCAGAGGGCTCAGGCTGACCCTAGGTAGACTCAGTTTGGAGTGAGGCAGGCTCCATAGAGCTTGCTCCTTCTCCCAAAGTAGGAGAAGGAGATGCAGCAGGTGTTGCCTCTTTTTCAACTGAATCCTGTTGAGAGGGGTCAGAGGGGCTTGTTTGAGTGGTGGAGGTTTTCTTTCTATCTAAGGATTTTCTCCTTTGCCTAGAGTAATTGGGAGAGGATGGAGAATTGGGATGTTGTGTTTGTACAGGTGAGGAGACTAGGCTAGTAACAGGCAGTTGAACCTGTTCCATAGTCTCAGCGGCCACAGAGGCACTAGCCACAAAGGCTTCAGGTTCAACAGATGAACCAGGGTGACCAGCCTGCTCCCCCTCAGTCACTGAGGCTGAGGGAGCAAACTTAGCTGTTTTAGCCTTCTTGGTGACACACCCAGCTTCACTAGACTTTAAGGCATGTTTAGCCTTTTTGGTCCATGATTTGGATTTTCCAGCGAGAGCAGGGGTTGGATCCGGATCCACCTTCTGAGTAGAAGGGTCCTTCCACCAAACCAAGTAACCTCCTCATTGGTGTTGCTAGAGGAGGTTCATCAGAAGGAACAGGGGTGTAAAATAATGTGTTTCCAATGACAGGAAACACCATAGTTGTCAAGTAAGGTTGTGAATTGTAGAGATGCTCACCACAAACATGTATGAAGATCAGACTCAGAAATCTGGGAAATCTAACAGCAGCAGGACGCTGTTCTTGCTCCATAAAGGATCGTAGATTTGAGAATATCCATTTGGCCATGTTGAGAGTAGTCCCATCCACAAACTGTAGGGCTACTTGAAATTCATCCTTGCTAAGCTGGTCAAAAGAACCAACTTTGCAACTTAGGCTCATCACCACAGAGGCGAAGAGAAAGATGTAAGTTGGTGCAAGCTCCTTAATGAACAAGGTTGCACCCACCCTAGGTTCTGATACACCACAGTAGCGTAGCAGATTACACATTTGTTCATTTTCAGGCTAAGGTGTGTCATATTTTTCAGGCACAGGAAGATGAAGTACTTCCTAAAGTAGAGCTGCAGTGATCTCAACAGTTTTGGAGGTGGTGAGAATGGTTACCCTTATTGTTTTGGTAGCAGGGCCGTAGGAGCAGGTGTACCAAAACTCATATACCATCTCCTAGAACATGACACCATGAGTGGCTGTCATTGCATAGTTAAGGGGATGGGCTTGTAGGAACTCCACCATTTTTTCATAACCTTTTCCAATGTACTTTTTGGGAATGGTTAAGTTTTCAACGTAGTTGGTGGGTTTGATGGTTAACATGGTGTTGATTAAGGGTTACTTCTCAACGGCATCATCAAGGAATACAGGATTAAAGAGATTGTTTTGGGAGGAAATTTCTGAGAGTAGGAGGGGATGCATGAGTTTTTGACACTAAGTCTTTCAGGGTTTTCCAGAGGGTATGGATGCAGTAAGGAAGAAGAAATGATGAAACAGTGAAATGGGTATTTATAGGATTTGAATGTGAGAGAGTAGGATAGAGAAAGGTTTTGGGCGGTTGATTTAAAATGTTACTATCGGAAAACGGAACGGTTTAACACGTCAGCACGTTTGTTAGACCAACATGACCTTTTTCTCCACTAACACACGTAACACACATTATCCGCAGGTAATTAAGATAAATAAATACATAATTTATGTAACTTAAATGTGAAGTAATGTTAACTAAAAGCAGATGTTCAACGCTGTTGTTCAAACCTGTGATGATTTTTCATCAAAAACTAATCATTATATAACCTGTCTGTTCAAACCTGTGCAGTTACAAAAGAACAGGTTTCAGTGTGAAACATGTTCAGTAGCTGAACAGGTTACAAGGCTTTGCCTTGTATGATAGAATACAGAGTGAGTAGCTTTCAGGTTTAAACAGCAGAACAGGTTTGGGAGAAAACTTATTTTGCCAAACTTGTTACTTGTCAAACCTGTTCAAATTTTAAGAAACTGGCTAAGTACATAACGGATGAAACCTGTTCTGTCAAAGCTGTTTTGTAAAATTTTAACAGATTGGAACAAGTAGTTTTGGAACATCAAGGACACTTAGTCACTTTTATTTAACATTCCCAGCTTGCACATAAGAGAATTAAACCTATTTTCATCTTGAGGTTTGGTGAAAATATCTACAAGCTGTTCTTCTGTAAGAACAAATGTTACCTCCACATTACATTTTTGGATGTGATCTCTTATTAAGTGATGTCTGACCTCAATTTGCTTTGTTCTAGAGTGGAAGATAGGATTGTTGGAGATGGCTATGGCACTTGTATTTTCACATACTATTGGGATTTTCCTATATACAAGGCCATAATCTTCAAGATGATGTTGCATCCACAGAACCTGCCCACAGCAGCTTCTAGCAACAATATATTCAGCTTCAGCTATAGAAGTAGAAATAGAATTCTGCTTCTTGCTGCACCAACTGATCAACTTTCCACCAAGGAGTTGACATCCACCTGTGGTGCTCTTTCTATATAGCCTGCAACCTGTAAAATCAGAATTTGAATAGCCAATTAGTTCAAGGCTTGAGTCTTTGCGACACCAAAGACCTAAACCTGGTGTACCTTTTAGGTATCTGAAGATTCTTTTTACTGCAGCCAGATGTGATTCATTTGGATCAACTTGAAACCAAGCACATAGACAGGTGGCAAACATTATATATGGCCTACTAGCAGTTAAGTATAGCAAGCTCCCAATCATACCTCTGTAAGCTGTTACCGAAACAGCTTTGCCACAGGTATCAACGTCCAATTTTGTATTTGTTTCCATTGGGGTTTTGATGGGAGAACATTGATCAAATTTAAACTTTTTCAAAAGATCTAATGTATACTTCTTTGATTTATAAAAGTTCCATTTGAGGTTTGTTTGACCTGTAATCCTAGAAAGAAAGTTAGTTCACCCATCATACTCATTTCATACTTAGATTTCATGAGCATTGAAAATTCTTGCATAACTGTTCAGTAGAAGAACAAAATATAATATCATCCACATATATTTGAACAAGCATAATGTCAGTTTTCACTTTCTTTATGAACAATGTAGTATCCACTTTACCTCTGAAATATCCATTGCTCATAATAAAATCAGTAAGAGTGTCATACCAGGCTCTTGGAGCTTGTTCCAGCCCATAGAGTGCTTTCTCCAACTTATAGACAAACCCTGGATGATTTTCATATTCAAAACCTGGTGGCTGCTTAACATATACCTCTTCTTGCAGCTTACCATTCAAAAATGCACTCTTTACATCCATTTGAAATACCTTCAGGCTCTTGTGAGCAGCGTAAGCTAGAAACAAATGAATTGCCTCTAGCCTGGCCAATGGAGCAAATATTTCGTCATAATCAATACCTTCTTCTTGTATATACCCTTGAGCAACAAGTCTTGTGTTAGTACATCCTTTGTGACGATAGCAGTCTA
Organism: Centrapalus pauciflorus; assembly: GCA_020465985.1. Lineage (NCBI taxonomy): Eukaryota > Viridiplantae > Streptophyta > Magnoliopsida > Asterales > Asteraceae > Centrapalus > Centrapalus pauciflorus. The sequence continues at coordinate 52,122 of JAANYP010003140.1, forward strand.
ATTATAGATAGCATTTTGTGTAAGTTAATTTACTTGCTATTGAATATTAACAAGTGTTTGATATATGCTTGATTATATGTGTTTGATATTGATTGTTTATATGTTTGAACATAGGGTAATGTATTACAATAAGTTCAAACATAAAGTTCAAAGATAAGTTCAAATATAAGTTCAAAGATAAGTTCAAACATAAGTTTGAAGACAAAGGTTCGAATTTGTTAGAGGACAAGTTCGAATAGGCCTTGCGCCAAGTTCGAAGTTGTCGTAAACAAAGTCGAACCGGGTGTTATAATTAAGGGTTAATTCGATTAATTAAGAGACTTTTGCATATTTTGTCAGAGTGTTTAGCAAAAGGCGATCTCGAACTTGCTAGCAATCAGAGAGTTTCGTGTGGAGAGAATCATCGTGTTGGGACGATCCGTTGTTCGTCTATCACTGTGCTAGTCTCCGTGTTTCGGTGTGCGTGGTCTATCCGTCAAGCTGCTAACGAGGATTCCGCACTCGTTGGCAGGTGTCGCGTCAAGATAGGATCCGTAGTTAGGCGACCTTACAAGTTGTATCAGATCCATTAGGGTGTTCATGGTGTTCTTCGTGTTCACAAGTAACATTTGTGGTTTCTTGACGTTTTTGGACGGTCAAATCACGTTTTTTGATAGATTTCCGACCTATACAAGCAACATAACAGAAAATAGTTTGCATTAGTTCAATTTTTTGGTCGAAATCAATATTTTTACTCTTAAAAATATTGGTTTAAACTGAAACCTTGAAAAAATCTAATTGTTAGCCGTCTTTTGAACTTGCGGCGCTCGAACATCAAGGGGGTATTAGGGTTTACTCAAAATTCGAGTTTGTCAAAAAATACGCTCATTTCGAAGTTCTTTAGGGTTTGATTCGAGTTTGCTTAATTCGAATTTGCTCATTTTCGAATTTTCCCTAAATTAGAATTTAGGAATTCGAATTTGGTCATTACTTCTATTTTGTCAAATATTTAGAATTTAGTTGAGGTTCAAACTTAATTTCGAATTTAATTCCAAACAAATTTAAATTTACTTAAATTCGAAATTCCTCAAGTTCAAAAGTGTTGATTTAAATAATTTCGAATTAAACTAATTATGTTTTAAATTCAAACTTTTACGAAACAATGAAAAGTTTACAAAGGTTTATCGAGATGGACCATGAGGTCGGAAAGGCAAATTCTCCACCTAAGTTGATGAAATTAGAAGATTATTATTGGTGGAAGGATAGGTTCGCCAACTTTGCTCATTTCAATTATATGAGGATGTGGATTTGTATCGACGAGGGATACATTCCACCTACAACAGAGGTTGAGGGACGTCAACGAGTCTTGTCATATCAAATGATGAAGGAGGATGATAAGAAGTTATATGAGGCCGAGAACCGAGCTTTCACGATCATTAGAATGGATTTACCTCAGGAAATCCTGCACACATTTCGCAATCAACGAACAGCAAAAGAGTTGTGGGATGCTTTGGAGAAAAGGTGTGAAGGTAATCCGAGGGTTAGAAAAGCTAGAATGGAAATGCTCAAGCAGCAGTTCGCTATTTTCAAGGCTTTGAAAAACGAAAAGCTGGATGAGACCATTACTAGGTTCTATCATTTGTTGACTGAGTTAGACAACCACGGTGTCGAGTTTCGTGAGTCAGAGAAGATTGGAAAAATTCTAGATGCTTTACTAGCCAAATGGGAGATGTATGTGGCGCTGATAAAGCATGATGAAGAGAAGTTTGACACTCTAACTCTAGATAAAGTCATAGGAACGTTGAGGGCCTATTACTTTGAATTGCTGAAGAAGGAACGGGATTATGACCAAGTACAGGATCCGGATATGTATTTTAGGAAATCCAAACCTTCAGTCGCAAGTGAATTAAAAATGGCTACAACATTCTTTTCGGGTGAAACATCGACTCCGGTTGAAGTAGATGACTCAGGGAGCCGGGCTTTCTTAGGGTACTCCATACCGGAAGAAAAGCCAACTCGGTCTGCATCTACGTCTCAAGGATACTCAAAGATGCCGATGAGCGCAAAATCAGCTGAAGACCATCTAAATCTTTTGGCTTCATTTGTGGCCGCTTATGGCAATTGCGTTCAAGGGAAAATCAATGATCCTGTGCTATGGGATGAGGATTTTGATTAGGTGGACCCTGGTGATTTAGAAGAGATGGATCTGCAATGGGAACTGGCCATGGTGACACAGCGAGTCAAGAGATTCATCAAGAGGACGGGCAGAAATCTCAATGTCAGCAACAATAAAATTGGTTTTGATAAATCCAAAGTTAAGTGCTACAACTGCCAAGGGTTAGGACATTTTGCAAGAGAATGTCAAAGACCTAAAGTTGAGAACTACCTGAACCAATACCAGAATCAATCTCGCGGGAGATATCAGCCGGGTAGTTCGAGTAATCAGGCAAACATAGCTGGTCTGTTAACCAATGTCACATCTGACAGACAGCTCGATGGAACATGAAGAAGTAGAAGTACAGGAAGTAGAGGTCGAGCGTGTTGATCCATCTGTCCGCATAGGCAGATATGGTTCAAGAATTGTGGTTAGTGTGAGAGAAGAAGAGACAAGAGCTGCTAGAGAATCAGATGATGATGATTCAGATTTTGAAGCAGAAGATCCAACTCCTCTCGTTCCTAGGCATAGGACGAAGAGACATCGTTTTATGCAGGGAGCTTCATCCACCTCTTCTCCAGAGCCTGACATTCTGGGCTGTCCAACCATCCATCACGCCATCACCAATTACATCCATTCCATCCACATCATCCACATTCACTAAGAATCAGCATTTTACAGAGCTGTGGAGCAAGGTGGATTTCCAAACAGTCCAAATCTTCCAGCTTACCACAGCAGACAAAGAACTTCAAGCGCATAACGCCAGACTTGATCAGGAGAACGCTGAACTGAAAACGACTGTTACTGATAAAGCTTCTGAGATTAAAACAATGAAGTCCCTCCTGGAGCAGTAAATGAAAAATCTTCAAGCTCAGGGGGAGACAAGCTGCAAAGAAGCTGAAGTGATGAGGAGAGATGATGATGACGGCAATGATCCCGAGGCAAGAAAAGAAAGTGAGCTAGCAAATTTTCCAACTGCTCAGCGTGCAAGAATTCAGGGGGAGCCAAGTCAGTCTTCGATGGAAAGAGCTGATGGTGAATCTTCTAAATTCATGGAGAGCGAAATGATAGAAGCTCTGATGAATACAGAAGAAGAAGAAACACTATTTGATTTTGAGGACGAGATGGAAGATTTGGAAGAAGGTGAGTTCATTCCACGACATACCTGAATGGACATCTGATGACGAGGTATTAGTTGATGAGGAAGATGAAGCTGATGAAATTGTTATTTAGCAACAACCTATCATTGATACGTATATGACGGTAGAACAAAATATGATTGACATCGAAGCAGTTAAATCCACTTTAAATGTTGAATCAGAAGTTGAAGAGCCTGATAGGGAGCTGACTCCTGAAGAATAGAAAATTTGTGGTTCAGAGAAGAGAAGAAGGTCGTGTCTTTAAAAGAGAAGATGAGAGTGTCGTACACTAGAAAGTTATTTGGGAGCATACTTAGCTGGTTCTTTGATCGGGAACTTCAACTTTTTATCATCAAAAGAAAGGATGGCCTCTAATATCTAAGAAGAAGATTTAAGGACTTCAACTCATTACCTAAAGTTGAAATAAAGGCCTTAGCATGGAAAGAGCTAATCAACATCGGAGACGAATCTTAGACTGAAATAATTGCCAAGATTATTAGAAGGGAAGGGAGGTCTAGGAAGTTTGAAAAGCTAAACCCACGAGTAGGCAAGAGAGTTATGGATCTTTCAAGAATTGATCCTCTAACTGGAAAGTCGTGGATGAAGATGTATTACAAGCCAGTTAAATGCTTAAAGAAAGTACCTCTAAAGCCTATGCCTCAAGATGTTTTGGGAAACCTCAACTGGTGGTATGTAGAAAGTGAGACAGGTGAAGCAGTGATGGAAGATCTTGAAGAAAAAGTGATTATGAGAGTATACGATCCATTGCACCTGGTAAACTTATCCAAAGATGATTTGCATAAACTTCGTGTCCATAAAATCTCCTATGATGCACATATGGAGTCTGAAGCCAAGAAATATCAGAATGTGGTAACGGTTTGTGTTGATCAGGGACTCTATGCTGGTAGCACTTTAAATAAGCATAGTAGTTAGACAAAATGTAAATAGTTAGAAGCTATCGTCAAGGGGGAGTCTGTTAGACATCCTGTGTGACGATAGCAGTCTAAGTATAGATAGCATTTTGTGTAAGTCAATTTACTTGCTATTGAATATTAACAAGTGTTTGATATATGCTTGATTATATGTGTTTGATATTGATTGTTTGTATGTTTGAACTTAGGGTAATGTATTACAATAAGTTCAAACATAAAGTTCAAAGATAAGTTCAAACATAAGTTTGAAGGCAAAGGCTTCAAATTTGTTAGAGGACAAGTTCGAATAGGCCTTGGGCCAAGTTCGAACATGTCCTAGACAAAGTCGAACCGGGTATTATAATTAAAGGTTAATTCGATTAATGAAGAGACTTTTGCAGATTTTGTCAGAGTGTTTAGCAAAAGGCGATCTCGAACTTGCTAGCAATCAGAGAGTTTCGTGTGGAGAGAATCATCGTGTTGGGACGATCCGTTGTTCGTCTATCAATGTGCTAGTCTCCATGTTTCGGTGTGCGTGGTCTATCCGTCAAGTCGCTAACGAGGATTCCGCACTCGTTGGCAGGTGTCGCGTCAAGATAGGATCCGTAGTTAGGCGACCTTACATCTTGCCTTATTTCTAATTACATGACCTTGCTCATCCTTCTTGTTTCTGAAACCCCATTTGGTGCCAATTATAGTTTTCCCTTTAAGCATAGGGACCAACTGCCATACTTTGTGTCTCTCAAACTGATTGAGTTCTTCTTGCATGGCAGTGATCCAATTGGCATTTTGTAGTGCATCATCTACTTTCTTTGGCTCCATTAGGGACACAAAACTTGAAAACATAGAAAAGTTTCCAAGACTGTCCCATCTTGTCTGTACACCTTTGTTAATGTCACCAATGATTTGATCATTTGGATGATAACTGATCCACTTAGGATCATGTTTCAATGAAGATTCCTCTGTATCAGTTTCATGCTCACCAGGTCTTGTACAACAGCTCTCAAGATTTTCAGACACACTGACATCTTGAGCCTGTTCACTTGTTGAGGATGAACCGTTGTTGTTGAACACATCAGCATAGAATTTAGGGAAATCAGCATTGATCGGTTCTAGACATGGTACATTGACTATATCAGTACACTTATTCACACAGGGTGTACCAATAAAATCATCATCATGCCCAATGTGGTTAAGACATTCCACTCTTTGTGATGTAGAAGCTCTTGAGTCCTTTTCTTCAGCAATGGAATGCATAAGAATATCAAAGTTGAAATCTCCTGAAACTGATTCAGGAATAGCTTTGGTAGAAGGATTTGCAGTCTCTTCAAAGGTCACATTGATAGATTCATCTGTCACCTTTCTTTTGGAGTTTTATCCTCTGTAGGCTTTAGAAATTGCTGAGTATCCAACAACCACTCCTTCATCAGCTTTGGGCTAAAATTTGGCCAGCGGATCCCTTTGGTTCAGAATGAAACAAGGGCATCCAAACACATGGAAATAGCATATATTAGGCTTTCTCCCGTTGATTAATTCATAGGGAGTCTTATTGAACCTTTTCACCACTAAGGATCTTTTTTGAGTGAAGCAGGCAGTGGTGACAACTTTAGCCCAAAAAGATGAACGCAAACCTGATGCACACAGCATAGTTCTAGCAGCTTCTATGAGGGTTCTGTTCCTCATTTCAGCTACTCCATTTTGTTGTGGAGTTCTCACAGCTGAAAAGTTTTGAGATATTCCTCTTTCTTCACAGAAGTCCTCAAGGGTACTGTTTTTGAATTCAGTACCATGATCACTTCTAAGCTACTTAACTTGGGCAGAGTTCAAAACTTCCATCTTCTTAATAAACCCAATGATTTCTCTAGCAGCCTCTCCTTTGGTATTTAGAAAGATCACCCAAGTGAACCCGGAGAACTCATCAACCATTACTAAGTTGTATCTTCTACCTCCTAGACTTGAGACACTGACAGATCTAAACAAGTCCGTGTGGATTTAGAAGAGAGTTGTATCAATAGAGAAATTATGTTTGGATTTAAAAGATGTTTTCCTTTGATTTTCCTTCTTACAAGCTATGTAGCGTTTATCCTTAATAATAGTTATAGAAGGCAAACATGTTACTAACTCTTTCGTAAAGAGTTTGTTGATGTTCTTGAAGTTCAGGTGTGATAGCCTTTTGTGCCATAACCAGTTGAGATCTACATTGCTTCTTGAGATGAAACAGGTTTTAGTTGTTGGATCAGCAGATTTTTATCTACAACATATACAGCTTTCTGTCTTTGTGCACACAGCAAAACTTTTCCTTGAGGATCCAGTATGTACCCTTGGTGCTCATCAAAGTTAACCTTGTAGCCAACATCACATAGTTGACTAATGCTTACAAGATTATGTTTTATCCCAGGCACATAGGCTACTCTGTTGAAGATTGCAGCACCAGCGTGAAGGGTTCCATATGCTTCTGTGGATCCCTGGACATCATCACCAAAGGTGACCTTTGGGACTTTTTCAGGCTTGAGACCAGCTGCAAATCTTTGCAACCTGTCATGTGGCCAGAGCAGCCACTATCCAAGTACCAAACCTTGCTTGGTTGTTTAATCTGCAGAGTGACATGGGGAAATATTAGTTTTTAGGGGAACTAATCATAAGGATGAGTTATCCTTCATCATCAATATTTGTTGATGGACCACTGAGATCAACACTAATATTTCAAATTTGGATTGTATCAGATGAGTACTTTCCTCAATGACAAGGTTACTTCCTACACTGCTGGTTTTTGCAATGTTGGAGCTAACAGTGTCAGCGGGCCTTATGTCCTCAGTTTAAGGACAGTCCTTGGCCATGTGAGTCTTCTTTCCACATTTATAACATTTTCTCTTTTTGGACTTTTTGAAAGAAGAACTCCCAGAAACACATTCTGGTTTATCTCTGTTGGACTTCTCAATGGGTTTTATGTATGTTTCACTTGTTTTAGAAGAGCCAACAGGTTGGGTGGAAGGTACAATAACAACAGCTTTGCCTGTGTCCTCTTTCCTCATTTTAGGAGGACATGTATCAAATACAGGTAATTTAATTGTCTTTTGACCTTCCACAGGTTTAGAAAACTTATTTCTAGTTTTCTCAGGTTGAGCAATGAAATTGCCTTTGCTTCTACTGAGATGTGATGACTTTTGCCTACTTCTGGTAGCATGATATTCACTGTTGGTTTTAACAAAAAGATTTTCTTTCATTTATAACCAGTTTTCCACTCTGATTTAAAAACTTATTTGAAACCACAGCAGACTTGTTTCCAACCTGAGACTTACCCCTATTGGATGCAGGCTGCTTTCCTTTTGAAAATTCCATCTAAAAATGTTCATCATTGAATGGAGAAACAGGTTTCCAACCACAGTTTTAACATCAAAACCTGTCTGGTTGACAGGTTTAGTGGCCAAAACTACAGTTTTAATTTGTTTTCGATTCTTTTGTTTATGTGAGCTGGTTAAGCACTTATTGGGCTGGTTTGATGGAGAATACACTCCATTACCAGTCTTTGCAACCTTTTCACATAAACTGTCAGTTTTTTGAGGCCTGACAAACCTGTTTGTTGGAATCAACTTTCCATTTACATTTTGAATGAATGTATTTGGAAGCTCACCAAGAGAGGACAGATCTGTTTCCAGATTCTTGATTTCAACAATTGAAGTTGCTGTATCAAGATCTCCTCCAAGATAACTTTGGATTTGAGTAGGAATTTGCTCATTGATACATTGACTGACTCCCTTAGCTAAATGGGACCAAGAGTCAACAATATTTTGAAGCTTAGAGTGCTTTGAGTCTGTTTCTCTCTTTTCCTCTAACAAAATAGTATTGATGTGTTTTACCTCATCAAGTTCAGTTTTCAAGTTATGAAAAGTATCCAGTTCATTAGATTTCATGTCAAGATTAGTTTTTAGCTTAGAGATTTCAGACATCAAAGCTGTAACAACCCAGCTTGTTGATCAGTTATGTAATAATGAATTTTGAGATAATAATATAATCTTGCTATATTATTTGTAATTTGCAAATAATGATTAAGAATGAAAATTTATTAAGGAAATATAATTTTAAATTATATTTATGATTTAATTGAGTAAAATAAAAGAGATGTATTATACAAAAATAGAAGTGGGTTAAAATTAAATAAGATATAAAAACCGAAATTATGATCAATTAAGATCATTAATTTCAATTTTACTCTCTCTCTCTAATCTCTCACTAACTCTCGGCTATCTCAACAAATTCAACAAGAAATCCATAAATTTTGCAAGGAATTTGGAATTGAAGTTAAGGAGGAGTTACAACAACAATTAATCAACAAGGAACTACAAGATTTGAGGTAATTCTTGACTTAAATTTCAAGAATTTAAGATTTTGGTTCGGTTTGGTGAAGAACCGAAACCAAAGAATTAAAATGAGAATTTATATGTTGCATGTATAGGATTTTAGTAGATAATGATAAAATTATGCATATAAAAGTGATAGAAACTAAAATCATGAGTTGGATCATTCAAAATTAATTAAGAATCGGAATTTTTGGACAAAAATGTGTTCTTGACAAATTTCATATTTTTGGCATGATCTTGATTAAATTAAGATGTTTTTGACCAAAGAAATTATATAAAAATACTCAAATAATGTTAATACAACTTTATATAACATTGCATGTTAATAAAGAGTGTTTTTGAGATTTATTATGTAAAATCCGTATGAGTATAGCCAAGAACACCAAGAACAAATCTGGAAATTTATGAACATGAAGGATCCGAATTCGGATATGTCCGAATTCGGATGATGCACCACTTCGGTTCCCAATTCGGATATTAATTCGGATCTGGCATGGTCCCGATTTCGGATATAACATCTCGGATCTTGAAGGATCCGAATTCGGTGCCTATATTGATCCTAATTCGGTCAAATGCTTAATTCGGATGAAGCCAATTCGGGTACCATTTCGGATATATGCTAATTCGGATGTCCGGATCCGGATGATCCGAATCCGGATCCCAATCCGGGCTGATCCGAAATTATGATCCGAAAATCCAACTTCTATGAATTTTTGACATTTCAATAAATTAAATGATTTATATATATATATATATATATATATATATATATATATATATATATATATATATATATATATATATATATATATATATATATATATATATATAAGAAAAAGAGAACTTATGAGAATTTAATGAAAGATTGACAAGATATCAGTTATCAGAATCAGATAGAATTACAGATTTTAATGAACAAAAGAAATAATGAAATTCCATGATAATGATGATGATACATACGATGAAATTAACATGATATTATCATGAACGAATTTGAGCAGGTTCAGTTATTATCTGAACAAAGATTTAAAGACTTAAAGACTTGAAAGCGGGTCTCTGATTTGAAAAGAATTGACAGATTACAGATTGACAAAATCCTGAGATAACTCAGGTGGCAGATTCATATATCTGTTTGACCAAGACCCAGACCTGTGAGTTATAGATATTCAGATTGAACATGCATAGATCCGGTTGAGATATATTGCTGCTGTTAGATTTATTGACATTCATTTATCAGCTGGATTGAGACCTGTGCACACCATGGATGGGTGTTGCCCAGTGGATCATGATAGCTATTTGATTATCTTATCATATTGCATTTAATATTGCTTCAGACTTTGCCTTATGATTCATTGCTATCATGACTTCTAAGACATATGCTTCCATTATTGATCAGACCTTTGATAGATTGATTCAGCTTGACTAGCCCTTATGGTCTATTGTTCTAGACCCGGCTATTTCACCAGTTCTTATGAATTGGTTATGACCTCCGATGTTCCGCCATATTGACTTACTGGTAGCTAGCCCAGTATGTGGCTGATCCCCACGATTTAAGCATGAGTGTGGCTTGAACATCATCCGATCTTATGATACTATATCTCAATCATGAGGGCTGTAGCGGCAGCCAAGACATATCACGCTAAGACTAATGACTCCGCTTGACACACATGTTGATATTGAAAATCTATAAACTCACTAAGCGTTGCTTACAGATGTTGCATTAATATTTTACAGGAAAAGCCAAAGGAAAATCACCTGCAGGACCTAGTACTTAGGTCATTCAAGATCCAAGTTTTGAAGATTTTCTAGACCACTACTCAACAAATCTTTCTGGTACTGATTGGAAGACAACAATTGTGGTGGTTCTGGGTAGATTTGATGTAATGTATGATATTATGATTAGATTAGATGTTACCCTTTTATAACTTTATTTTGAAATATGTAAACTTAATCCTAATCTTGTATGTACATGTAATTTTATTATTCCGCAATTTAATTACCCTATCTTAGTATGATTGATATCGTGTTGCATGAATTGGGACCTAGACTTTGAGGACTGCCCCGTAAGGGAAGGTCTTCACAGGATGGTATCAGAGCACTAGTTTGAGTGAATCAAGTATTACGTGAGTATACTTGATCTCAAACTGAAGCAATACATATGTATCAATCATTTAGGTGGTTTGAACTGAGATAGGATGTACAGACTATTAGGATGGGAAAAAGGGTACATAGATCTAAGTCTATAAACTGATAGTTAATTGATTTTAATTTTCAGAAAAGATGTCAGGATCAGGTGACATACCAAACATGACCCCACAACAAATGTTTGAAATGATGCAACAACTCTTAGCCCAACACTCAGAACAACAGAACAAAATAATGCAAGAATAGTTTCAGGCCAGAGATGAGGCCGAAGCTAAAAGACGCGAAGAAAAGAAAAATAAGAGAAAAGAAAAGCAAGTCCAGACCAATGAATCTGATTCTGATAATTCAAATCCAGAAACCCAAATTGCTCAGCCAAAAGGCTGCAAGTTTAAAGATTTTAAAGCCAGCGGTGCCCTGAACTTCGAGGGTACAGTTAATCCGATTCAGGCGATGGATTGGATTAGTCACACTGAAGAAATCTTCAGGATTTCTGATTGTTTAGACTCGAAGAAAGTAAGTTATGCGTCTGCACTATTTGTGGGAGCTGCTCGTGCCTGGTGGAAAACCCAGCGAAGTATCTATGGTGAGGAGGTGATTCAGACTTTAGAATGGGAGCAGTTTCTTGATATGTTCAACGCAAAATATTGTCCGATCGACCAACAAGATAAGATGGAAGTCCAATTAATGCAGCTGACTCAGGGGACAAAGACTGTTGATGAATACGAGCACGAATTCTCAAGACTATGCGGCTACTCTTCCTATCAAGTAGCTACCGAGGAAAGAAAGATGAATAGATTTCGTGTAGGACTTAATCCAAGATACAGACATCCGATGAGCGCTATCAAATATAAGAGTTATCTGGAAATGGTAGAAGCAGCGAGACAGATCGAGCGAGGATACTTAGAGTACGGCGATCAGCTCTATGCTCCGTCTACTAACCCGATGAATCCGTCTCCTCCAAAGAAACAGCGATTTGGCAGATTCTTTAGGCCGAATAAGTCTCAGTCCCAACAATCTCAGCATAGTTCACTACAGAAAGCACAAGCTTACTCCCTCACGAACGAGTCACGATTCTGCAAGCGATGCAGAAAGTCACACATGGGGTTGTGCAATCCAGAAGATGTTACTTGCTTTGCGTGCAATATGATCGGTCACAGCAGTGAGGAATGTCCACAGCAGGGACGAGGATGTGCGAAATGTGGTAACAAAGGACACTTCATGTACCAGTGTCGAAGCGGGCAACGTTATCAGTCTCAATCATCCGCAGGAGGTTCTACAGGGAAACGTTCTGCTGCAACGCCGACTGCACGGACTCGAGCTTTCCAAATCACAGCCGAGGAAGCAAAAGAAACACCTGATGTAGTTACGGGTATGTTTTTACTTAACTCGATTCCGGCTCGTGTATTATTTGATTCTGGCGCAAGTCGTTCTTTCATATCAACCTATTTTGCACGACAATTATGTAAGATTCCATCAAAGCTTCCCGTGATACTAGACATTGAGACAGCCAGTAACAATTTCGTTATGGCTGATTCCGTTTATCGAAACTGCACACTACTTGTTGATAATATCGTATTTAATCTCGACCTCATCCCGATTCCGTTAAAAGAATTTGATGTCATCATCGGCATGGATTGGCTAATGAACAACGAGGCTACAATTATCTGCAACCGGCGAGTCATCAGAATCAAGTCTTCAGATGGCCGAGTATTGGAGATCAAGGGCGAGAAGCGGAAAGGTGCACATTGTTTCATATCTGTTGAAAAAGCGCATAAGTACTTATCAAAGGGTCACGAATCTTATATTTGTTATGTTTCATCTGAATCCAACTCTGAAAAGAAATCTTTGTCCGATATTCCTATCGTCTGTGAGTTCCCAGACGTATTCACTGACGATATTTCCGGAGTGCCACCGGAACGTCAAGTCGAGTTCAGTATTGACTTGGTTCCTGGTGCGGCTCCTATTGCAAAAGCTCCATACAGACTTGCACCTGCAGAAATGCAAGAAATGTCTAAGCAACTGCAAGAGCTGTTAGAGAAGGGGTTTATCCGACCAAGTTCTTCTCCGTGGGGTGCACCAGTTCTATTTGTTAAAAAGAAAGACGGAACCTTCCGTATGTGCATCGACTACCGCGAGTTGAACAAAGTCACCATAAAGAATAAATATCCTCTGCCCAGGATTGATGATCTGTTTGATCAACTGCAAGGAGCTGGTTATTTCTCAAAGATAGATCTCCGTTCTGGGTATCATCAACTGAAAGTAAGAAATGAGGATATACCGAAGACAGCTTTCCGTACAAGATACGGTCATTACGAATTTCTCGTAATGCCTTTCGGACTGACAAATGCACCAGCGGCATTCATGGATCTCATGAATCGCGTGTGCAGACCAATGTTGGATAAATCAGTTATCGTGTTCATAGACGATATTCTGATTTACTCCAAAACGGAGGCTGATCATTCCGTTCATCTGCGACAGTTGCTAGAGTTGTTAAGAAAAGAAAGACTCTACGCAAAGTTTTCTAAGTGTGAATTCTGGCTCAGACAGGTATAATCTCTATTATATATGTGTCTTGAGCTGTTTCCTTAACTACTCTATGATTCACATCAGAACCTGAAATTCTATCTTGATTAACTTATAGATTCAATTCCTTGGCCATGTCGTTTCTGGCGAAGGAATATCCGTTGATCCGTCTAAAGTCGAGGTTGTTCAGAAGTGGCAAACACCTCGCAATGCCTCTGAAATAAGAAGTTTCCTTGGATTGGCCGATTATTATCGGCGATTCATAAAGGACTTCTCAAAGATTGCTGTGCCGCTTACAATGCTAACACGAAAGAATACTCCTTTCGTTTGGTCCAATAAACAGCAAGAGGCATTTGATATTCTAAAGCAAAAGTTGATTCAAGCGTCGATCCTAGCCTTGCCAGAAGGTAATGATGATTTCGTTGTCTATAGCGATGCCTCTGGTACTGGCTTAGGATGTGTTCTGATGCAAAGGGGAAAAGTAATTGCCTATGCTTCAAGACAATTAAAAGACTATGAGAAAAGTGCACCAACTCATGATCTTGAGTTGGCTGCTGTTACCTTTGCGCTGAAGATCTGGCGTCACTATCTACATGGGACTCGGTGTCAGCTCTACACCGATCATAAGAGTCTCAAATACCTTTTCACTCAAAAAGATCTGAACATGAAGCAGCGTCGGTCCTTGGAGCTTATTAAGGATTATGACTGCGAGATCTTATATCATCCCGGCAAAGCAAATGTTGTCGCGGATGCGTTAAGTAGAAAAGTATATCCAGAAAAGTGCTGTTATACCCTAACTCCAGTTATATTCTCTTCTGATCTTATTGAAGATATTCGAGTTGCTCAAACTGAAGCGCTGAAAGAAGAGAATATTGATTCTGAAAATCTTAAAGGGCAGTTACAATTTCTAACTCTGAATCATTTGGGACTTCACTGTCTCAAGGGAAACCGAATCTGGGTTCCTAAGTATGGTTCAATCCGTAGCACTCTTCTGTCCGAAGCTCATCAGTCCAAGTTATCTATTCATCCTGGCAGCTCAAAGATGTATTTTGATCTAAAAGCTGATTACTGGTGGCCAGGAATGAAGAAAGATATCGGAAAATGTGTTGAAAGCTGCAAAGTATGTCAGATGGTTAAGGCAGAACACCAGAAACCCTTCGGGGATATGCAACCACTGCCAGTTCCTGAATGGAAGTGGGAGCATATAACAATGGACTTCATTACGAAGCTGCCAAAGACCAAAAGACAACACGACTCTATCTGGGTAGTCGTTGATCGTTTAACGAAATCAGCACATTTCATTCCAATGAAAGAAACTTATTCACTAGATAGATTGGCACAGTTGTACATCACAGAAATTATTTCTCGTCACGGTGTGCCAAAGTCTATTGTATCTGATCGTGATAGTCGCTTCACATCCAGATTCTGGCAAGCACTACAAGAAGGGATGGGTACTCGGATTTCTATGAGTACTGCTTATCATCCAAATGCAGATGGCCAGAGTGAGCGTACTATTCTAACTCTCGAAGATATGCTTCGTGCCTGCATTCTTGATTTAGGTGGTAACTGGGATGACCACTTGTCGTTGGTCGAATTTTCATACAATAACAGTTATCATTCAACAATCAAGATGGCTCCTTTTGAAGCTCTATACGGAAGAAAATGCAGAACTCCTACCTGTTGGCGCGAAACAGGTGAATCGCCAATAGCAGGACCTGCCCTTCTACAGTTGACTCATAAAAAGATTCAACTTGTTAGAAGAAATATTCTTGAAGCTCAAAGCAGGCAGAAGTCATATTATGACAACCGGCACAGATCAATCAGTTTTGCAGTTAACGATTGGGTGATGCTGAAAGTATCCCCAATGAAGAATGTGGTACGGTTCATTAAAAGAAACAAGTTAGCTCCGAGATTTATTGGTCCGTTCAAGATTGTTGAAAAGATTGGGAATCAGTCTTATCGTCTTGATCTACCAGCGGACTTAGCTGGAATACATCCTGTATTCCATGTTAGTCACTTGAGAAAGAGTTTAGCAGACGAAAGAGAAGTGCAGATACCACACGTTAACTTGCAAATTGATGAGAAGCTTCGCGTGGTTGAAGAGCCAGAACGTATTCTGGACTCGAAGACCAAAAAGCTTCGGAATAAAGAAATACAGATGGTGCTTGTCCAGTGGAAACACCACAAAGGTTCGCATCAGTCTTGGGAATCCAGAGATGTCATGAAAGCAACATATCCCAGTCTGTTCGAACATAGCTAACTTCGAGGACGAAGTTTGTGCGTGGTGGAGCCCATTCTGTAACAACCCAGCTTGTTGATCAGTTATGTAATAATGAATTTTGAGATAATAATATAATCTTGCTATATTATTTGTAATTTGCAAATAATGATTAAGAATGAAAATTTATTAAGGAAATATAATTTTAAATTATATTTATGATTTAATTGAGTAAAATAAAAGAGATGTATTATACAAAAATAGAAGTGGGTTAAAATTAAATAAGATATAAAAACCGAAATTATGATCAATTAAGATCATTAATTTCAATTTTACTCTCTCTCTCTAATCTCTCACTAACTCTCGGCTATCTCAACAAATTCAACAAGAAATCCATAAATTTTGCAAGGAATTTGGAATTGAAGTTAAGGAGGAGTTACAACAACAATTAATCAACAAGGAACTACAAGATTTGAGGTAATTCTTGACTTAAATTTCAAGAATTTAAGATTTTGGTTCGGTTTGGTGAAGAACCGAAACCAAAGAATTAAAATGAGAATTTATATGTTGCATGTATAGGATTTTAGTAGATAATGATAAAATTATGCATATAAAAGTGATAGAAACTAAAATCATGAGTTGGATCATTCAAAATTAATTAAGAATCGGAATTTTTGGACAAAAATGTGTTCTTGACAAATTTCATATTTTTGGCATGATCTTGATTAAATTAAGATGTTTTTGACCAAAGAAATTATATAAAAATACTCAAATAATGTTAATACAACTTTATATAACATTGCATGTTAATAAAGAGTGTTTTTGAGATTTATTATGTAAAATCCGTATGAGTATAGCCAAGAACACCAAGAACAAATCTGGAAATTTATGAACATGAAGGATCCGAATTCGGATATGTCCGAATTCGGATGATGCACCACTTCGGTTCCCAATTCGGATATTAATTCGGATCTGGCATGGTCCCGATTTCGGATATAACATCTCGGATCTTGAAGGATCCGAATTCGGTGCCTATATTGATCCTAATTCGGTCAAATGCTTAATTCGGATGAAGCCAATTCGGGTACCATTTCGGATATATGCTAATTCGGATGTCCGGATCCGGATGATCCGAATCCGGATCCCAATCCGGGCTGATCCGAAATTATGATCCGAAAATCCAACTTCTATGAATTTTTGACATTTCAATATATATATATATATATAAGAAAAAGAGAACTTATGAGAATTTAATGAAAGATTGACAAGATATCAGTTATCAGAATCAGATAGAATTACAGATTTTAATGACCAAAAGAAATAATGAAATTCCATGATAATGATGATACAGACGATGAAATTAACATGATATTATCATGAATGAATTTGAGCAGGTTCAGTTATTATCTGAACAAAGATTTAAAGACTTAAAGACTTGAAAGCGGGTCTCTGATTTGAAAAGAATTGACAGATTACAGATTGACAAAATCCTGAGATAACTCAGGTGGCAGATTCATATATCTGTTTGACCAAGACCCAGACCTGTGAGTTATAGATATTCAGATTGAACATGCATAGATCCGGTTGAGATATATTGCTGCTGTTAGATTTATTGACATTCATTTATCAGCTGGATTGAGACCTGTGCACACCATGGATGGGTGTTGCCCAGTGGATCATGATAGCTATTTGATTATCTTATCATATTGCATTTAATATTGCTTCAGACTTTGCCTTATGATTCATTGCTATCATGACTTCTAAGACATATGCTTCCATTATTGATCAGACCTTTGATAGATTGATTCAGCTTGACTAGCCCTTATGGTCTATTGTTCTAGACCCGGCTATTTCACCAGTTCTTATGAATTGGTAATGACCTCCGATGTTCCGCCATATTGACTTACTGGTAGCTAGCCCAGTATGTGGCTGATCCCCACGATTTAAGCGTGAGTGTGGCTTGAACATCATCCGATCTTATGATTCTATATCTCAATCATGAGGGCTGTAGCGGCAGCCAAGACATATCACGCTAAGACTAATGACTCCGCTTGACACGCATGTTGATATTGAAAATCTATAAACTCACTAAGCGTTGCTTACAGATGTTGCATTAATATTTTACAGGAAAAGCCAAAGGAAAATCACCTGCAGGACCTAGTACTTAGGTCATTCAAGTTCCAAGTTTTGAAGATTTTCTAGACCACTACTCAACAAATCTTTCTGGTACTGATTGGAAGACAACAATTGTGGTGGTTCTGGGTAGATTTGATGTAATGTATGATATTATGATTAGATTAGATGTTACCCTTTTATAACTTTATTTTGAAATATGTAAACTTAATCCTAATCTTGTATGTACATGTAATTTTATTATTCCGCAATTTAATTACCCTATCTTAGTATGATTGATATCGTGTTGCATGAATTGGGACCAAGACTTTGAGGACTGCCCCGTAAGGGAAGGTCTTCACAAAAGCGTCATGTTTCTCAATGGCAGCTTTCAAATCCACAAGTAAGTAATCAAACATTTGAACTTTTTCTTCAGAGTTGTAATCCTTAAAGTTTTGTACCTTATACATCATGATGGGATTCTAAAGAACTGAGAGTTTCAGCATCAGCCAAGTCTTCTTTGAAGTTACTTGTTGAAGGGGCATCAGTGTTGGCTACCAACCATTTGTTGTCTTCTTCATCAGATGATGAATCAGAGTCCTCCTAGTCACATGTTTCAGCCATCAATCCTATCTATTTGTTGGAGTCCACAGAGTCTTCCAACTTTTTCAACTTGGCCATGGCCATAAGGTACTTAACCCTATAGCCATCGTTCTTGTTTGTCTTGTAACGCTTGGAGGATGAGCCAACAACTTTAGACACACAATCAGCAGCTATATGGCCTGTTTTGCCACATTTAAAGCACTCGGCTTTAGATTTATCAAATGCCTTCTTTTTGGTAGCACTTAATTCCTTTGCAACATCTTACCTCCAAATCTTTTCTTATTGAATTTTCTGACAAGCATAGCAATTATGGATTTCTCCATCAGTTTTTCCACCAAGCGCCAGACTCTCAACCGCTAAATTAATTCAGCTCCTCTTGCATTGAGACAATCCAATCCGCATCCTGATGAACATTCTAATTCCTTCTAATTGTCAGAAAACAAGAGGGAATTGACTACTATGACGTTTGCTTCTGTTTTTTAGCTTTTGCTGCTCACAAAAACTTTACTGTTTATTATATGGATGTGAAAACAATGTTTTTGAATGGGGAATTAAAAGATCAAGTACATACATATGAGCCAGAAGGATTGTAGGTCACAAAAGATTTCCCAAGTGTATAGTTCTAAGCTGTAGAGGGGGGGTGAATACAGCTATTTAAAAACATAACAATCTTTTCTCAATGTTTGTGTATATTATTAACAAGTGTTAATTACAAACAAGCTTGACTGCGGAAAGGTTCAAGTTGGGATGACAGATACAACAGTAGTTCAACTAATCTAAGACACACTCAGACTAGATACAATGACTACACTCACTTAGATGCACTCACTGTTTTTACAAGATTCAGATGGACAGCTTGAATAAGAACAGCTTAGACACACGTACTCTTATATTCAAGCGGACTTGCATGCATGAAAAACACACTTTAATGCACGATCTGAATTCACACTCTTCGAGATCTCACAATCCTTAGAAGCTTCCTTTTATACTCAAAGGAGAATATCAGTGAAGCTTCTTCATTGGACAGATGAGATAGTAGAAAGTCTTTCCAAAAAGACAAGACACCTTTCTGCACGTTCTGATAAGGCCATTTCGATATAAGAAAAGGTCTGTCACCCTTTTCAGATATCTGTTTGTCTTCATGTAACAGAACAGCGTGGGCAGGCTGTGCAGTTCTGTTTTCCACTTTGTCTTCGACTTGTAAACTGATCTTGAAGCCGAAAACAATACATGAGGACTTGGAAACATATTCCATTAAGTGTTTAGCCTGTTCACAAAGAACAGGTTCTGTTCATAAAGAACAGAACACTTGTAAACTGTCCAAGCTGCTCAACAGAATAGAGCACCGTAGACAGTTTATGTCCAGCCTGTTCAGCAGATAGAACAGCTTGGACAAACTGCCTTTGTTGCAACGAATGCAACATGGTAAACAGCTTTGGCTGATATTGCAAATCACTTTTCAGGTTTCAATAAGGCATTAACAGGCCTTAAATTATACCTTCAAGTACATAAAACAGGTTAGATTAAAAATCTCCCCCTAAGATGTAGACCAGGTTTGACTGAGGCCTTTTTGTGCCTAACAATCTCCCCCTATTTGCAATAATCAGTCTGAGCTGATTTAATCAATAATCACTATACATTTTACAATACATCTTGCTGAAATGAAATTACAACATTTAAGTAAAGTAAAAGATCAGTTTATATATACTGATTTTGATTACATAAACAACATATGTTTTTACACAAGTACAACTAATGTACTAATGTGTATTACAACTAATGTAAATAAGAAAAGTTACAACGATGTAACTAAGTACAACCAATGTACAAAAGATTTCACAATTTGAACTGTTGATGTTGGGAGCAGATAATGGCAAGCCTGTCCAACAGATGGACAGCTTCCATTCTTCACCTACTCAGATAGTAGGTGGACTTCACTGAATTGGTGGTGGCAGTCCTTCGTCAAACATTCTTTCAAGTTCACCCCTTGTTTCCTCCAGATCTTGAATTTCAACTCTGAGAAACATAAATTTGGGATCTTGAAGTTCTCCTCTCTCATAAAAGCCTCTGAGCTGGTCCCAGATGGCTGCTCTCCACTTGCTGGATTGCCTGAAGGAGTTTGCAAGTCTGAAGGCTGCAAGCTGTTTCAGATCCACCTTGTATAGATTTGATGCTCTCTGAAAAAACTTCTTCTGTGTCAGTGGATCTACAAAAAATGCCCCCAACTCAAGTTCTTCAATCACTTTGCCTTCTTCAAATTCTACTCCTCTGGGTAGGCTGTAGTCAACTCCTTTGATTTCAACAGCATAATCACCTTGTTCAATCAAGATGAGGAGTTCCTCTAGCTCATAATCCTTTCTGGTCCTCTTGGCCTTTATCTTGGGGTAAGTCACAGAGACACCCTCACATACTTCTTTTGAGATCAGGGCAAGATCATTCACTCTCTCCATCATCTTCTTGACATATGCCCTGATAGTCTTAGCCGTTTCAGACTTAGACTGGCTCAGGGCAACTTCCAGCTCAACCCATTCCCTGTACCCTAATTGTGCAACATCAGTGTAGTCATAAGTTTCCAGTTCTGGGGCTGTTGCACCCATTCTGCTTATTTGCAGTTTCCATTGTTTGCCTTTTCTTGATATGGGGACAGCTTTGACAATTGCTTCCTTGGCTAGTCTTCTATCAGCAACATCATGAAACTTTTCCTTGCCAAGTTGTCAAGGTGGAACTGGGCCCTTGCAGAGGATGCTTGCTTTGGTTTGGTCATAGAGACCATAGCACCCTTTTCCTGTTCACCTTCCTTTTCACCAGCTGATTCTCTAGCAGCTTCAAGCAGTTTTCTCTACACATCCAAAGAAGGCATTTTGGTTTTGCTTGCCTCTTTGAATGCAAGAGATATGGCAGCTTTGGTAGAGGCTTCTTCTTTTCTCAATATTTCCAGGGCTTTGAGCTGTTCATCTCTTAGCTCATAGTATTTTTCAATAGGAACGCCCATTTCTTTAGCCCTGGCTTTGTCAAACTTTAGCTCTGCTGCTTTTTGGCGATCAGGGTCAAAAGCTGCTTTTTCTTTTCCTTTAGTTGTTGTAGTGGTAACAGCTTCAGGAATATCTTCCTCTTCTTCTTCCTCCAGAATAAGATGCCTCCTTCTACTGCTTGGCCTGTCCTCAGGAATGAATTCCTCCCCTTTAGATTGTTCAGGGTTTGGAGATCTAGTCTGAGTAGGCTGAGCAGCTTCAGGATGATGAGAAGCGCCTTCAACTGGACCAGTACCTGTTACAGATGCACCTGCTGTTTGACCAGTAGATGTTGATTTCTCCTTAGGAGAAGAGGTTTTCTCCCCCTTAGACTTAGTATTCGAGGCAGACAACTTCTCCCCCTTTGAAGGAGATGGACCAGCACCTTCAACAACGGGTCTGCCTAAAGAAACAAATTCAGCAGGCTTTGCAGCAGTTATGGCAGCAGGTTTGGGATCAACCAGGGTATGCACTAAGAAAGCTAGGTTGTCCTTCACCTCTGCAAGTTGGGAAAGACTGGTTTGGATAGAAGAGGATTGGGAATCAGCAAGAAAGGTCAGCTTAATAATATTTTCTCTAACAGAAGCTATGAATAGCAAACTTTGAAGCCGTGCAAGAAGTAACTCAAGAGAGTCCTGCACATCAGCAAGGTTTTCTGACACAGAATTTGAGAGAGAGAGACTATTAGAGTGTTTAGGCTGGCCAGTGTATCAGGAAAGGTAGAATTGCAAATAGTGAGGAGAGTGGACAGCTGTTGGGATATGGCTGTCATAGAGGACACAGAGTCCTATTGGTGTGAAAGAATTAAGGAGAGGGAAGTGGAGACACTTTGTAGCTATGCAGTAAGTGCAAGCAGCTGTGAGGAATTATCAGTTTGAGGAGTGGAGGGGAAGGAATTCTTGAACACATCAAAGAATCCTTTGAGCTGTTCAGACACAGAGTCAGAAATTAGAGAGGGTAGAGAAGACATGGAAGTTTCTAAAGAGCCAACTCTGTTGGTCAGCAAGGAAAGCTGATCCTTCAAAGGCAGATCTTTAGGGGATGGAGGTGTATTGGTAGACTGTTTGGATTGGGTGGAGGGTGATGAAGATGATGAGGCTGGTGTTTGGGGATGTGAAGGAGAAGGTACTTTGGAAAGAAGCTCCATAGCTTGGGCAAAAGTAATGTGGCCCAGCTTGGAAGGGTCGATAGGTCCTTCAGCAGTGGCTGTAGCTGCATCATCAGGAGAGGGGGTAGAGGTTGGTAGCCTTTCAGATGTTGCTTGTGTTGCAACACCTTCATTAAGAACAGGGGAGGTTCCCTCTGCAGCACCTTGGTTTAAAAGTACCTCATCATTGGGAGATGGGATTTGCATTTCAACATCAGCAGTGGTGAAGCCTGCTGATGGAGCTTGCATATGAGGGGCAGCCTCACCAAAGGGATGTTCTGTTCCCTGTGGCTCATCAGCTTGGGTGATGGGTCCTTCGACAACTGTTGGGTGTACAACAGATGTGTCATAAGGAACAAAGATTGTAGGCTGAGCTACTGGATGGTCTAATCCAGCAGTGTGCGCACCTCGTGCAGACTCAGGGTGTGAAGAAGTATGAAGTGAGGACAGTGTGGACTCAGTATGGAGTGGAGAGAACTCCAGTCTTTCAAGATTCTCAGCCTGTTGGGAGGCTGGAATAGTTTATGTGGCTGTCTCCATATGTACAACTGGTTCCTGTTGGGAGGAACCAGAGGGTCTATGTTGACTCTGGGTGGACTCTTTTTGGAGTGAAGCAGGCTCCAAATGTGCTGAACCTTCTCCCAAAATAGGAGAGGCAGCAGGGTGTGCTTCTTCTTCAACTGAACCCTGTTGAGAGGGAACAGAGGGGCTGGTTTTGGCTGTTGGTTTCTTTTTGGCAAATGATTTTCGTTGGTATGATCTGAGAGATGAAGGTGGGTGATTATGGAGAGGTGATGAGAGGTTCAGATTGAACTGGTTTGGAGACTGGGTTAGAAAATAGGTGGGTTGGCCTGTTCCATAGTCTCAGGTGCCACAGAGGCACCAGCCACAGAGGCTTCAGGTTCAACAAATGAACCAGCGTGAGAAGCCTGCTCCCCCTCAGCCACAGAGGCTGAGGGTGCAGACTTAGACTTGGCTGTTTTGGCCTTCTTGTGGATAGGCCCAGCTTCAGTCGTTTCCAGGGTCCTCTTAACAAACTTGACCCTGGATTTGGATTTTGCTTTGGGAGCAGCTTCTGGATCCACCGTCACAGCAGAGGGTCCATCCACCAATCCTAGCAGCTTCCTCATTGGAGTGGATAGAGGAGGCTCATTTGGGAGAACCGGAGTGTAGAAAACTCTACCTCCTATAACAGGAAATGCAGCAGTACGAAGTAAAGGCTGAGAGTTATACAGACTCTCACCACAAACGTGCTTGAAAATGAGACTCAGAAATCTGGGATAACGAACCGCAGCTGGACGTGTCTCCTGCTGCACCAAATTCCTCAAATTCATGAAAATCCATCTCGCCATGTTGATTGTAGTCCCATCCACAAACTGTAGGACTATAGGAATCTCATCACGGCTTAGTTGGTCAAAGGAACCAACCTTACTGCTGAAGCACATCACCATAGAGGCAAATAGAAAACTGTAGGTTCGAGACAAATCCTTCCTAAACAGCGTAGCTCCAACCTCTGGGTCTGCTACACCACAGAAACTCCACGATTTCCTCGTAGCCTTTTCCCACATAATTTTTGGGAATGGTTAGGTTTGCAAGGTAGTTGGTAGGTTTCAGGGTTAGCATTGTGGTGACAGATGCATGTTTTTGAACATCAGCACCAACAAATACTAGTAAAAAGGGGTTGTTTTGGTGAGCCATTTAGGAAGTAGTGAAAGTAGTAGAAGCACTGGACACTTAGTCGAAGTTTAGGGTTCTTAGGAAGTTATGGAAGTAGTGAGGAAGACGAAGATGAAACAGTAGGGGGTATTTATAGGATTTGAATGTGAGTGGGTATGGGAGAGAAACATTTGGGCAGTTGATTTGAAATGGTCGTGAACGGAAAACGGAACGGTTGTCCATGTCAGACCGGTTGTCAGACCACTTGAGCCCTTTTTGTTCACTAACACACGTAAACACACATTATCCACAGTAATTAAGTTAAATAAAAACAAAAATTAAGTAACTTAATTGTGAAGAAAGGTAATTAAAACTGATGGTCTAAGCTGATGGTCAAACCTGTGATGAGCAGGGTCATCACAAGTTGTTCACTCTTCAGGCTGTTCCTTCAACCTGTTTAGCTATGTAAGAACATATTGTGTTCAATAGCTGATCAGGTTACAAGACAATGTCTTGTATGACAGATTGGGAGAGTGAGCAGAGTGTAGGTTTGATCATCAGATCAGGCTTGACATATAAGCTGTTATCGTCAAACCTGTTTATGCTCAAGCTGTTCAAGTTTTACCGAAAATGGCTAAGTATAGAACATGCATAGCCTGTTCTGTCTAAGCTGTTCTGCGAAACTTGAGCAGTGTGAGACATATAATGACTTAGAACATTTTAGACACTTAGTCACTTTTGTTTAACATGCCCAGCTTGCTTACCAGATAATTAAACCTGTTTTCATCAAGAGGTTAGGTGAAAATGTCTGCAAGCTGTTCATCTGTGGAAATAAAACTTACCTCCACATTACCTTTCTGAATGTGACCCCTGATGAAGTGATGTCTGACTTCTATATGCTTTGTTCTGGAGTGAAACACTGGATTGATGGAGATAGCTATGGCACTTGTATTGTCACACAGAATAGGAGTTTTCCTATATACAAGTCCATAGTCTTCAAGCTGATGTTGCATCCACAGAATTTGCCCATAGCAGCTTCCAGCAGCAATATACTCAGCTTCATCAGTAGAAGTAGAAACTTAGTTCTGCTTCTTGCTACACCAACTTATCAACTTACCACCAATGAGTTGATATCCACCTGTTGTGCTTTTCCTGTCTAGCCTGCAGCCTGCAACATCAGAATCTGAATAACCTGTTAGCTCAAAGCTTGAGTCTTTGGGATACTAGCTTTTCCTCTCTTACCATCAGCTTTGGACCCAGACCCTGTTTTGTCAACAGGTTTAGTGTCCACGGCTGCAGTCTGAGCATGTTTTCCTTTCTTTTGCTTGTGTGAATCAGCAGAGCACTTAGCAGGCTGATTTGATGGAGAACACATTTCATCATCAGCTTTTGGGGCTTTTTCATACAAGTTGCCAGTATTTTGAGGCCTGACAGACCTGTTTGTTGAGACTAGATTACCATTTACTTTCTGGATGAAAGTGCTGGGAAGCTCACCAAGAGTGGATAAGTCATCTTTCAGATTATTAATCTCAATAATAGAAGTTGCTTTGTCAAGATCCCCTCCAAGATAGGCTTGGATTTGTGCAGGGATCTGCTGACTGGTGCAATGACTGACTTTTTGTGCAGATTGGCACCAAGAGTCAACTATCTTTTGAAGCTTTGCATGTTTTACATCTGTCTCTCTCTTTTCTTCTAGTAAAATGGAGTTGATGTGTTTTAATTCATCAAGCTCAGTTTCCAACTTATGGAAATTGTCCAATTTACTGGATTTTATTTCAAGATCAGTTTCAAGCTTAGAGATTTCAGATAGAAAAACATTATGTTTCTCAACAGCAGCTTTTAAATCAACAATCATATATTCAAACATTTTTACTTTCTCTTCAGAACTGTAAGCCATAAAGTTTTGTACCTTGTACATCATTGTGGGGTTCCAGTTCTCTAAGCTGTTGAAGGCTTCAACTTCAGCCAAGTCCTGTTTGAAGTTACTGGTTGATGGGACGTCAATGTTGGCCATCAGTCAGTTGTTGTCTTCTGCATCTGAGGATGAATCAGACTCCTCCCAATCACACGTCTCAGCCAAGAGTCCCTTTTTCTTGTTGGAAGCCACAGAGTTTTCCAACTTTCTCATCTTAGCCATGGCCATAAGGTACTTAACCCTGTAGCCATCGTCCCTGTTAGTCTTGTATGGTTTGGATGACTGCCCAACAGCTTTTGACACACAGTCAGCAGCTATATGGCCAGTCTTGCCACATTTGAAGCACTCAGCCTTAGATTTATCAAATGCCTTCTTTTTGGCAGCATTTGGGTTCCCCTGCAGCATATTTCTTCCAAACCTTTTCTTGTTGAACCTTTTGACAAGCATTGCAATCATTTTCTCATCATCAAGTTCAGCAAGATCTGCACTTCCTCATCAGACATTTCCTCCCTTTCATCATCAGCCTGTTGATCAGGTTGTGTGAACACATCACACACCTGCACAACAGGTTGTCTCACGCTGGCCACTAACGCATCACCTCTCTTGGACATTTCCAAAGCATTTCTCTTCTGCTGCCTTGATTGCTCATCATTTAGTAAGGATCCATATAAGTTTACAAGATCCATACCTTTGATGGTACCTGAATTTTTTAAGATGGTAGAAAAATAGTTCCACTCTTCAGGCAGGATGTCCAAGAACTTGTTCACCAGGGTCAGGCTGTCCTTTGTGATCCCAACAGCTTTGAGATCATTAACAAGAGCGGTAAACCTGGTGTAGGATTCTGTGAGTGACTCCTTTGGTTTTGCAAAGAAGAGTTCATACTGTCTAACAAGATTTTAATCCTGTTATCTAGTGTGATTGTGGGACCATCATAGACGGTACACAAAGTATCCCACATCTCCTTTGCAGTCTTCATCTTCTCAACCTGTTTGAACACATCATCAGGCAGAGATATAACCAGGTTATTCCTGGCTTTTGCATCCAGAGCAACTAGTCTTTTGTCTTCATCAGACCATTGAGCTTTGACCTTCTCAAAGGTTCTGATTTAAGGGGCAGCTCCTTCAACAGCAGGAGTAATGGTAGTAACAGAAGTTGGCACATAGGGACCTTCCATTACTATCTCTGGTAGTTGTACATCCAGATTCTCTAAATAGAGCATCATTCTGCACTTCCAACCAGAGAAGTTTTGATGATTGAACTTGGGGGGTTAGGCCATCGACCCATTGTCATAGTAACAGGAGGAACTTGCAGCACTGTTGTCCATGGGAAAGTAGGGAGAGTGAGAGATCTAGAGTTGACACACACTCTAACCGCTCTGATACCAGTTGTAGGTCCCAAAAGGTTTCCCAAGTGTATAGTTCTAAGCAGTAGAGGGGGGGTGAATTGTTGGTACACCCTGTGTGACGATAGCAGTCTAAGCGATCTAACATTTTGGTTTAAGTAATATTCAAGGTATTGGGAATTAACTAGTGTTTGATATATATGTTTATGTATGTTTGTCAGTTATTGATTGTGTGTTTGAACTTGATGTAACATATTACAAGAAGTTCAAACATAAAGTACAAAGATAAAATCAATCATAAGGTAATAACATAAGTTTCAACACTTAGGTGTTTAAGTGAATTAGTTAGATTCGAATTATTTAAGGCTTGGCATTCAAATCTGTGATAGATTCGAATGTAGCCCTAGATTCGAATGAGCCCAGATTCGAGAGTGTCATGGTGGACAAACTCGAATGGGCCTTGGGCCAGATTCGAGTTTGGCCCATAACAGACTCGAATCAGGGTCTATAATTAGGGATAGACTCGAGATATTATTAGACTTTTTGCAGAATTCGTCAGGGATTAAGCATTAAGCGATCTCGAGTTTATCATCAGTCTTAGTGCCGTTTCGGAGAGAATCAGTTCGTAGGATCGTTCGTGTGTCGTTCGTTCAGCCTCTGATAGTCTCCGTGTTTCGTGTGTGAGAGTTGTTTCCGTCTACCCGTTAACGAGGATTCCGCACTCGTTGACGGCTCCGCGTCTAGATAGATCTCGTAGTGGTAGACCTTACATGAATACAGCTATCTAAAAACTTAACATTCTTTTCTCAATGTTTGTGTATATTATTAACAAGTGTTAATTACAACCAAGCTTGACTGCGAAAAGGTTCAAGCTGAGATGACAGATACAACAGTAGTTCAACTAATCTAAGACACACTCAGATTAGATACAATGACTACACTCACTTAGATGCACTCACTGTTTTTACAAGACTCAGATGGACAGCTTGAATAAGAACAGCTTAGACACACGTACTGTTATATTTAAGCGGACTTGCATGCATGAAAAACACACTTTCACGCACGATCGGATTTCCCACTCTTGGATATCTCACAATCCTTAGAAGTTTCCTTTTATACTCAAAGTAGAATCTCAGTGAAGCTTCTTCATTGGACAGATGAGATAGTGGAAAGTCTTTCCAAAAAGACAAGACACCTTTCTGCACGTTCTGATAAAGTATATTTGTCTTCACATGGCAGAATCTTTGTCTTTTCCTTTTTGTCACTGTTGCATAAGGCTTTAACCAAAAGAGGAATGTCAACTTTGCATCTTTCTTCTTTTTTTAAGCCATTTCGATATAAAAAAAGGTCTGTCACCCTTTTCAGATATTCGTTTGTCTTCATGTAACAGAACAGCGTGGGCAGGCTGTGCAGTTCTGTTTTCCACTTTGTCTACGACTTGTAAACTGATCTTGTAGCCAAAAACAATACATGAGGACTTGGAAACATATTCCAGAAAGTGTTTCGCCTGTTCACAAAGAACAGGTTCTGTTCACAAAGAACAGAACACTTGTAAACTATCCAAGCTGCTCAACAAAATAGAGCAGCGTAGACAGTTTATGTCCAGCCTGTTCAGCAGACAGAATAGCTTGGACAAACTGTCGTTGTTGCAACGAATGCAACATGGTAAACAACTTTGGTTGATATTGCAAATCACTTTTCAGGTTTCAATAAGGCATTAACAGGCCTTAAATTATACCTTCAAGCACATCAAACAGGTTTGATTAGAAATCTCCCCCTAAGATGTAGACCAGGTTTGACTGAGGCCTTTTTGTGCCTAACAAGGATTTACAGATCCTTCGAAGCCAGATCATGTATATATTTTAGATAAGTCACTCTACGTGTTAGATATTAAATTTCGATCTTGTGGATCTATTTTGTAATAATTATTTAGATAAAATTTAGTCTTTTAATGTATTTCTTTGTTAGTTTATTTTGTATGAAAAGTTCAAGGGCCAAAAGTGTCAAACCTTGAAACTTAATTAAAGGAGCCTATGTCTAGGCTCCTAGGGTTTGTATATGATATACGGTTGACATTGTGAAAAAGAGAAGAATATTATTCAGCCGCCAACATCATTTTATTCTCCCAACATTCCTTTTGTTCTTTTCATCATTACATAATTATTGAGTGTGAATTCTTCTTGTGAGTGATTATTGAACATTTGTGTGCTGATATTTACTGGGAAACACAAACAACAGTACGACCTTAAACAAGCACCACGAGCATGGTATGATGCTTTATCATTCTATCTCAAAAAATGTGGTTTTATCAAAGGTGCAGTTGACACAACCCTATTCATAAAACGTCAAGGTCCAGATATCATAGTGATACAGAGATACGTAGATGACATAATTTTTGGGTCTACTAAATACAAAAATTTTTAAAAAGTTCGCGTTCTTAATGTCCCAGAAGTTTGAGATGAGCATGATGGGTGAAATTAATTTTTTCTTGGGATCACAAGTTAAACAACTGAGTGATGGAATTTTCATGAATCAGTAAAAATATATTCAAGACATGTTGAAAAGGTTTAACATGGTCAACAGTACCCCAATTAAAATACCCATGGCTCCTGATTCAAAATCGAAACTCGATGAGGACATTTCAGGGAAACCTGTTGATGTTACTCATTATCAAGGAATTATTGGGTCATTAATGTACTTAACCGCGAGTAGACCTAATATTATGTTCGCTACATGTGTTTGTGCTAGATATCAGAAGAATCCAAAAGAATCTCATTTGGCTGCTGCCAAAAGGATTCTGAGATATCTGAAGGGTACACCTACTTAGGTTTGTGGTATCATAGGGAATCAACATTACATTGAATGCTTATTCTGATGCTGATCATGCAAGAGACAAAATGTATAGAAAAAGCACATCAGAAGCAGTTCAATTTCTTGGCGATAAACCCGTTTGCTGGTCATCTAAGAAACAGCACCGTGTTTCACTGTCAACAGTTAAAGCAGAATATGTAGTTGTATCCTCATGCTGCTCGCAAAATCTATGGATGAAAACCAACTGCGTGACTACGGGTTTACACCACAGAAGATCCCTATTTACTTTGGTTCTCAGAGCACGATTGTAATTGCATCTAATCCAGTGCAACATTCAAAAACAAAGCACATTGACATTCAGTATCATTTTATTAAGGATCATGTAGAAAATGGTGATGTTGAATTTCATTTTGTACCGACTGAATATCATCTAGCTGATTTGTTTAGCAAAGTGTTAGATGAAAAAAGTTTTATTTTTTTGGTAAACGAATTGAATATGCTGAATCCATAGATTTAAACATTTAGGTGTTACAAAGTATAATTTTAAACTTTACAATTCTTTACTTGATTTATTTTTTTTATGTTAATCTCTTGTAATTTTAAAGTGTTAATCTTTAGCTGAATTGGATTGTCATGTGCAGTGGAAGAAAACTAAAAATTTTATCTGTATAACTGTTTTCAAACAGTTAATCTGATATTTTTTATCTGCTTAATTGCAGGGGAAGCAGTATTAAAAAGGTGATATTAATCTGAGGGGGAGCAAATACGCAAATTTCAAGGGGGAGCATATTAGTTTGTTTTTGTTGTTCATTTTATTGTTTGTTATTATTTTAGTTCAATTTTTTTTTTGTTTTGTTAAATGTTTTTTTATTTTTTTTTGTTTTGTTGTTTGTTTTGTTTTAGTGTGTGCGTATTTTATGTTTTCTAATAAGTTGGGCTTAATTGGTAAAAAGGTGAGAATGGAAATGGGCTGAGTAATAACCCACACCAAAATGATATAAATTTGAAATTCAAATTTGAATTCCAACTTTTCGGATATCGGTACAGTGCACCGCCTCATTTCTTATTCTCTCAATCTTGAAAGATCGAACAAACATCAAAAGAATCTGCAAGTCTGATTTTCAAGATTTTAAGTGAAAATTTGTATGTTTTTACATTTTCTTACTGTTTTTCTTGTATTTTAAATATTTTTTTCTTTCGAGTTTTTTGTGCCACTGTGTGTGTTTCTATGTGTGTCGGTGTGTGTGATAAACTGAGATCATTCAATGCATGTATGTATGCAGAGAAGTGAGCTAGGCTTGGGTTTTAAATTTCAGAATTTAAAATGCATCATACATCATTTAATTTGAGATTGAAGTTTCAATTTTTTTTTTTCGAGTTTTAAGGTTTCTGAAAATCAGAATTTTGAGTGACATTTTGGAATTTTTGAAATAATTCAGTAAAGGAAATGTGTTTAAAATGAAATTTCGAGTAGGAATATGTCAAAGCTTAGGTTTTAAAGTCCCTGGTTTGAATTTTTGAATTTTAGAGTGTGAATGGGACTTAGAACATTTTATAACTTTCAAACTCGATGAAAGCTTCATTTGAGAAAATATAAGTATTGATCGAGTTTGATAAAGTTGTACTCGAGAAAATTTCAATTTCAATCGAGTTTGGTAAAGAAACATCCGAGAAAGTGTTAGTTTCAATCGAGTTTGATAAATCATCACCCGAATAAGTGTTAGTTTCATTCGAGTTTGATTAAGGTTCATCCGAGAAGTCTAAGAGTCGTTCGAGTTTGTTAAAACATTATCTGAGTTAAGTTTAGAATCATTCGAGTTTCTCAACACTTTATCCAAGTTTAGTTTAAGTCTTAAACCGAGTTTCATAAAAAATTACCCGAGGATGTTTGTGCTTCATTCGAGTTTGGTGATTTGTCACCCGAGTTTGGTTTTAAAAATTTTTCTAAGTGCGGGAAAATTTTATTTTTTCCGAGAAATTTCACATTTTTCGAGTTAAAATTTTAAAATCTGTTTTACATTAACATTGGTCCATTAATGGTTGACTTTGGAGTCCTAACAGTAATATTTATTATTGTCTGGAATCCTGATGCTTTAAACAATGTAACACAGATTTTTCTAAATTTCTTGATAAATGTCATAATTCTTTATCTGTTGGAATCATTTTGTTTTACCTGATGTGTCTAACATGTTGTTACATTTACAGGTTACAAATGGCATCCCAAACACCTACCCATCAATCAAACTCCTCTGACTCTCATTCATCATGAAACCATACACTAGTTTCCCATCAAGTCTGCTTCAGTTTCTAGATCAACACCATCATCTCCCATCCCTGACACCAAACTGTTAAACCCTAAACATTGCCTGAACCTTCTAGACAACAATCATCGGTTTGATCTAAACACCATAAAAGTAAGCACCTCAGTGATTGTTGAAATTCTAAAAGGCCACCCTCTTGGTTACCTTCTCAAGCATAAACCAACAATTCCTTTGATCTACCTACACCAATTCTGGCATACCATCAAGTTTGTTCCTAATGCCGGTAATCATCACTTTAACGTGACAATAGACCAATATAAAGCAAAGATCACCTTGGCCAGACTCCGTCATATTCTGTTTTTACAAAGACGGATTGATAGGGTTAATTTCCCTGACTTCGCGGATTTCAAAGACTTCGTATCAGATGAACAACTATGTCGAGACCTCATAAATCTGGGATATATGAAGCCACTGATGAAGAGTTCCATGTATTACTGGAATGGACTAAATGGTGAATGGTATACACTATTCAAAATTCTGAATAGATGTATGACCTCCAAACACACTGGAATTGACCGTGGAAGTCTACATTGTCGGAGATTATTCCATGGAGTCGCGTATCACAAGCATTACCACTTTGCTTAGTGCATTTGGGAAGATCTAAAAGAGGTGGTGCTTCCAAAGACCACAAATCGTGCAAGAAAGTTTGTGCCTCTTCAAAGGTTTATCAGATTTTAATCAAAGGTATCTTAAGGGCAAACAAAAAGATCCCAAAGAGGACACATTCCCGAAAATGCCCAGATTATGTGATGATGAGTCTTCATAGATTTCAGGATGATCTAAATGCTAACATTATCCCAATTCCTGAAGCTTTATTGAACTATGCAGATGAGAATGCAGAATCGGTGAGACTATATCTTATAGATCATGCTCCTGTGGAACCTCAACAACCAAGGATTCCTGCCCCTAGAGTTATAGGTGAGGAGGAACATTAACAAGGGGTTGATGTGACACCCTTGCTACAATAACCACCATTACATAACACTCAGGATTAATCACAACACATTAATGATAATGATTTGAATACTTAGTATAATACGGGAAAATAAAATACACAAGTAAAGTACAATTGTCATACACCCTATGGTGCTATAAGGTTCCAGACTAGATCTAGAAACTCAAAATTTATTACAACCATTTCAATATTACAACATTGATCCATAAGTCAATTACCAAATTGAGCAGTAGAGAATCTTCCAAGACTTCACAATATGACCTAACTAGAAGGTCCGGCAGCGGATTTCCCTTTTCCTGTGAAAACGTGAGCAACTACGGGGTAAGAAAAGCTTAGTGAGTACAAAGATAATCTATTCTACAGATAGGTTATGCAGCACTTAAGGGTAACACCGGCAACACTCACCGTATACTCTCTTTGTACACGAAGTACGGAATCGAGCTGCAGCTCATTCGTGCCATTGCACAGAATTACACATTAAATTGAGGTTGGCATCATCATCGTGGATGCTACACCTACCCATCAGGATGTTGGAGGGATCAACTCCAGGTCATATAGCCTCAGTAGCATCGAATTACCAAGTGTGGCTCGCAAGCTCATCAAAAGATGCACAACAAAGATAATGACATGAAACAAGCAACAATGTGCATCTACAAATACGCAAGTAAGTAGATTTCCAAATTAAAGTGAAACAACAGGCCTCAATGAACAACAGCTAACATAAAATAATTGCAAACATATATAATCCTAAGTACTCACTGTGGGTGCGTTGTGTAACTTCAATTTTTATTATTTATCCTTGGGCTTTCAACCGGATTCACCAAGTACCCCACTGTGGGTTAAACAACACCATAAGGGACCTGTTAAGTCAGTTGTAACAGAACATCAATGTCAATAACTATTTATTTCATAAATACTTAGTTTTATAAGTATTACAAAAGTTGACTCGACAGTCGGATCCCAACCAAATTCGGATCCCACACGAATTTTGGATGGACCCGAAATTCGCATAATCCAAGATTCCACACTTAGAACTTTTACTCTTCTATTCATCAGAAATTCGGATGGCAATATGATCCGAAATTCGGATGCCTTGTTATCCGAAATTCGTTTCCAGACTTATAATTATTCATGTTTTCCATCCGAAATTCATACGAGATTCCTTAGATCCGAAATTCGGATGAATCCGAGTTATGTTCATCAGATCTGATATTCATACTTTGTGTAGTTTTATTATTTTCCAGATTAAATTTGATCATTTTTTGCACTTACCCAATAAATAAAAACAGTTAATACCAACTTACATATACTCCTTTTTAACACTTTTTAACACATAGTGAAATCCCAAATCATACGTAGAACACGAATCAAGATCTGAAATATTACATACAGCTTCCATAATACTCGATTTGAACATATCCAATTGAACAAGCAACATGCATTAACATCTAGAACCAGAATCTTTGATTTGGTTTTTCATAAATCGAACACAAAACTTGCAAAAATCATAACTTTGAGTAATCTTTACCTCGAATAGTTGGTTGTAGTGGTTATAGTTCCATTCTGTGATCCTAAATCCAACTTTTCAGCACTTAATTCAAGAAATTCTGTGTTCTTGATTTGTGTTTTGAGGGAACCGTATACTTAGAAAGAGATGGTGAGAGTTTTAGAGAGAGAGAGAAGACCAAATAAATGAACGGTCATCTCCCATTATATTTGTTCTTTTTCCATATTTACACTTTACACCCCTCAATTTCTCTGATGTTATTAAATAAAGACTCCATCTTTATTTAATCATTACTAATCAATTATTATTCGTCATACTTAATAAAATATTGAAATTCTCAAATTTCTTAATTACTCAACATAGCAACCAACTTTTTAATTTTCAAATACTTAATCATCTTTCATAATTCAACTTAATATCATTAAATTAAAAATTCAACTGATTAACCTCGATTACAACAATTTAAATCTAAGGATGTTATAATTGATGTACAGGTGCCTTACGAGAGTTCTTGAGCATAGCCTTATACAAATTCAGTTTCAAACTCTCCGCAATATGGGCATAGTAAATCGTCGGCACAATCACCTTGTCATGCCTCAGCCTAAAGCCCAGCACGATCCACCCCCATCCCCTATTCATCGCCCTGATATCCCTGAGTCTTCTCGTGCATCGACCTCCACCCACTTTCCATCGACTCCTCCAGCCTTACATTTTGGAGTTTTACTTACCGATCCAGTAGCTTATTATGCCACCCTTACTGCCCTTCTTCACACATATCGTGCTACAGACTCACTATTCGCAGCTGCTGGATTACCATTGTTACCGCCCCTGCCTTACTCCCTTATTCCCACCCCTGCTGCTCCCTCTGAGGACCCGACACAAACTGATACCCATGTGGGTCAGGTTCAGCAGCCACCGCCATCCCCGCGCCAGTCGCCTCACTCATCACCACCGCCTACACCACTTCATCATTCACCTACTCCAGCTGATGTGGGCCTATCTGAGACTACTCTTGTTTCCTTTGCTACGGTCTCTGATGCTAGACCACCTGTGCGCCTTTTGGATGCCTCCCGTATCGCAAGGCCGAAAGCCTCTATTATCACACATACATATTCTCGTCGTCGTGTCAGCCGTTCCTAGCCGGTAGTGATCTCATGGGTACCCCTTCCCCAATGACACCCTTACTCGCATCATTTCCATTAGTTTCCCCGTTTGAGCCTGAGCCTTTCATTTCGGTGACAACCCACATTATAAACCAAATAATCCTTTTATCTATCGTTTGACCGAAATTGGGATCGTGATTCAGTAGCAAGCTTTAAGGATTTATCTGGGATCATTCATTTGTTACTTAGTCCTCTGTGAGGCTTGATGATTATGCCTTGTTTTGATAGTAGTCGAGTCATAAGTAATTCTATGCTTTTGTCTACTTCCTGACTTTTCTAGTGTTGTACCGCGGCAATGCTAGTGTGGTTAAGAGAGCTCTTTTGGGTACCATTTTTGCATATAGTCGGTGTTTGGAAATTCAGCGCTATATAAAAGAGAAAGAAATAAAAAAGGGAAAAAGAGAAAAAAGGAAGAAAAAGAAAAGAGAAGAGAAGGTATTGGAAATATAAAGAGAAACAAATTTTTGTCCTTCTCAGTTGTTATTAGATGTGAAAAATGAAGCCAGTTTGCTTGGAAAATTTTCTCCGTGATTATTTGGTCCCGTGTTGGTTACTCGCTTCTATTGCTTGCTGCTTGATTTTGGATCCCATTCTTTTAGTCCACTTTGGCCATACATTTCCCATGCCCTTAGCCTAGCCTCGTTACAGCCTATTAAGACCTTTATGTGCTCTATTTTCAAACACTGAGTGATGGCGGTTTAATAAAATCTTTAAAATGATACAATTCATTTAATATTATTTTTATTGTTATGGTGTACATTCAATAAAACTAAGTAAATAGTTAAATCAAAAGAAATGAATGAATAAAATATTGAATAGATCAATATGTCAAAAGTGTAACGTCCAAATTAATTTAGGGGCATAAAATGAAACTTGGATGATGTTACTGAGACGGTTTGTTAAGACTTAGGCGCGTGAGTAAAAAGAAGCATAATGGATTTGGTCTGACCCATTTACATTGCACATCTTTTATGATAACCGTGGGTTTTATGATTAATGGGTAACATTCTTTCTCATTTTTCTCTCAATAAAATTCTCAATTCTCATAATCTAATACTATCTATTATCTATTACTATAAAATAAAAGGACTTAATCAGTTTTCTTTAACATCACGGTTATTATTAAAATTTCAGTATATCTATTAGTTCTATTATCTATTACTATATAATAAAGGGGTTTAATCAGTTTTCTTTAACATCACAGTTATTGTTGAAATTTCAATATAAATCCAATTAAAAAACGACACCTGTAGACTCCCCTCCCCACGTTCTTCTCCTTCTTCGCTTCTGTAATGGAAACCCTTCATTACCACCCCCACGTCTTATGCTCTTTGTTTGCAATGGAAACCCTTCTTCGCTTCTGCAATGGAAACCTCCGGTTCAACAAAAGAAACCCACAACCTTACGTTCTTTGTCTTCCCTTGTATACCCTCGATCGATTTCGTCTCCTGTTTTCCCGATTTCTTCATCTTCGTTCAATCTCCTCCTGCTTTTAGGTACGATTAATAACATCTCCTTTGATTAATGTGTCTTCGTATCATCGATATCAAAAAAATATTCATGTTTTTGGCATTCTACTAATCGTTCACAATTGGGTGTGTCTAATTTTCATTTTCTTCAATTTAAACTAACAACACAATCCCTGTTTTCATCCATTCATCTTCTTCTGATTTTGGTTCGAGTTTAACAAGTGGAGGCTTTAATTCCCAAATTCAACATTCCAGACTAGATTTCCAGTTGTGTATATAGTCGATTTTACAAGTATTTAGTCTTACACACTTTATCATACTTTATGTCTGCTAAGTGTTTGAGAAAATGCTTGAATAAAATTAAGGTTCCAATCCGATGCATGAATTGCAGAATTACGATCGGTGCACATACACGATGCTTGAAGGTGATAGGCCTACATACACACACTTGAATCAATGGTGGTTATCAAATGGTTAGTCATTTTGTAGTTAACTTTGGAAAGGCTTTATTTTTATTTTTTATTTTTGACACGGCATCTGTATTCGCCTCTATAGACCTAATGTTTTTGAATGGAGGACAGAACACCATGATCATTTATGATTAAAATTTCAACATTCTCTCTTTTTGTAGCTGCTGCAAGAAAAATGTATTCTTTAGACCAACATCTTCAGCCTTTGATAGTCGACTAACAACATCCTTTGCACGTAAAAGAAGAGTGCTCGAGGATTTAACTTGGTCATTTGAGGAATGAAGGGATCTATGAGGCATCAAAACGTTGACCATTGTGTATCCGACGATCCTACAGGTTCCTCAATAGGCACCCCTTTATTTGCTTTTTCAAGTTATTTGCATATTTGTGTTCGTGCATATACTTAATTGACAAAGTAATTTTTATTTAATCGTTTAATTATATTAAACGAGAAAAAATATGATATTATTGTGCTAATGGCTTGTTTGTGGTCCTTATTTGTGTTTTATGCACCACTGTATCCGACAGCTCTCACAGGTTCCTTCATAGGCACACATTTATTCATAATGTTTGTGTGCATATAGTTGATTGACAAAGTAATTTAAATTTAATGGTTTCAAATCAAATTGTGTCATCCCAAGTTAGAAAATTGCTTCTAATAGGTAATGTCATTGGGTCAAGTTTGATTGAATGTTAATTTGTTCTGCTTTTACATTCATAATTTAATTTTCTAACTGATGGGTGACTTTGACTAAATTAAATGCAATTTTTATCCATGATGTTGTTTCGTGAGCTATGTTTAAGAGGTATGGTTAGATCTTATAATTCATTGTCATCTTCTATAAAACAACATCTTCATCCAATGCTAAAAGATTATATGTTTCTTTTTGCATGAAACATTCCATTGAATGTGATCTTTGGTTTAGGCTAATTTACACTAGGTTGTCACTTTTAGGTGATGTTTAAGGGAACATACACAACTAAAAAGGATTGCGTGGTGGTTTGGTTATCATTGGACTCGTGTTAGCTACAATTTTGCTTCAATAGGTGCTTGTCAACAAAGAGTATATATGCTCCTTGGTTGCATGAAAATAGTATTAAATGTTATGGCAAGGCTATGTTTCTGCTGGATTTTTGAAACGCCCCGTTCTAATAACGCGGCGCTTTTACTATAATCTGCAACATTAACCTCAAATTCATAGTATGCTAAATAAATTATCTAGTTATTACAACCAAATCTAAATTCTAGGGATCTACCCATCCCAATTACAAATTCGGAATATTTACAAATTTTGCGGAAGTCTATTTGATACCACGAGTCCTCAAACTCTTGACCCTGAAGCTGGTGCTTTGCCCTTATCAGCTAAACCTGAAACATTGCCCCCACAACCGGGGTAAGTCGTCGCCTAGCGAGTAAAAGATTTAATAGCACAAATAAACACGAATAACATGAATGATACAAGTATCGGCACAAAGTTAACATGTGTAGCACCCGGCCTTCCCAGCAGTGCGTCCACGAATAGGTTGTCTGTGTAGCATCCGGCCTTCCCAGCAATGCATACACAGTAACACAGCTTGCGGCACTTCCGACTTACAGCGTATAAAAATAACATGCAGTCACACAGGCATGCAATCAACACATAAATACACAGTATGCATACCGGGGAATAAGGGTTCTCATACAATAACTCATGGTGATGAAATGAATAAACGATATACAGTTTAGCATGGCAATGAAGCGATAAGTATGGCAAGAGAAATGAAACAGATATCCCGTATAAACATATCATAAATGATCATTCGTGAAATTAAATCAATTATTCACAGTGCCCTCAAATTCGTATTCGCCAAACGACTAACCGAATATCAGCTGAAAGCACTATTGAAAGCCACCCGTCTCAATCGAATCCACTAGAGTCCTGATATCAAAGCACATTACCTATTTATCAATTTCCTTAACTCTATAATTTACTAAGTCCATTATTTATTGAATTAATTAAAGTTCGGGATCCAATTCGGGCAATTATCGATTTATTGGTTAATAATTTACTATCCCATTCGTTAATAATAAATCTGTACTTCTCTGCATAAAATGGTTTATTTTTGTTACATTATTAAAATAACCTTGTAATTTAAAGTAAATATTTAATATTTAGTAATCCCACCAACAATGGTAAAATTATTAATTGGAATTGTATGGGTAATTCATCAACTTAATTAGAACCACTAAATTATTTTACATTTAGAGCATTTAATTCTATCTACTTAAATTTTATTTCAATTTAAGGAAAAGTTCAACCCCAAATAATAATTATTATGTCCAAACTATTTTATTAAATTAATTAAATAAATCATCGAATTACAGTTTCCATTCTAATATTCCAAATTCATTTGTGCATATAATAGCCTAAGCAAAACTAACATAGCCCATATTAACTTATTAAAGCAATCCAAAAGAATTAATTAACTAAACCCATCAAATTATTTGACCCAAAAATTAACCAAACATTGAATGGCCCATTAACTTTATTAATTAACCCAAGATTAATAACCAAATAAAAAATAAAATCAGCCCATTAAAAGAACACCCAACCCACCTCCTTAAATAAAAATATGATATTCATCATTTAGCCCAAAACATTTTCTAAACTAAATAAGGCCCAACTGAATATTAAATTAAAAAGGTAGCCCACATTAACTTAACCCTAAAAATCTAACCAACCGGTCACCACAATAATTAAAAAAAAAAAAAAGAAAACAAAGTAAAAAAGAAGAAAAAAAAAAAAGACATCTCTCTTTCCTCTTCTCTCTTGTCGGCCAAGCACAGAAAAAACAAGAAGGGGGAGAAGAACAGGAGCCGTCGCCAGCCAGGGGGAGAAGCCGCCGCTGCTGCCGCCATGCGGTCGCCGGCCACACACCACCTCACACACACCTCTCTTAACCCTCTCCTCTCTTTCTCGATAGGAACTCAGAAACAGGAAGGGCATCACACGAGCAAAAAACAGAGACGACTGATCCAAACAACCGTCGCCGCTAGCGGCGGTGCCGCCGCCGGCAGCCTCTCCGGCCGGAACCCACACCATTCACACATCTTCTATTTCTACTCCTATTTTCTATTGATTTTACTCATAAATTTGCTAAAAAAAACCCATTAAATCACTATTGAAGATCATAGAAAACTTTAAAATCTTGACAATGAAGAAGATGATGATTTTTTATATTGTTAGCTATTTATTTCAGATTAATAAATCTATAAACAATCTCTTGTTGGTTCTATCATTCCCTTAAATAACACATACGAAAATTAAAATTTAGATTGGTTACCTCAAAATCACAAGAATGGTGATGAATGTGATTATGAACTTGTTGCTCAATCCTTGAATCCAGCCCCCAATTTCTTCAATATTTTTAGAAATGTGTGTGTGTTCTTGAGGTGTTAAAATGTTATTAGGGTTTTCATGTATATAAGAATTTATGCAGATTGTTGGATGATTAGTCGGTGTTTGGAAATTCAGCGCTATATAAAAGAGAAAGAAATAAAAAAGGGAAAAAGAGAAAAAAGGAAGAAAAAGAAAAGAGAAGAGAAGGTATTGGAAATATAAAGAGAAACAAATTTTTGTCCTTCTCAGTTGTTATTAGATGTGAAAAATGAAGCCAGTTTGCTTGGAAAATTTTCTCCGTGATTATTTGGTCCCGTGTTGGTTA
This sequence comes from Centrapalus pauciflorus, assembly GCA_020465985.1. Classification (NCBI taxonomy): domain Eukaryota; kingdom Viridiplantae; phylum Streptophyta; class Magnoliopsida; order Asterales; family Asteraceae; genus Centrapalus; species Centrapalus pauciflorus. Next base: position 93,737 of record JAANYP010003140.1, read on the forward strand.
CTCGCTTCTATTGCTTGCTGCTTGATTTTGGATCCCATTCTTTTAGTCCACTTTGGCCATACATTTCCCATGCCCTTAGCCTAGCCTCGTTACAGCCTATTAAGACCTTTATGTGCTCTATTTTCAAACACTGAGTGATGGCGGTTTAATAAAATCTTTAAAATGATAAAATTCATTTAATATTATTTTTATTGTTATGGTGTACATTCAATAAAACTAAGTAAATAGTTAAATCAAAAGAAATGAATGAATAAAATATTGAATAGATCAATATGTCAAAAGTGTAACGTCCAAATTAATTTAGGGGCATAAAATGAAACTTGGATGATGTTACTGAGACGGTTTGTTAAGACTTAGGCGCGTGAGTAAAAAGAAGCATAATGGATTTGGTCAGACCCATTTACATTGCACATCTTTTATGATAACCGTGGGTTTTATGATTAATGGGTAACATTCTTTCTCATTTTTCTCTCAATAAAATTCTCAATTCTCATAATCTAATACTATCTATTATCTATTACTATAAAATAAAAGGACTTAATCAATTTTCTTTAACATCACGGTTATTATTAAAATTTCAGTATATCTATTAGTTCTATTATCTATTACTATATAATAAAGGGGTTTAATCAGTTTTCTTTAACATCACAGTTATTGTTGAAATTTCAATATAAATCCAATTAAAAAACGACACCTGTAGACTCCCCTCCCCACGTTCTTCTCCTTCTTCGCTTCTGTAATGGAAACCCTTCATTACCACCCCCACGTCTTATGCTCTTTGTTTGCAATGGAAACCCTTCTTCGCTTCTGCAATGGAAACCTCCGGTTCAACAAAAGAAACCCACAACCTTACGTTCTTTGTCTTCCCTTGTATACCCTCGATCGATTTCGTCTCCTGTTTTCCCGATTTCTTCATCTTCGTTCAATCTCCTCCTGCTTTTAGGTACGATTAATAACATCTCCTTTGATTAATGTGTCTTCGTATCATCGATATCAAAAAAATATTCATGTTTTTGGCATTCTACTAATCGTTCACAATTGGGTGTGTCTAATTTTCATTTTCTTCAATTTAAACTAACAACACAATCCCTGTTTTCATCCATTCATCTTCTTCTGATTTTGGTTCGAGTTTAACAAGTGGAGGCTTTAATTCCCAAATTCAACATTCCAGACTAGATTTCCAGTTGTGTATATAGTCGATTTTACAAGTATTTAGTCTTACACACTTTATCATACTTTATGTCTGCTAAGTGTTTGAGAAAATGCTTGAATAAAATTAAGGTTCCAATCCGATGCATGAATTGCAGAATTACGATCGGTGCACATACACGATGCTTGAAGGTGATAGGCCTACATACACACACTTGAATCAATGGTGGTTATCAAATGGTTAGTCATTTTGTAGTTAACTTTGGAAAGGCTTTATTTTTATTTTTTATTTTTGACACGGCATCTGTATTCGCCTCTATAGACCTAATGTTTTTGAATGGAGGACAGAACACCATGATCATTTATGATTAAAATTTCAACATTCTCTCTTTTTGTAGCTGCTGCAAGAAAAATGTATTCTTTAGACCAACATCTTCAGCCTTTGATAGTCGACTAACAACATCCTTTGCACGTAAAAGAAGAGTGCTCGAGGATTTAACTTGGTCATTTGAGGAATGAAGGGATCTATGAGGCATCAAAACGTTGACCATTGTGTATCCGACGATCCTACAGGTTCCTCAATAGGCACCCCTTTATTTGCTTTTTCAAGTTATTTGCATATTTGTGTTCGTGCATATACTTAATTGACAAAGTAATTTTTATTTAATCGTTTAATTATATTAAACGAGAAAAAATATGATATTATTGTGCTAATGGCTTGTTTGTGGTCCTTATTTGTGTTTTATGCACCACTGTATCCGACAGCTCTCACAGGTTCCTTCATAGGCACACATTTATTCATAATGTTTGTGTGCATATAGTTGATTGACAAAGTAATTTAAATTTAATGGTTTCAAATCAAATTGTGTCATCCCAAGTTAGAAAATTGCTTCTAATAGGTAATGTCATTGGGTCAAGTTTGATTGAATGTTAATTTGTTCTGCTTTTACATTCATAATTTAATTTTCTAACTGATGGGTGACTTTGACTAAATTAAATGCAATTTTTATCCATGATGTTGTTTCGTGAGCTATGTTTAAGAGGTATGGTTAGATCTTATAATTCATTGTCATCTTCTATAAAACAACATCTTCATCCAATGCTAAAAGATTATATGTTTCTTTTTGCATGAAACATTCCATTGAATGTGATCTTTGGTTTAGGCTAATTTACACTAGGTTGTCACTTTTAGGTGATGTTTAAGGGAACATACACAACTAAAAAGGATTGCGTGGTGGTTTGGTTATCATTGGACTCGTGTTAGCTACAATTTTGCTTCAATAGGTGCTTGTCAACAAAGAGTATATATGCTCCTTGGTTGCATGAAAATAGTATTAAATGTTATGGCAAGGCTATGTTTCTGCTGGATTTTTGAAACGCCCCGTTCTAATAACGCGGCGCTTTTACTATAATCTGCAACATTAACCTCAAATTCATAGTATGCTAAATAAATTATCTAGTTATTACAACCAAATCTAAATTCTAGGGATCTACCCATCCCAATTACAAATTCGGAATATTTACAAATTTTGCGGAAGTCTATTTGATACCACGAGTCCTCAAACTCTTGACCCTGAAGCTGGTGCTTTGCCCTTATCAGCTAAACCTGAAACATTGCCCCCACAACCGGGGTAAGTCGTCGCCTAGCGAGTAAAAGATTTAATAGCACAAATAAACACGAATAACATGAATGATACAAGTATCGGCACAAAGTTAACATGTGTAGCACCCGGCCTTCCCAGCAGTGCGTCCACGAATAGGTTGTCTGTGTAGCATCCGGCCTTCCCAGCAATGCATACACAGTAACACAGCTTGCGGCACTTCCGACTTACAGCGTATAAAAATAACATGCAGTCACACAGGCATGCAATCAACACATAAATACACAGTATGCATACCGGGGAATAAGGGTTCTCATACAATAACTCATGGTGATGAAATGAATAAACGATATACAGTTTAGCATGGCAATGAAGCGATAAGTATGGCAAGAGAAATGAAACAGATATCCCGTATAAACATATCATAAATGATCATTCGTGAAATTAAATCAATTATTCACAGTGCCCTCAAATTCGTATTCGCCAAACGACTAACCGAATATCAGCTGAAAGCACTATTGAAAGCCACCCGTCTCAATCGAATCCACTAGAGTCCTGATATCAAAGCACATTACCTATTTATCAATTTCCTTAACTCTATAATTTACTAAGTCCATTATTTATTGAATTAATTAAAGTTCGGGATCCAATTCGGGCAATTATCGATTTATTGGTTAATAATTTACTATCCCATTCGTTAATAATAAATCTGTACTTCTCTGCATAAAATGGTTTATTTTTGTTACATTATTAAAATAACCTTGTAATTTAAAGTAAATATTTAATATTTAGTAATCCCACCAACAATGGTAAAATTATTAATTGGAATTGTATGGGTAATTCATCAACTTAATTAGAACCACTAAATTATTTTACATTTAGAGCATTTAATTCTATCTACTTAAATTTTATTTCAATTTAAGGAAAAGTTCAACCCCAAATAATAATTATTATGTCCAAACTATTTTATTAAATTAATTAAATAAATCATCGAATTACAGTTTCCATTCTAATATTCCAAATTCATTTGTGCATATAATAGCCTAAGCAAAACTAACATAGCCCATATTAACTTATTAAAGCAATCCAAAAGAATTAATTAACTAAACCCATCAAATTATTTGACCCAAAAATTAACCAAACATTGAATGGCCCATTAACTTTATTAATTAACCCAAGATTAATAACCAAATAAAAAATAAAATCAGCCCATTAAAAGAACACCCAACCCACCTCCTTAAATAAAAATATGATATTCATCATTTAGCCCAAAACATTTTCTAAACTAAATAAGGCCCAACTGAATATTAAATTAAAAAGGTAGCCCACATTAACTTAACCCTAAAAATCTAACCAACCGGTCACCACAATAATTAAAAAAAAAAAAAAGAAAACAAAGTAAAAAAGAAGAAAAAAAAAAAAGACATCTCTCTTTCCTCTTCTCTCTTGTCGGCCAAGCACAGAAAAAACAAGAAGGGGGAGAAGAACAGGAGCCGTCGCCAGCCAGGGGGAGAAGCCGCCGCTGCTGCCGCCATGCGGTCGCCGGCCACACACCACCTCACACACACCTCTCTTAACCCTCTCCTCTCTTTCTCGATAGGAACTCAGAAACAGGAAGGGCATCACACGAGCAAAAAACAGAGACGACTGATCCAAACAACCGTCGCCGCTAGCGGCGGTGCCGCCGCCGGCAGCCTCTCCGGCCGGAACCCACACCATTCACACATCTTCTATTTCTACTCCTATTTTCTATTGATTTTACTCATAAATTTGCTAAAAAAAACCCATTAAATCACTATTGAAGATCATAGAAAACTTTAAAATCTTGACAATGAAGAAGATGATGATTTTTTATATTGTTAGCTATTTATTTCAGATTAATAAATCTATAAACAATCTCTTGTTGGTTCTATCATTCCCTTAAATAACACATACGAAAATTAAAATTTAGATTGGTTACCTCAAAATCACAAGAATGGTGATGAATGTGATTATGAACTTGTTGCTCAATCCTTGAATCCAGCCCCCAATTTCTTCAATATTTTTAGAAATGTGTGTGTGTTCTTGAGGTGTTAAAATGTTATTAGGGTTTTCATGTATATAAGAATTTATGCAGATTGTTGGATGATGATAATGATGGTTATGCTTTCATGCATGCATGTATTAATTTATTTAATAATAATGTTTTTTAAACATTAATATGATGAGATTTATATATATATATATATATATATATATATATATATATATATATATATATATATATATATATATATATATATATATTAAAAATTCTATTTCCTAATTCTTGAACTACAAAAAAATCAGCATTTTAAATACCATGGAATTTGATAATTTATATCCTACTAACTCAAATTAATAATTAAATTAAATGACTCGAAATTAATTAATTACCTTAAAATTTTGTGGGCGTTACAATCTCCTACAAGTTGGATTGATCTTGTCCTCGAGATCATGTAGATTTGAACAGATCGGGGTATTTCACCATCATCTCCGTCTTCGGCTCCCATGTATGATTCGGTCCACGGTGGTGCCGCTATCTCACTAAGACCATCTCTTTTTCTGATTCCTCAACTTGCTGATCTTCTCATCCACTATCTGCTCGGGCTCCTCAACATATCTGAGTCGCTGATCGATCTGAATACATCATCTGTCGATTCTTCAATATTTTCAGAATGTGTGTGTGTGTGTGTGTTCTTGAGGTGTTAAAATGTTATTAGGGTTTTCATGTATGTAGGAATTTATGCAGATTGTTGGATGATGATGATGGTTATGCTTTCGATGTATCCATGCATGCATACATATATTTATTTTTATTTTTTTTGTTTTTTTACACTATATTGATTTATACAATTAATAGTTTCTTATATATATATGTGTGTGTGTATATATATATATATATATCAAGAATATGATGATGATTTAAATCATATTTTCTCGAATTAATATTTAAATTAAACGACTAAAATTAAATTAATTACCTCAAAATTAGCGGGTGTTACAATTTTAGATGTTTGTTCTCCTATGAGAACTAGAGTTCACATTTCTGGATTTTGAGTACATGCTAAAATTTAAACGATTGTATGTTGTGCAGGTTTGATAGGTTGAGGCAAATCTATATATATATATCTTATATACTATAAAAGTTGAGTCCTAACCCTAATAAATGTTGATATTCAATTTTGTTTTGTATAATTTAATTCATTTGTTAGGTAATATAAATTTCTAGATGTATTAAATCTTGATAATCAAATTTATTTTTCTATAAATTAATTCATTTCATAAATTATTGATCTTTTTATTTAATTTCACCACCGTTTCATGACTTTTGGTTATCTATAATTAATTGTTATTTCATTATTCATCCATAGGTTACAAAGAAAATGAATGGTCATCAAAAGTTTTAAATAGTATGGGTTAATTCATTTGCCAATCTAAAGCATTCTCATTTTTTTCTCTAAGATTTTTACGGGTTAGTTTTCTTCTTGATTTATTCTTCTTTTAGTTGTTATAAATCAAGTTCGTTCTTCATCTCTAACACACGTATTATATTCTATTATGTGAAATCGATTATGAGAGTTTTTATTTTGTGATATTTTATATTTGATGATGGATATCATTGAAGTTACCATCATGCAAAGAAGTTATTGCCAAATAGACTTTCTATACAAATTTGTGTGTTCTTAATCCTACTTTAATAATTCTTTTTTTATTGTAATGATATATTTATTTAAATTATTTTGACTTATATTTTATTAATAAATTATTTATGTTGATGTAGGTGATGGATATGTTCTATATTGACATGTCAAATATTCTTAAGGTTCATTGCTAAAAAATATACATGTCAACGTTATATCACCAACTTATAGGTCATTGTCATCTATCCTTTCAAATATATAGTTTTAAACTTTATTAATTTTTAGAAAGAAATGTGCTAACAACAAAAATTTTGTTTCTCTATACCTGAACTCTTTTATGAATATCATCTTCATAGTTTTTTCAACAATAAAAGTTTTACAATATTTTATTTTTAATGATTTGTTTTTTATTTTAATCCATCTTTGAAGAATTTTCAATAAATATTGATCCAGAAACGTTATTAAACATCATACGATTTAATAAATATTATAATGTATTTTAATATAGCCATCGTTACACAATTTGATATTGTGAATATTAATATTAAAATTTAATTTAATAAGGATATTTGTAACTACGGGTTTATTCATTTTCTAAGTCTTTTATATCATATTAATATTAACAATACACTATATATTTTACCTGAAGTTTTTATGTTTATTGAATTAATAATTTAATATTTCTTTTAATTCGTATATTTCATTTAGTGTAGTATCACGTTTTGTTATTTGGTTGTAATTTCATTATGGTAAAAAGAAACAATTTGATGTACCTAGAGTTGCTTTTATATTGTAATTAGACAAAAAAAACATATAATTAAATCATTGTTCAAAATATGAAATTTATAACTTTTTAAATACATTATTTGTAAAAAATTAACTATAAAAATTTTAGATTAAACTCTATATTTTTAACTACCAATTAGGCTCTTATCTTTTTCTAAAATTTTACAAAAATTGAGTTAATAAAATCATAGATATTATAATTTCATTGAACGTTTATGGTTATTTTGTCACACCCTGCTACCCCGGTTGGCGGCGAGGCGTGACGAGTGCGGAAGCGTGACCATAATCATAATGAACGACCACTATATGAACGACCATAATCATAATGAACGACCGGTTGGCGGCGAGGCGTGACGAGTGCGGAAGCCCTGCTACCCCAGGTACTGGGATAGACTCCCATTATGCTAGTCACACCCTTTCCCTAGGAGTAAATTTCTTCAATGGTCCATTGGGATGGTTTCTGAATAGGGTGTAGGGTGGAATATGTGATGGTGATGGTGGAGCAATTTGTGTTGCAGGGCCACAATTTCCCGCCATGTGCTTTGACGGGTCCATTACATCGTCATTGATATGGTCTGAGTGGGTTCCCGATCCAAAGTACACCTCAATGTCAACTTGGCTTCCTTGTTCCATGGGTGAGAATTCATCCTCTGAGTCAAAGAGGATAATAACCGTATTGTTCGACATGTTATTGTCATCAGGGTCCATATATGTGTTCACAGTTCTTGAAAAAAGTTTAGTTTTTGTAGCAGTTATAGTCTAGGTACTAATGCAACCTAGTTCACTATAACTATGGCTCTGATACCAATCTGTCACACCCTGCTACCCCGGTTGGCGGCGAGGCGTGACGAGTGCGGAAGCGTGACCATAATCATAATGAACGACCACTATATGGACGTTTTCAAAGAAATACATCGATATAACTTTAAAAGGTAGAAATGTTTTACATAACCCGTAAATAATAAAGAGTAGTTCGCAAGGTACAGAGATTTGAATACATAATTAAATTATCCAAAATAATGCAAATAAATCTCCGACGGTTTGAAAAAGAATGCGACTCCTTAAGTGCGGAAGCTTGAAAGTGGTTACTTCTGAAGGCATACTTGCCTTAATTACCTGAAAATACATGCTAAAATACGTCAACAAAAATTGTTGGTGAGCTCATAGGTTTACGCGAAAAGACCAGTTGTATGGACATTATCAGATGAGTTGAATTTATAAAATCATAAATTCCGTGTATGTATTACATAAACCATCATGCAACCGAAGCTTAATTAGAATGAGTTTGCCCTGTGCAGTATTCCCATACGTAATACCGTGTGTTGAATATATATGCACTCGCTGTTAGCCGAACCGAGCTAACACGAATGGGGGACATGACTCCCAATAGATCTATCCACAATATACTCGCGCTTACAAATAAATGCAATTAACGGTTCATGATATAAGGGCTGATGGAATCCGAACATGTAATACATATAAGAAATAAACAGTTTTGATGTCCATATGAAAAACAGTGCATGTATTTCCACCCCAATAGATAGTGAAAAAATAGGGGCTATGAAGACTCACCGAACTTGTGATGGAGAAATATGCGCAAAATGCAAGTTTGCGTAGTTTGATGGGTGATGAAACCGGAGATGGTTAACCGAGTCCTAAATGATAATAAGGACTTAATGTTACTAATATATGATAATATGTATATTTATAGATTTTTATGTCTTAAATCACCCAACATTACAAGTTTAAAAATAAGATTTGCTTAAAACGTCAAGTTTATATATATATAATTTTCCAGCTTTTTCGGAGGTTTTTCGGCCTACTTTGAGGCTGTCTTTGACAAAGCTCCAAAATGTTTTAGACTTTGGTTTTCTAGGACATTAAACTACTATATACAAAGGATTTTTAGAATCAAGAACGGCCATTTTTCGAGTTGTTTAGGTTGGTGAAAAATCTCGTTAAAAACGCTATGTTGGCCATTTTTGAGCTGTCAAACTTTCGGTTTCTCAAAAAATTTCTGGAGGTCTTAAACTTCAAAATAAATTATGAAAAATTGCAGATCTATAGTTAAGACATAGATCTAACTTTTGAGACAAGAATCAACTCATTTCGTTGAGTTATGAATTAGTTATGATTTTTCAAAGTCGATACAAATATTCTGCCGAAATTCCGTAGTTTATAAACTTGAAACAACTTATGATTCTTGTTGTTATTCAAAGACTACTTGTATAAAAGTCATAATAGTTATAAAAACACATATATATCACATGTTTTCATAATATTAACACTTTTATAATGTGTTCATATATTCATAAACACATTTAAAGAAACAACTTAAAAATAAAACTAGAACTTATAAACTTGAGTTTTTACGAAACTTGTTGTTGTTGGTGATTATATATATTATGCAAGACTTATATGAACATAAATATATGATGAAATAAGTTAGTATTTACTTACTTTGATGTATTTGGAGTATGAAATTGAGAAGAAGTTGGAACTCTTGCAAGATTTGAACCAAGAACACTTGAAGTTCACCAAGAACACTTGAATTTCACCAAGAACACTTGAATGAAAATGTTTGTAGTGTGTGTGTGTGTGGGATCCGGTTTTGAGAGGAGAGAAAGAGATATTTTGGTGTGAAAATAATGAAAAGGAAGCCCTCTATTTATAGGCAAAGTCTTTGTCTTTCAAATGGAGGTGGAGTGTAAGATCATGTTGAAATGAAAGGAGAATGGGGTGTGAAAGATTTGATTATGAAAGGTTATGGAGTTGGGAAATAAAAAATTGAAATCAAATCTTGGGTAGTACTACCCTATGACCAGATTTTTATGGATTATTTTCATGTATTTATATATATTTTTTTTTGTATAAAAGTATTTAGAATGTATTCTTGTATTTCCCTTTTCTTGTAAACTCAAAAATACTTTTGAATGCATTGTTTTAATGAATTGTTTTAGTCTTGCATAATTAATGTTAAGTAATTGTATTAGTGTATGATTAGTGTCACTAATCATAATTTAATTATGTACTTAGTTGAATTAATCCCTCATATCGTAAATCGATCGGATTAATTGATTTTCCGATTCATCGCACTGATGAATTTGATTCTAATTGAGTTGAATTATCTAATAAACCTTGTTAATCACTTGATTAATTTCTAATGACCACTGATTAGACTATAATTGACTATTAAATGTGGATTAGGGTTTTGTTGCTAACCTGGTTCAGTGCCGGATGTTACAGTCTCCCCCTGTTAAGGGAATTTCGTCCCGAAATTAGCTCGTGTTCTCCACTGCTTGAATATCTGAGAACAGGTGAGGGTATTTTTCCCGGAACTGATCCTCGCGTTCCCACGTAAACTCAGGACCTCGCTTAGAGTTCCATCTGACTTTTATTATCGGGATCCGGCTGTGCTTTAGTTTCTTGACTTCTCGGTCCATTATTTCCAAATGTTTTTCAACGAAGTTCAACTTATCGTCTAACTCCAGCTCGTCCATGGGTATGACGAGTGTTTCATCAGCCAAGCATTTCTTAAGGTTGGATACGTGGAAGGTATTGTGCATGCTGCTAAGCTCTGGTGGTAACTCTAAACAATAAGCTACTAGTCGAATGTAACGAGGATTCAGTTATCCTTGATTTGCAAATCGTATCACGCCCTTCCATGGCGAGACTTTCATCGGTACTCTTTCTCCTAATTGAAACCCAATGGACTTTCTTCTTACGCCCACATAACTTTTTTGACGATCGGGAGTAGCTTTTAGTCGGTTTCGAATCTGTACTATCTTTTCGGTGGTCTCAAGTATGGTTTCTGGGCCAAAGGCTTGACTATCCCTGACCTTGGCATATCAAAGGGGTGATCGACACTTTTGTCCGTACAGGGCCTCAAATGGAGCAACCTTAAACCGTGTGTGATATCTGTTGTTGTATGATAATTCTTCTAATGGTAATTGAGTATCCCAACACTTCCCAAAATCCATTACATAGGCTCTAAACTTAGGTTCTAGGGTTTGAATCTTTCTTTCATTTTGACCATCGGTCTAATGGTGATAGGTGGTACTCATGTCCAAGTTTGTACCCAAAGCTTGCTGTACGTTTGCCAAAAATCTAGATGTGAATCTGCTACCCGTATCCGAAATGATTGAAATAGGCACTCCGTGTCCGGAGACGACTTCCTTGAGGTACGTTTGGACTAACTTATTCATCTCGTTGTTCTCCTTGACTGGTTGGAATGCGCGGATCTTGTTAGGCGGTCGACTATTACCCAAATGGTTTTTGATGTTTGGTCTTAGATTTGGAGCATGATAGGAATTTGTTGACATATGTGGCAACGTCATCCTTCATGTTAGCCCACCTGTATAGTTCCTTGAGGTCATGATACAATTTATCGGATCCAGGGTGAGTGGCATATCCCATTAATGAAATATTGATTTTTTTTCTTTATTAGCCCTTATCCCAAACAATTTAACCATTCTGTGCAGGGCTTCATTGTTCATATTTTCCTCCTTAACAACTTCTACTTGTGCATCATGAACTAAGGGAGGAAGGTTTGGTTGAATGGTTATAACTAGGGCTTGTACTCTTAATGGCTTAGCTCGTTCCTTTCGGCTCTGAGCGTCTGCAACCACATTAGTTTTCCTCATGTGATAACGATTTTTCACAGTTGCAATCACTTATTAGCTTCATCCAATGGCACTACTTCATATCCGACTCTTTCTCGTTCAAGATGTGTTGGAGGCCCTTATGGTCTGTGACTGTAGTACACTTGTTACCGTACAACTAATGTCTCCAAGTCTTAAAGATAAAGACTACTGCTCCAAGATCTAGATCATGTGTTGTGTCATTCACCTAGTGAACCTTAAGTTTTCATAAGTATAAGCTATGACCCTATCTTTCTATATCAACCCATTGTGTGAAGCGTCACAGTAATCTACAAATTTCTTGCTTCTCTTGGATAAAATAAGCGCGTTGCATAGTTTGTGCTTTAATAAATGATATGATGTTTCTTGATCCTTGCCCCAATTATACTTAATGTCTTTTCGGGTTAGTTTTGTTAGAGCTCTAGTGATCCTTTGAAATTTTTAATAATTGCCTATAATAAGTGGTGAGTCTTAAGAACTGTCGTATCTCTATGGGGGTTCTAAGGGTTGACCAATTCATGATATCCTCGATCTTTGCGGGGTCGACTTGGATCCCTTTACTATTGATCACGTGCCCGAGAAATCTTACCTATCTTAGCCAAAAGTCAAACTTAGAAAGTTTGGCGTATAGTTGTTCTTTCTTCAACAACTCTAGAATCAGTCTTAAGTGTATGCTCGAGCTCCTCCTTGTTTTGTGAGTAGATTAAGATGTCATTTGTGAATACAATCACGAATTTGTCTAGATAAGGTTTGCACACCTGATTTATGAGGTCCATGAATACCGTTGGGGCACTGGTTAATTCAATTGGCATTAATAGGAATTTATGATGACCGTAACCGGAATCTGAACGCTGTCTTTGGACTATATTTCTTGTGAACGCTAACCTAATGATAACCAGACCTTCAACCGATCTTCAAATAGAAGCTTAATTCTTGGAGTTTGGTCAAACAAGTCATTGATCCTTGTGAGAGGATATCGACTCTCTTAGTTTATTTAGCTCTCGGTAATTGATGCACATTCTGAAGGTTCCATCTTTCTTCTTTATAAACAAAACTGGAGCTCCTCCAAAGCGAGAAACTCGGTTTGATAAACCTTTTATCTAAGAGCTCCTACGGTTGGTTGGACGATTCTTACAATATTGATGGGGCTAATCGGCCTGGTGCTCGAGATACTAGGCCGATTTTTGATCCTCGATGTTGGCAGTTCAGGTATGTGTTCTGGAAAAACTTTGGGGTAACCATAAATAATAAGAATATTTTCGAGCCGCTTTTCCTTTGGCTCCCTCTCTGTCAACACTTCAGGGCCCTAATGCTAGGGATGATGCTTACTTTAGTATTTCTTTTTTTTTTTTTTGCCTTGGACAGTAAGGACCTTCTTATTGGCTAAAGGTATATGAACCGTCTTCTTGTTGCACACTATTTCTGCACGATTCTTCGATAGTCAATCCATGTCTATGACCACGTCAAAACATCCCAGTTTGACGGACATCAAGTCTATTTCAAAGAGTTGGCCTACTAATTCTAAGGAGCATCCTCGACTTACATTATTCGTCTTAAGCGTCTTACTGTCATCAACTTCAATTGCATAACTGGCACTTAATGGTGTAAAAATGGAATTTATCTGCTTACTGAACTTAGTGGATATAAAGCTCCTATCAGCACCGGTATCAAATAGTAGAAATGCATAAGTGGTATTTAATGGGGTAAGAGGATAAGTCTATGGGTTTGAAATTTCTTAGGCAGATTGTCGTATTACATATCCTCATGCTCCTAGTTATAGATAAAACTTAGTTTTTCATTAAAATGTTGGATACCTATTCTTTGTACTTGATATGGTCGGAATTTTCTGATAAATTCTTAAGCCTTACACACCATAAGATGTATCAGATAGTAAATCCTAGAGAAATACTATAAAAGGGTACTAAGTATGAGATGCCTCCTGGGTTTCCTCGTACTCCAGAGCGTTAAGTCGTTGGGTTAGTTCTGCACTGCGGGCTTTAGGCGCTGTCACAATTCCTTGATTCCGTCTTGTTGAATCGCCTGGGTATTCTGGTTGGCCCAAGGTTTATTGGTGGTTTGTATGCTTCCTACTTAATCCTTGCAAAGATCTCACCGACCTCTTGGTGGATTTTGTCGATATTGGAGGTCGTGTCTGGCGGCCCTTGCCACCAATAGAGGCACCGTTTGTTACATAGGTTTCTGGGAAAGTGTTGGCACTTGAGAGGAAGATGGTGTTCCGACTTCAAACTGGCCTTGGATCCCTTCCTCGTTTCTCCACTCTTGGAGTGTGTGAGGCATCCATCCTTACTTTCTTATGTTTGCCCGTTACTACTGCGACGGGCTTGGCTAATAGGCAGGTACTGGGATAGACTCCCATTATGCTAGTCACACCCTTTCCCTAGGAGTAAATTTCTTCAATGGTCCATTGGGATGGTTTCTGAATAGGGTGTAGGGTGGAATATGTGATGGTGATGGTGGAGCAATTTGTGTTGCAGGGCCACAATTTCCCGCCATGTGCTTTGACGGGTCCATTACATCGTCATTGATATGGTCTGAGTGGGTTCCCGATCCAAAGTACACCTCAATGTCACCTTGGCTTCCTTGTTCCATGGGTGAGAATTCATCCTCTGAGTCAAAGAGGATAATAACCGTATTGTTCGACATGTTATTGTCATCAGGGTCCATATATGTGTTCACAGTTCTTGAAAAAAGTTTAGTTTTTGTAGCAGTTATAGTCTAGGTACTAATGCAACCTAGTTCACTATAACTATGGCTCTGATACCAATCTGTCACACCCTGCTACCCCGGTTGGCGGCGAGGCGTGACGAGTGCGGAAGCGTGACCATAATCATAATGAACGACCACTATATGGACGTTTTCAAAGAAATACATCGATATAACTTTAAAAGGTAGAAATGTTTTACATAACCCGTAAATAATAAAGAGTAGTTCGCAAGGTACAGAGATTTGAATACATAATTAAATTATCCAAAATAATGCAAATAAATCTCCGACGGTTTGAAAAAGAATGCGACTCCTTAAGTGCGGAAGCTTGAAAGTGGTTACTTCTGAAGGCATACTTGCCTTAATTACCTGAAAATACATGCTAAAATACGTCAACAAAAATTGTTGGTGAGCTCATAGGTTTACGCGAAAAGACCAGTTGTATGGACATTATCAGATGAGTTGAATTTATAAAATCATAAATTCCGTGTATGTATTACATAAACCATCATGCAACCGAAGCTTAATTAGAATGAGTTTGCCCTGTGCAGTATTCCCATACGTAATACCGTGTGTTGAATATATATGCACTCGCTGTTAGCCGAACCGAGCTAACACGAATGGGGGACATGACTCCCAATAGATCTATCCACAATATACTCGCGCTTACAAATAAATGCAATTAACGGTTCATGATATAAGGGCTGATGGAATCCGAACATGTAATACATATAAGAAATAAACAGTTTTGATGTCCATATGAAAAACAGTGCATGTATTTCCACCCCAATAGATAGTGAAAAATAGGGGCTATGAAGACTCACCGAACTTGTGATGGAGAAATATGCGCAAAATGCAAGTTTGCGTAGTTTGATGGGTGATGAAACCGGAGATGGTTAACCGAGTCCTAAATGATAATAAGGACTTAATGTTACTAATATATGATAATATGTATATTTATAGATTTTTATGTCTTAAATCACCCAACATTACAAGTTTAAAAATAAGATTTGCTTAAAACGTCAAGTTTATATATATATAATTTTCCAGCTTTTTCGGAGGTTTTTTCGGCCTACTTTGAGGCTGTCTTTGACCAAGCTCCAAAATGTTTTAGACTTTGGTTTTCTAGGACATTAAACTACTATATACAAAGGATTTTTAGAATCAAGAACGGCCATTTTTCGAGTTGTTTAGGTTGGTGAAAAATCTCGTTAAAAACGCTATGTTGGCCATTTTTGAGCTGTCAAACTTTCGGTTTCTCAAATAATTTCTGGAGGTCTTAAACTTCAAAATAAATTATGAAAAATTTCAGATCTATAGTTAAGACATAGATCTAACTTTTGAGACAAGAATCAACTCATTTCGTTGAGTTATGAATTAGTTATGATTTTTCAAAGTCGATACAAATATTCTGCCGAAATTCCGTAGTTTATAAACTTGAAACAACTTATGATTCTTGTTGTTTATTCAAAGACTACTTGTATAAAAGTCATAATAGTTATAAAAACACATATATATCACATGTTTTCATAATATTAACACTTTTATAATGTGTTCATATATTCATAAACACATTTAAAGAAACAACTTAAAAATAAAACTAGAAACTTATAAACTTGAGTTTTTATGAAACTTGTTGTTGTTGGTGATTATATATATTATGCAAGACTTATATAAACATAAATATATGATGAAATAAGTTAGTATTTACTTACTTTGATGTATTTGGAGTATGAAATTGAGAAGAAGTTGGAACTCTTGCAAGATTTGAACCAAGAACACTTGAAGTTCACCAAGAACACTTGAATTTCACCAAGAACACTTGAATCACCAAGAACACTTGAATGAAAATGTTTGTAGTGTGTGTGTGTGTGGGATCCGGTTTTGAGAGGAGAGAAAGAGATATTTTGGTGTGAAAATAATGAAAAGGAAGCCCTCTATTTATAGGCAAAGTCTTGGTCTTTCAAATGGAGGTGGAGTGTAAGATCATGTTGAAATGAAAGGAGAATGGGGTGTGAAAGATTTGATTATGAAAGGTTATGGAGTTGGGAAATAAAAAATTGAAATCAAATCTTGGGTAGTACTACCCTATGACCAGATTTTTATGGATTATTTTCATGTATTTATATATATTTTTTTTTGTATAAAAGTATTTAGAATGTATTCTTGTATTTCCCTTTTCTTGTAAATTCAAAAATACTTTTGAATGCATTGTTTTAATGAATTGTTTTAGTCTTGCATAATTAATGTTAAGTAATTGTATTAGTGTATGATTAGTGTCACTAATCATAATTTAATTATGTACTTAGTTGAATTAATCCCTCATATCGTAAATCGATCGGATTAATTGATTTTCCGATTCATCGCACTGATGAATTTGATTCTAATTGAGTTGAATTTTCTAATAAACCTTGTTAATCACTTGATTAATTTCTAATGACCACTGATTAGACTATAATTGACTATTAAATGTGGATTAGGGTTTTGTTGCTAACCTGGTTCAGTGCCGGATGTTACATATTTAAAAAAAAATAAGCTAAAAAATCAATAATACAAACTTATGTATTTTACTTTTAGAAAAATATATTATATAAGTATGCATTGAAATCTTCCATTTTAAGTTTTAATGCAAAGTTATGATTATTTAATTAATGATAGTAAATAACATTAATTATAAATACTTAATTTGTAACATTTTAATTTCTTATTTGTCTTTTCATTAGTTCATCCGTCATTTATTTTCACTTAGTTCAATTCCTAAGAGTATCAATTACCTTATTTTTATTTAAATTTTTTGATAAATAATAGTAGTTATCATTTAGTTATTACGTGATCGAATTTAATTTTTTTAATAAATAATAGAAGAAATCATTTTGTAAATTATAATTTATTATCTATATATAATGAGTCAATCTAATAAATGATGATGATGCTTTTTATATTTATATTTAAAATTTTAATAAATAAAATTTATTTTATATTCTATTCTAACTTGAGTATTCGCATATTAAGCAACCAAAGAATATATAACTTGATTATTTATAACTAAAGGAACATAGTTTTTTTTGAGGTTTTAAGAATATATAGAAAATTATGCATACTTTCCATTCTTCTAATTTTTAAGAGAACGTGTTGTATTTAATATTAGGCTTTAACTTTGTATTTATTCAAAAATCCTAACAATAACCTTCAACTTTTTGCGGTGTTGTGAATTTATAATTTTTTAAAATAAATAATTTTTAAGTTATGGTTGTTTTTATTCCAATTGTCGAGACAAAACTATTTTTTAATCAACATTTTAGTAACAAGTGATTAAAATTCGTACCATAGTCATAAACAAATGTTTATTCAAAAACCTTGATAATCAAGTATTGCAATTTTTATTTTAATATATTGTTCCAAATAAAATAATAAATGTAGTTCGTATATTTTATTGTATAAGAAAGATTACATGACTCTTTTGATTGTTACTTATTAAAAAATATTTATCTAATTATCATATGCTCGGAATGTCATATATGATTCAATTATTTATAAATCAGTCTTAAATTTATTTATTAGACAATTATTAATAAAAAATCGTTTCATCAAAAGATAAATATGTTTTTATCTCTAAAAGTCAACCTTTAAAAGTTCATAGTAGTCTCACTATGTAGAGAAACTATATTTTTTCATATAAATATCAAAGTTTTATTAATTTAACCAATTTTTACTTTGTTAGAGATTTGAATAAAATTCTTTTTTTTTTCAATTTAATATATAATAATCATTAACATAAAAAATACAGGAAAAAGGTTTTAAGTTTATTCCTCTAAGATATATACTTTAAAATCTTTTAAAACGTAAAGTTAAGAAACTTAAATAAATTAAATATTAAAAGACGTAAACAAATGACTTTCATTTTTTTGAATTAAAAGTGTGTATTTTCAAGACTATAAAATTGGTATTTATAAAAATTATGACTAAGTACTATATGTTGTATAATCTAAAATCATATAGTGACCCAAACATATAATTAAATCTTTAATAAGTACATAATATTTAAATCAAAAAATAAAATTACAGTCTGGTGCATCGCACGGGTTATTTTGACTAGTATATATATAAAAGTTGAGTCCATGCTATAAATGTTCATGTCATAAATTCATGTAATCATTATTGATGGAACTAAAGACTTTTTTATTATATTATTAATTAAACTTAATTGGAATGTAATCATTATTGATGGAACTAAATACTTTTTTATTATATTATTGATTAAAGTTAATTGAAAAATAAAAGATAAAGGAACTAAATATGATTTAATATATTTTTTACATTAAACTAAATATTTATCTAATATTAAATGATTTAATGTTAATATAAAAACGTATTTCACTTCTCCCAAGCTTATTATATTGCTTTCATGTTAATAGTAGAAAAAATCTTACATGTCTACTAACCTTATAGATATCATTTTTTTATTTATTTTAATAATACCTAAAATTCCTTTGATGTCATAAATATATAAATTCACGTCATAGTTTTAATGACACTAAATATTATTTTACTATATACTAATAAATTTTAATTAAATAATAAAAGATGATGGAATCTTACACTAAAAAATCAGATGTCAATAATATGTTATAATGTTTGATGGAACTAATTCTTTATTTAATGTATTTTTTGTTAAACTAAATATAATTGCTTTAATGTTAAATTAATTGTTGTTTTAAGAATATGTTACGATTATAATAGTGTGAACCTTTCACTTTCACTTCCACTTCCACTTACCTCATTACTATTTATTATGATTTAAGTGTCTTAATTTACATTAAATGTGTATTAAACTGGTCTTTATCTATAAATAACAAAGCTACATAGACTTTAGTCATCTTAAAAGCACTTTTTATATCAATATCAAAAAAAAAAAAAAAAAAACTAAAACAATGCAAAAACAAGAATTGCATACGGTTGATCAAATGAGGAAATGGTCCATCAAAGTGATAATATATCACAAATGGGATGTCGAAGATAATCATGAGAGACAAATGGGTACGGATTTCGTTGTTTATGGTAAGAAGATAAAATAATCATTTTTGTATTATTAATATAAAATTGCAAGATCATGTAATCATAACTAATTGTTACGTGTTTTAAATCAAATTATTTCATTTATAATGTGCATACTAAACTCTCCAACAATAGTAGTTTCTGAATTTGGATTTTATTCAATGGCAGAGATTTTTCAAGAGTTGTCATAGCATCGTCACTCTTGGTATGTTTCTTCCGATTCTTGAAATTTTGGTGTGGTCATTGTTTTTATATGACTATGCATCAAAAGAAAACTAATAAGAAATGCATATGACATTACGTCCAACATTATCTGGGTGATGTTTATAATTATAATTTTTTTGTTTGTCATGATTTTTTTTTGTTAAATTTATGCATTTCAGGATGACCACAATGAGAATTATAATCACAAGTGCAATCAAGGGCAAACCACAAAAAATAGGGATACTTCGTGGAGCAATTGTGGATGAAGTCGTCAGTCTCATCACAACATTACAAACTTGAAGATCTAAAAGATGATAGAGAGTTGCCAAATTATAAACACATACTTCTACTAAAATATATAGAGTGTGTTGTATTCCATTTAAATTATTTATTGATTTTGGTTCGATCAAGTCTAATCCAGCTTGTGATGATACAAACTTAACCCTAGCAAAATTGGTGGATTATTTTATTTTACAACAATAAATTGTCCTAGATGTCCATTAATTGACTGGTAGTTTTTATGTTTATATTAAAGTTTTATTTTTGTTAAACTACATTTGAGAACTAATATATCTTATAGATGAGAAGTTACGATGAATAAAATTAAGTTAATCATAAAATATTACACCCCCACACGCACATATACAACTAAAATAATTTAAAACTTATAGTAACCAATTTAAACTATATTTTTTAATTTTATGTAAAATTGTATATTAATTTTCAATTGTGTTTTTTGATTTAAAAAAAAAAAAATTAGACTTAGAGTATAAACAATCTGTGTAATAAGTTTTATATAATAATTAATAGGAATTATAAACTTTTGTATTTAATATGACTTTTGGGTTTCTTATGTAATAAATTTGATATTTTGTATATACAATGATATGAAAACTATATTAAATATATCCGTATACTTTTTATTTTTTACTAATTAAATGTAACGAACACTTATTGAAGTAAGTATAATTATAGAATATAAATGTAAAAAATGTATTACAAAAAAGTATAATTTAGATCAATTTGATATTTTGTATCTATAATGATATTAAAACTATATTAAATATATATGTATACTTAACTAATAATAATGTATCGATTTAAATTCTATGAAATTAAACTCGAAACCTTTTAAATTATCTATCGTATAATTCTCTAAGATTTTAAAGTTTTTAAGAGGTGATTAATTTAATTAATATATGAGTTAATATAAAAGTATGTTGCTATTATAATTATTTACAATTTAAGTCGATTCACATAAACTTATTTAATCAATTTAAAATATATAGTTATCATAATAGATTATTTTAAAAACTTTAATCATCAAAGTAACTATCTCACCAAGGTGTGGGGTTCCCCTTGGTTGAGGTCTCGGGTTCGAGCCTCACCAAGGGCGTTTCTCCTTAGGTGGAGGTGTGGGGTTTGGTCCTCACCCTCAAGGTGCCTAACAATAGTGCTAATAACTAACCACTAACATCTGCTATTCAAAAAAAAAAAATCAAAGTAACTATCTTGAAATTGTAGTTGTCAAATAGCATTAGAAAAAGATTGTAAGTAACAAAATTACAACCAAAAAAGAATGATTAATATACAATTTTACATTAAATTGTATTGGTTACGTTTAGTTAGTAAAAAAATAAAAAGTAAGTAATTATTAAAATAGACAGTAATCATATGATTTGTTCAAAAACTTTAAATAAATAAAATGTATAATTTAGACGTAATTCATTACTAAAATGAATAATTTCCAAAAACCTTTTAAAACATTAGCTTTTAAATTAATTTTTTTTATTTTTTATAATTTTAAAATTCTGTTCTTTTTGTCAACCTACAAAGTTACAATTCTACTAATATAGGATTTTGTTTATTTTAAATTTCCTATTCTATAAACGTGTATATTTAATTCATTGAATTATTATTTTTTTTAAAATAAAATGGCATTGTTTCACATAATCATAAAATATTGTTATATTTTGGTTCTAATAAACAACTCAATATAAAGTTTTAAGATTTTTAATTCATTTTGATAGTTAGAGTGGCCCTACTGCAATATCTCTTGAACCTTATTATAATTCTTCTAAGATCAAATACAAAATAGATGTTACTAATATTTGTATTTTTACAATTTATTATAGGCCAAATTACCAAAAAAATATACATGAATTACAAAAATTGACAATAAAGGTAATGTGAAATTTTTTAGGACAAGAAAGATAACATAAACTTTAATTTTAACAAAAAAAGGTATTGATGACCATGTAAGAAGGTACATTTTTAGTTTTATGCTCTATTTTTTGGTAAAACAAATATATTTGATTATATTTTTTGACCTAAAATTCGAATTTCATTTACTTTGTCGGACAAAATATAATTTTACATTATTTTTCTTGGTCAAAAAACTTTGACAAAACCTTTATTGTCAAATTTTGTATTTTAGATTACATTTCTTGGTAATTTTCCATTTATTGTATAGCATCATACAGACATTGTATAATTAAAAAGAATATCCAAATCCAATAAAATAAAATAATAAACCAGTGCATCGCACGAGTCTACATGACTAGTGGAATATGAAAAATGAGAACCAACAATCTTCATTCAAAGCTTTTAGCTATGATGACTACCATAGGTATTAAATCTTCCCATTTCCTTTGTCTCTAGATAAACCTGTAAATCTAAGTTCGGAACATATGAATACCGAGGGCTATGATTTCATGATTTGATTTCTAACAAACACGTTCAGTACTTTGATTCTAACTCGTCCTTTTACCTTTTCAAAATTGAATCGTTGTAATATTCTCTAAATGTTTTATGTATTTCAAGTTTAATATACGACTTCTACCTTACCTTTATGTATTTCATTATTTCAACAAGGTTACCAAGTCGAATTAGCAATCCGGTTTGTCATTCTTAGTTGTCAAGTCCATTTCAAGATCACCTTGTGCTTCTAAGTATTTGTCCTGTCATACATGCTATCTTGCAATTACAACAATTCAACCCAATTATTGCTTTAGATATTTTGCCAACTCTTGGCTAAAAAACACATTTTTAAGTTACAAGATGCTCTATTTTCTAGGTCAAGAAAATTATTGATCAAATTCCACTATGTGATCTAAAGGTAAATTTTTTATGCTTTTGGAAATCTTCTTGGAGTATATGCCATCTCAAGGATGTTCTAAACTACCAAACAATCTATATGAAGAAACATAAGGTATTCACCTCCTAACTTTGTGCATATATAAATTTTTAAATAACTATTTTTTAGTTCAATGCGATCAATGAGCAGTGCATTTTAGACTCTTCAAATAGGTAAGTTCAATGAATGTTTCCAGTTTCCTTGTATAAGTTCTTTTAAGCATTTTTATCACAAGAATTTTTATCTATTATTATCTATTATTCTATTATAAAGCATCTTAATCAGTTTAACCCATGTTTTGTTGAAAATTCAACACTTCCAATACAAACATAACACGTGTACTGTACCATGCTTCTTATGTTAACTTCTCTTGTTTCTTCTCCATTCACGATTTGGAATTTCCTTTTATTTCACATTTCTCACAGAAACACAACCATTCATCCTCCTCTATCTCTTGCTGTATTGACCGGCCATGACAATGGTTCTGCCCTTCTACTTCTCTCGCTACCTATCCTAATTGAACCTAGAATGTGTTCATTCAATTTCTCGTTTTCTCTTGTGCCGAAGGTAATGCTGTGACCATCAGGTTGCCGTCGAACCCCATTGCAGGTAGCGTAAAAAACGATGCACCGGCAACACCACTACTCTGCTCCGTCCTCACTCTCACTCAAATAGTTGCTGGTCACTGGAATCCTTTCAGGCGGGTATGAGAATTCATAGTTAATAGAAATCAATCGATTGAATAATCCCAATTCCAAGATATCTTCGATCTAATTCTCTAAATCTAGGTGGATGCCTTGATTGCTTCTTCCTCTTTTCATCCGGTACTCTTCTCAATCGATTAATTTCATCATGAATGGTGAGTACACATACTTGATTAGTTGATTTCATTTATCTGATTTAATCTATTATCAAAGGTAGTTATTGGTTCCAAATTTTATTTACTTAATCTGTCGAATGCTTGACTCCTCACATAACCGCTTTTCTTCACCTTTTCATTATTTGATTTCTTTTGTTGTGGCGTTAGAAATGCCATCAATATCATTTCTCTGTGATTTTCAATTCATTTTTGCTTGAGCATGATTTTCATAGCAAGTGATTTATAGCTTATTTTGAAGCTTTTAATCAATAGTTTTTCTATAATAGTAGGATGATACTTGTAGCTGATTTTTGAAGTTTTTAATTGATAGTTTTTCAATTAGAGTACAATGATACTAACATCACTTTCTTTTACCGTAATAGAAAATCAAAGCCATCAAAAAGATACCCAAGTGTGCTTCTCAACAAAGAAGAGTTGTCAAAAATCATGGTAAAAAAATTCATAAGTTTTTCATTAGAATTCTCATCTCTCTTCACGACTATTTAAATGCTATGCAAATATGAGGCTCCCACAAATATAGTTCCTGAAAATAGTATTGTATACTTGAATCTCTTATATTTGGCATTCTGATCCTTTATGATACTGTAGGTAGAATAATGAAAGGATATATGGTGTGTAATCGAGTGTTCTTCCTATTTACGTGTAAGTTTCTTACTTCTGTTTTTAGTGTTTGATCATACAGTTTTCTCCGATTCAATGTTGGTACACCCTGTGTGAAGATAGCAGTCTAAGTGATCTAACATTTTGGTTAAGTAATATTCAAAGTATTGAGTTTTAACGAGTGTTGGATATATATGTTTGACAGTTATTGATTGTATGTTTGAACTTGATGTAACGTATTACAAGAAGTTCAAACATAAAGTTCAAATATAAATTAAAGCATAAGTTGAAAACATAAGTTTCAATACTAAGTTAAATATGTGAAAGAGTAAATTCGAATAATCTAAGGTCTAGGATTCGAATCTAGATCAGATTCGAATGAGTCTCTTAGGTAGATTCGAATGTGCATTCTTAGGCAGTTTCGAGAGTGTCAAAGGGACAAACTCGAATTAGCCTCTATAATTAGGGATAGACTCGAATAATTATCAGACTTTTTGCATAATTCGAGAGAGATTAAGCAAAAGGCGATTTCGAGTTTATTATCAGTCTTAGTGTTGTTTCGGAGAGAATCAATTGGTAGGTGCGTCCGTCGTAGTTCGTACAGCTTATTGATAGTCTCCGTGTTCCTAGTGAGAGTTGTTACCGTCAACCCGTTAACGAGGATTCCGCACTCGTTGACGGTTCCGCGTCTAGATAGATCCGTGTTAAGTAGACCTTACAAGTGGTATCAGAGCCTACGGGGTGTTCTTAGTGTTCTTCGTGTTCATCTAGATACATCCTAGGTTTCTTGACGCTTTTGAACGGTTATTCTCTCAAGTTCGTGTTTTTCGTGTTTTTCGAGCTTAGCAAATTGTCATCCGGGAAATACTTTGTGTTTTTCACGTTTTTGATTGAAATCAACATTTTCCGTTGTAAAAATATTGATTTAATCTGCAAAACGTAAAGAAATCGAAGTATTAGCCGTTTTTCGAGTTTGCGGCGCTCGAATCTGTTAGGAGTAATTAGGGTTTTACTTAGTCTTGAGTCTAACCAAAATCCGCTCCTTTCGAGTTTGATAAAGAGAGTTTCGAGTTTACTTCGAGTTTGTGCTAAAGTCGATTAGGAGTCTCGAGTTTGTTGTGATTCGAGTTTGCTTCGAGTTTGGACTAGAGTCGAACAGGGTGTTTCGAAACTGCAGGGTATTCGAGTTTATCTTGACCTTCGAGTTTGGAGACTTTCGAATCTGTCATCAATTTCGAATTAAATTGAATTACAAAACTTAATCGAATTTAATCCCAAATAAATTTAAATTTAATTATATTCGAATCTGTCTAAAGTCGAAAGAATTAACTTAAATTACTTTCGAATTAAATTTATTAAGTTCAATTCAATTACTTTTGAAACGATGTCAAATCTTCAAAAGTTTCTAGAAATGGATCACGAGGTCGGAAAGGCTAATACTCCGCCTAAGCTGATGAAACTCGAAGACTATTACTGGTGGAAAGATCGGTTTGCCGATTTTGTGCGTTTCAACGACATGCGAATGTGGGTATGTATTGACGAAGGATACATTCCACCTATCTCCGAAGTTGAAGGCCGTCAAAGAGTCTTATCATATCAGATGATGAAGGAGGATGATAAGAAACTATATGAAGCCGAGAACAGAGCTTTCTCGATTATTCGAATGGCTTTGCCTCAAGATATACTACACACATTCCGCACTCAAAAGACATCTAAGGAACTTTGGGAGTCGCTGGAAAAGAGGTGTGAGGGTAAACCGAGGGTTCGAAGGAAGCGCATGGAGTTGTTGAAACAGCAGTTTGCTATTTTCAAGGCTTTGAAGGATGAACAGCTGGACGATACCATCACCCGCTTTTATCATCTGTTGACGGAGCTTGAAAGTCACGGCATTGAGTATAATGACACAGAAAAGAACAATAAGCTTCTTGATGCCTTACCAGCCAAATGGGCGATGTATGTGGCAATGATTAAGCTTAATGAAGATAAGTACTACACTCAATCATTGGAGGATATAGTGGGAACGTTGCGGGCATATCATCTCGAGCTACTGAAGGCCGAAACAGATTATGAACAAGTCCAAAATCCAGCCATGTATTTTGGAAAATCAACAAAACCTTCAGCCGCAGCTGATCTGAAGACTGCTACAACGTTTTTCACCGGAGAAACGTCGTCACCAGCGGAGACTGATGACACACTGAATAGAGCGTTCTTAGGGTTGGGAAGATCGGAAGAATAGCAACCTCAAGCAGCACAGGCATCAACATCTCAGGGATACTCTAAGATGCCCATGAGCGCTAAATCGGCCGAAGAACATTTGAACTTGCTTGCGTCATTTGTGGCCGCGTATGGAAACTGCGTTCACGGAAAAATAAACGATCCTGCTATCTGGGATGAAGACTATGATCAGGTAGACCCTGACGATCTTGAGGACATGGATCTCAAATGGCAACTGGCCATGGTAACCCAACGGGTTAAAAGATTCATCAAACGGACTGGGAGGAATTTGTCTATGAATAATAAGGGGATTGACTTTGATAAGTCCAAAGTCAAATGCTACAATTGTCAAGGTCTGGGACACTTTGCCAGAGAATGTCAGAGACCGAAGGTAGATACTTACCAAGGGCAGAATCAGCATCATGGACAGTTTCAGAATCAGTCTCAACAGAGATACCTTCCGAGTTCATCTTCTGGTCAAGCCAATCTAGCTGGTCTATTATCAAATGTCACATCAGACAGACAGCTGGATGGTACCTACGACTGGAGCTCACATCCGGAATCTAATGCTAGAGCCTTCATGGCTGAAGTCACTGAGAATGGATGTGAAGGGGAAGAGCAGACCACAAGGGACAGCAGTCCGATGTGGGTGGAGAAGACGAATGATCAGACGCTTCTGGAGTTTGCCGCTCAAATGGCCAACATGGAATCCGATAACACAAAGGTTAGTCTGAACTACTCTCTTTTTCATGAATTATGTATGTTATGTGTTACTTCTAACGACAGGTTAAATCTAGTATTAGAATCACATAAGAACATATCTGCTCAAAATGAGTCTTTAAAATCTGATAACGCTAGCCTGAATGACATTAAGCAAGATCTTAAGGATAAACTTAAAGCTGATGCACAAGATGTCATAGTTCTAAAAGACAAGCTGAGTGAGCAGTACGTTAGGTTAGAACTGATGTATGGGCATGTAGAGGCTTTGACCAAAAATCTTAAGACCAAAGAAGTAGAGCTAGCTGAAACTAAGGTGAAGGTAGCAGAGGCCAATAGTAAGCTAGAAAAGTTTAGGAACTCAAGTCTGAACCTAGGAAAAGTTTTAGATGCTCAACGCCAATCTAAAAAGCCTGTAGGTCTAGGATTTCATGATATTCCTCCACCTTTTAATGCAAACTACGTGCCTCAACCTCAGGAGAAAACCGATAAATCAGTAGACTTAGAGGACATACCTGCACCTATATCTGAGCCTATAAAAGAAAATACATCTAAGGTGACTGATACAACCGTCAAGGTTAAGAAAGTCAAATTTGTGTCTTCCTCCAGTGAAACACCTGCAGGAAAACATAAAATTGATTTTAATGATCAGGACGACGAACCAGTCGCAATAGATGTTCAAAAAGATCAGGACATAAGTGAGACACCTAAGTCTAAAGGCACACACAAGAAGTCCATTGACAAGATGTCCTGCTTTAGATGTCATGAAAAGGGGCATGTTGCTTCTAACTGTCCGCTTAGGAAAATTGAAGTTACACCTAAGACAGGGAAGCCAACACCAGTTAAGCCCTTAGCAAGTGTGGTGAGCACTAGTAGTTCTCAGAGTACCGAGAAAACTGTGTAGGCTACACCAAAACAAGTTGTGAAACAAATACCGGTAAAGGTTGGACCAAAGGAAGTGGTTAGGACTAATTCACCAAATCGAGTCGTAAATCAATCTAGGTCTGGACCTCAACAACAATATAGGAGCACAACACCTAGCAGAGCATACACTCCGGTTAGGTCACACACTCCTATTAGACACCTCACACCGGTTAGAGCTCAGGGATCACAATCTGAAATGCAATATAATCGGAATTATTCTAGAGCTCCAGAACAAATGCCTACTCAAAGGCAGAGAGTGAATTTACATCACTCGGCACCACAACAAATTCCTGTTCAACGACCCAAGTCACCTGAAAGGCGAGATGGGTATTTGAAAGAGTTTAAGTATGTGGACGAGAATGGTATAACCAAGTCAGTTATGGCTTGGGTTCCCCGTGATAACTAACCTATTTTCTTTCATGTGCAGGAGATTACCACAGGTCCAAACAACAAATGGTTCGTCGACAGTGGATGCTCCAGGCACATGACAGGGGAAAGAAGTCTCCTTACAGACTTCAAGGGTGGGAATCGGGGATTTGTATCATTCGCGGGATTCAAGGGAGGAAACATCACGGGTACCGGAGTGGTCACTAATGGGACGATCAAGTTGGATCAAGTTTATCACGTTGATAAACTGGTTCACAATCTCATTAGTGTATCTCAAATCTGTGACAAGAAGAATTCAGTGCTGTTAACTGACACTGAAGCGTTAGTGCTAAAACCGGGGTTCAAGATTCCTGAAGAGTGGATATTGATGCGGGCACCACGGAAGAATGACTTGTACATGCTTGATATGAACAAGCCGGAGACTTCGATGGGGCCAATCTGTTTGTTATCCAAAGCTTCGGAGACGGAATCAGTGTTGTGGCACAGACGCATGGCACATTTGCACCTAAGAAAAATGAACTATATAACGAAAAATGGGTTGGTGCAAGGTGTGCCTATGAAGAGTTTTCAGTTCGAGGACAAGTGTCTACCATGCAAGAAGGGAAAACAACATAAGAAGGCACACAAGTCCAAGACTCAGAATTCTATAACCTCTACATTCGATTTGTTGCATATGGATCTCTTCGGACCAATCAACAAAAGGAGTATAGGAGGTAGTTGGTATTGTTTGGTTATCACTGACGATTACTCACGATTTTCTTGGGTTTTCTTTCTAGGTACAAAGGACGAGACGGCTTCCAAGCTCATCGGGTTCTTAGACCAAGTGGAGAATTCCTATGGAACACGGGTTAAAAGGCTTCGTAGTGATAATGGAACTGACTTCAAAAACACTGTAATTGGTGTATATTGCCTCTCAAAGGGCATAGTGCATCAATTTAGTGCACCTTATGAGCCTCAACAAAATGGGGTGGCCGAACGTAAAAACAGGACATTGATTGAGGCAGCTAGGACTATGCTTTCGGATTCAAAGCTTCCTACCATGTTTTGGGGGGAGGCAGTGAATACCGCATGTCATATTTTAAATCGGGTCCTAACTGTCAAATCTTTGAACAAAACCTGTTATGAAATTTTGAATAAACGGCCACCTAATTTAACTGGCTTTGAACCGTTTGGGGTACCATGTACTTTACTGCGAACAAAATATCAACCTAAGTTTGGTGAAAAGGCTGACGAAGGATACTTCCTAGGTTATGTGCCGAACTCACCAAACAAACGGGTTTTTAACAAAACAAATGGTACAGTGGAAATTGTGTATAACATTGAAGTCACAAGTTATACACATGAACCCCAAACAGGTCCGGAATGGATATTTGACTATGATAAATTATTTGAGTCATTTAACATTCCTTTGGATGAAAATGCAGGTACAATCGAAAAGGACATGGCAACGTTGCATCTGAATGACGAAGGTCACACCTTTCCGAGGACTACATTTCAATCCACATCCGAGCCTACTTCGACGGAAGATGGATCTCCAGAAGTCACTGATCCAGAAGCACCTTCAACTAAGAATCAGACTCAGGCAACAAATTCCAACTCTGAGGAAAATGTCCACGATGAGGAAAATGTGGTAGCTGAGGATGTTCCCCCATTAGGTGAAATAGGATCTAACTTAGGAGATAATCTGAGAGTTGACGAGATAGAGACCTCTAGGATCAACAAGAACCATCCTATCGAAAGCGTCATAGGAAATCCTAAGGAGGGTGTGAGGACTAGGAGTAGTTTAAATAACAACACTGTGTTGTTGTCGATGATAAACGACTCCGAGGCATATCATACTTGTCTCTATTCTTGTTTCATCTCGCAAGTAGAGCCTAAGAATGTGCAAATGGCACTAAAGGATAACTCCTGGGTTGAAGCGATGCAGGAAGAACTCTCTCAGTTTAGGAAACTAGAAGTGTGGGAGTTAGTTCCATTACCTCGAGGGGAAATTGCAATAGGAACCAATTGGGTTTTTAAGTGCAAAAGAGATGATCGGGGTATAGTCACTCGCAACAAGGCTAGGTTAGTTGTAAAGGGTTTCAACCAAGAGGAGGGAATCGATTATAATGAGGTGTTTGCACCAGTAGCTAGGCTGGAAGCCATTAGGTTGTTTCTGGCTTTTGCTTCCTTCAAGGGCTTTAAGGTATATCAGCTAGATGTTAAGAGCGTTTTCCTCTATGGGAAAGTGAAGGAGCTGGTGTATGTAGAACAGCCGCCCGGATTTACAGATCCAAAATATCCTGATAGAGTATATCACTTAGATAAGGCTCTATATGGATTGCATCAAGCACCGAGGGCGTGGTACGAGACTTTATCCAACCATCTGTTAGAGAACGGGTTTGAAAGGGGTAGGATAGATAGTACACTGTTCGTTAAGAGAAAAGGAGAACACTTCATCTTGGTACAAGTGTACGTTGATGATATCATCTTTGGATCATCAGACGAACAAATGTGCAAAGATTTCGAGAAGGTGATGAAGTCAAAATTCGAGATGAGTGCAATGGGAGAGTTAAATTTCTTTTTGGGGTTACAAGTTGACCAGAAGAAGGAAGGTATGTTTATCCACCAGACGAAGTATGTCAATGACATATTGGAACGCTTCGGGATGGAAGGAACGAAACTGACTGCCCATTTCAGCACGCCGATTCAAGTGAATCACAATCTCGGTCCGGGTACTGAAAGTGATACTAATGTGGATCCGACGTTATATCGGGCCATGATTGGATCACTTATGTATTTAACTGCTTCAAGACCTGACATCATGTTTGCTGTGTGTATTTGTGCTAGGTTTCAAGCTAATCCGAAAGAGATGCTTATGAAAGCTGTGAAGCGGATCCTACGATACCTCAAGTCGAAACCGAAGCTGGGACTTTGGTATCACGCGGAGGGAGATCTAGAGTTGGAGGCGTTCACGGATTCTGACTACAGAGGATGCAGCTTGACGCGCAAATCAACAACTGGAGGTTGTCAATTCCTAGGAGGGAGACTGGTTTCCTGGCAATGCAAGAAACAAACGTCGGTAGCCGTGTCAACGTGCGAGACCGAGTATGTTGCTGCTCACAGGTTCTGTGGATACAACAACAATTGCGGGATTACGGCTTGGCTTACACTCAAACTCCTATTAGGATAGATAATCAATCTACAATTGCTATAACAAATAATCCAGTTAAACACAGTAAAACAAAGCACATAGACATAAGGCATCATTTTATTCGTGATTGTGCTGAAAAGAACTTAATCAAATTGGTAAAAGTGGCAACGGATGATAATAATGCTGATTTATTTACCAAAGCCTTTGATAAGTCACGGTTTGAATATTTAATTCAACTAAATGGAATGCGCAACCCAGAGTAATTTGACCTTAGTAGAAGTTTATTTCCTTTTATAGCTGTAGTATTTCTTTCTTTTTATAGTAAGTCTGCTAAATTAAGATAGTTTCTATTTTTAGTAAGTTAGTAGGTTATCTTCTTTTATTGCTATTTCTTATGAAAAACAAAAGAAAAAAGAGAGAAAACCATAAAAATTCAAAAAAAGAGAATATCAGAAAAGGAGTTAAGTCTTAGATGCATAGGTGCAAAGTGACGAAAATTAGCACAGTCGTTACAAACTCTAAGTGTTTAAGCTTTCACACATAATGCACCTAAAATTCTAAGTGTTATACTTTATTTTAGTTTGATGTGTTGGTAGGCATAATACATATAGGGAGTCCCAAGGCAAATAAAATATTCAAGAAAAAGTCAAACGTGTCACTAACTTAGATGTATGACCAATCGGTCTTAATTTTTATGTACAAGACATACAAATTTTGAGTCTAAATGAGGTATGCAAACTTTCTGGGGATGTATAGCAACATCAAATACATCTAAAAATGGAAAACATAGAAAAATCATAAGGAACTGAGAGTCAAAAACATGCAACTTTGTTGTACGTAAGTACAGACCTGTTGCCTCTGTTTTGATTCGGGTTAGCAAGATAAGTCGCTTTGTTGTACGTCGGTACAGACCTGTCACCGCTGTCTTGCTAGCTTTAAAATTAAACCTTAAGTCAAACTAAGACACTTTGTTGTATGAAAATACAGACCTGTGTCCGATGTTTGTCTTTTAAAGAAAGTTTGCACATACCAACAAGTTAGAATCTTTATCTGTATGCCTTGATCATAAAAGTATGTCTATGTCTGAGACACGTAAGATAATTTCATGATAAATAAAAATGCCAAGGGATATTCCGAAATGTAGCATGTTTAAAGGGGTAAATACCGACAATCGGCTAAATGGGTATGTCACGCCAAACAATCAAAGGAATCAAAAATTTCTAAGTGTGAATGTTTAAGTACTGAAAGTGAGTATCTGACACCGCTATCTGATTGAACCTTTCTTTGACTATGCTCGTCAAAAATAATTTGTTAAGTGTTTAGCATAGGTTGTAAATTTTAATAAGTGTAGTTTAAGTCTAAGTTAATTTTATATTTATTTTTATCTTTATTTTTATTTATTTTTATTTTACTTAGGAAAATGGTCAAAAATTACTAAGGGTGCATTCATAGTTGAATAAAATAAACATTGCGTGAAAATCTTGTGCTTAGGGTAAAAGATTTGGCATAGTTTATTCCGTTACACAATAAGATTGAAAAAGTTGAAAAAGTTGAATTTATTTTCGAAATTTTCAAAGTTTCAGGGGGTAATTCGAGTTTAGGTTAAACTCGAATTTGGGTGATCTCGAATCTGTCAGTAGATTCGAAAGTGGCCATAGACTCGAAGGTAGGTGGTATAAATAGGTTAACAATAATGGTCATTACTCCATCTGTTTTCGAATCTGTTCCTTCGAATCTATCTGGCGATTTCGAATCTGTTTGCTCGAGTTTACCGATTTCACTAAAAACAACTATTTGTCGAGTTTCTTGCTTGTGGGTTCGATTCTACTCCTAGATCTAGGTATAAACAACTGGTTTGTACAAGATTTAAGTAGTATTATACACCATTTAAGCCAAAACCACCAATTTTTGAAGGTTTATTGGTCGAAATCTTGTTTTTCAAAATTACAAAGTTTGGACCGGTAAAGAGTCAAATTAAATGCAAACATCTGTGATTAGAACCTAGTAGGGCTAATGAATGTGATTTTCTGAGTCCAAAATGGTTAAAATCATGGATTTTGGTGATGAGTTGGGCCGACTAATTCGATTCTGTTCCTGACCAGTCTCGAGTTTGTCAGTAAACTCGAGAAGGTCATTAAATTCGAATGTGTCATCAAACTCGAAAAAGAGTTTCTTCGAATCTGGTTGTTCGAATTTGTCATTTTATTTGAATTATTCAATTTAAATTTAATTAAACTTGTAGAAATTCATATGTGTTGGATTTTGTACTTAAACAAGTTCAAAATAAAACAAATTTGAATTTAATCAAGTTTATTCATTTTTAATAATTCTAATATTTTATCTATTGTGCAGTCATGGCGGATCGAGTGTTTGTGCCAAAGCATAATATGGTCATTCCCCCTGACCATAATATCCCTAAAGCGTAGGGTTTCCGCCAAATGGTGGATATCCTGGTGGAATCCAGAATTTCATTTGCACTATCCCATAACATCCAAATCGTTATTCCTTATGTACGACAGTTTTATGAACATCTACAAGTGGATTGCACTGTCACCCCAACAGTACTAAGGACAAGAATAGCTGGACAGCCGTTAGTATTTTCTGCAGATATGTTACGCCAAGTTCTGCAGCTGGGAACTCAGGAGCAAGAGTCTGGGCCTATAGACTTTCCTTTAAGTATTAGGCAGGCTGCTTTTGTGAGGATGGGATATAGTTTAGATGTTACGAAGACATCTTATATGAAGAGTGGGCTCATTGGGCAATGGCGATATCTGGCTCACGTGTTCATGGTATGCTTTGCGGCGAAGAAAGCGGGATTTGACTATATCGTATCAAAGATCCAATCTGGGATAATTGCATTGGTTTATAATCAGAAATTCAGCTTTTCAGAGATGTTCTTCTTGGAGTTCGTTCATCAAATAACGGCTCCGGAGCAGCAAAGATTTCTTCTATATCCTCGTTTTGTAATGATGCTCATCCGACACTTTTTGCCAAATTTGTCGCAGCTTAATGAGATTCAGAGTGTAGCGGTTATCGATAAGAGGATATTTGCTGATTGCTCTGCTCATAGAGGAAGGTTAGCAGTCCCGATAGAGCGACCTTTGTTTGGAGCTGTAATAGACAGAACTTTGTAGCACCCGATGATGCCAATTGGGCAGGTGAAGTAGAAGTTCAGCTTCGACAGCCACAACAACCACAGCAACAACCGCGCGCTCAGCAACAGAGGAGACGCCAAAGACCATCTGCGAGTCAAATTCAGGCAAGTAGGCCTTCTACTAGTCAATCTCAAGAGGCACAAGAGGCAGGGCCATCAAATGTACCAATTGAATCTGAACAGTTATGTCAAACACTGCATGAGATTTGGGAAGCTGGTCCTAATGCAAATGAAGAGATAACTGCTGAGCTTGTTGATCAATTGCTAGAGCCTCCGGAAGGAGAAGATGATATTCTTAGGGAAGTTGATGAATATCAACTTGAGCAAACACGTAATGACATGTCGTCTTCAGCTACTGAATCTGAAGATATGGAAGAGATTGAGGTTGAGGCTCCAGAGAATGTAAATACAGATCCGTCCTTTCAAATTAGGACATATGGATCACGATTGGTTGTCAATGAGGAAGAAAGTAGGAGGAAAAGAGCTACAGTGGAGTCGGAGGACTCAGATTATGAAGATGAGGAAGAAGTAGTACCTCTGGTGCATCGGCAACGGGCAAAACGCCATCGTTTTATGCAGGGGGCTACCTCAGCCTCAGCTGCACAGCCTGATATATCTCAACTTCCACCTACTCAACCTACCATTCCACCATCACCACCACCTGTTGAACCGTACATCCCATCACCCACCATTCCGACCCCAATACAATCCATTCCATCCACCTCATCCACCTACGCAGAGAATCAAAGGTTTTTGGCACTAAAAGATAGAGTTGACTTCCAGCAGATTCAAATCTTTGGTCTGACTACGGCGATCGGTGAAATTCAGAAGCATAATGCAAATCTAGATAATGAGAATGCCGACCTGAAAAAGATTGTGGACAAAGTACAGGAAGAGAACTTGGAGCTGAAAACTTCTGTAGCTGATCAAGCGGCCGAAATAAGAACGATGTGCTCCCTGATTGAGCAATTAATGAAAAATATAAAGGCTCAGGGGGAGACAAGCTGCCGTGATCATGTGGAGCTGCCCAGGGATGATGATGATAATAATGAAGATGACAATGGCAATGATCCCAGCACGCAAAGACAGAATAAGCCAGTAGATTTTTCTGCTGCTCAGGATGCTGAGACTCAGGGGGAGCCGAGTCAATCAGGTGCTGAAGTAGGTGAGGCTAGTTCATCAAAGGTCTCAGAAAGTGAAGTGCGTGATATAATTGACGCATTGATGGATATTGATGAAGAGCCATTAGATTTGGAATTTGATTTTGAAGATGATGTAGAGGAGCTGGAAGAAGGAGAGTTCGTTCCAGATGATATTACTGACTGGAAGTCTGATGATGAGGTTGTGATAGATGAAGACGACAATGTAAATGAAGTAATTATTCAATCACAGCCTGTCACAGAATTATATGAGCATACTAATCAACATGTAATAGATATTGATGACATCAAAGTGGCTTCGGTAGATGATTCAGAAATGGAAGAGGCTGAAAGAGAGCCGAGCAGAGCTGAATTGCTATATCTTTGGTTCCGCAAGGAAGAGAAGAAGACTGAGCCAAAAATAAAGAAGACGATGAGGATTCCAGGTGCAGAAAACTTCTCTGGAGGTATTATTAGCTGGTTCTTCGACAGGGAACTGCAACTTTTTATTCTAAAGAGAAGAGATGGTCTCCAATACCTGAGGCACAAGCTTAAAGTATTCAATACATTGCCGAATGTAGAGGTGAAGGAGCTAGCATGGAAAGAGTTGATTAATATCGGAAATGATCCCTATGCTGAAGTGATCGCTAAGATAATCAGACGAGAAGGGAGATCTGGAAGGTTTGAGAGACTCCAACCAAGGTCTGGAAAAAGAGTAGAAGATACTTCAAGAATAGATCCTCATACAGGACGACCATGGGCGAAAATAGTCTACAAAGCTGTCAAATGCTTAAGAAGGGTGCCAATGAAGAAGATGCCTCAAGATATTTTGAGCAACATGAAGTGGTGGTACCTTGAAAATGAAACTGCTGAAGCTATCATGGAGGATCAAGACGACAAAGTTATTTTGAGAGTGTATGATCCACTGCATCTGATGAATCTGTCAAAGGACGATCTGAAGAAACTTCATGGCCAACATATCTTCTTTCATGAAGGATGGAGATCTGAAGCCCGAAAGTTCCAAAAAGTTGTCAGAGTATGTATAGATGCAGGTTTATACGCAGGTAGTAGTATATATAGCTCTAGTACTTAATCAAGATGTAAATCGTTAGAAGCTATCGTCAAGGGGGAGTCTATTGGTACACCCTGTGTGACGATAGCAGTCTAAGTGATCTAACATTTTGGTTAAGTAATATTCAAAGTATTGAGTTTTAACGAGTGTTGGATATATATGTTTGACAGTTATTGATTGTATGTTTGAACTTGATGTAACGTATTACAAGAAGTTCAAACATAAAGTTCAAAGATAAATTCAAGCATAAGTTGAAAACATAAGTTTCAATACTAAGTTAAATATGTGAAAGAGTAAATTCGAATAATCTAAGGTCTAGGATTCGAATCTAGATCAGATTCGAATGAGTCTCTTAGGTAGATTCGAATGTGCATTCTTAGGCAGTTTCGAGAGTGTCAAAGGGACAAACTCGAATGGGCCTTGGGCCTGATTCGAGTTTGGCCCATGACAAACTCGAATTAGCCTCTATAA
Organism: Centrapalus pauciflorus; assembly: GCA_020465985.1. Lineage (NCBI taxonomy): Eukaryota > Viridiplantae > Streptophyta > Magnoliopsida > Asterales > Asteraceae > Centrapalus > Centrapalus pauciflorus. Next base: position 131,385 of record JAANYP010003140.1, read on the forward strand.
TTAGGGATAGACTCGAATAACTATCAGACTTTTTGCAGAATTCGAGAGAGATAAAGCAAAAGGCGATTTCGAGTTTATTATCAGTCTTAGTGTTGTTTCGGAGAGAATCAATTGGTAGGTGCGTCCGTCGTAGTTCGTACAGCTTATTGATAGTCTCCGTGTTCTTAGTGAGAGTTGTTACCGTCAACCCGTTAACGAGGATTCCGCACTCGTTGACGGTTCCGCGTCTAGATAGATCCGTGTTAAGTAGACCTTACATTCAATTTGATGCGGTTATTATGCTTGAACCAGAGTTTGATCACTGAAAACTCTAAATTTTGGAATCTGCTTTTGTTATTTGTACATGTAGGTGTGGTGGTCATAGTTATGGGGGATCTCGATGAAATCGGAGAAGGGGTTACATTTAATATACTTTTTCTCGCCACATATTTTCTTGCAATTTTTTTGACATTTAGTTTAATTACATGGATAGACACTTTAATTTGAATCGTTGTTATATTAAAATGCTTTTATTGGTTAAAATTATTTCTTTTTCTTTGTTTTTGCCTTTTTGGAGTTTTAAGATCTTCACTCAAATGGGATTCGAACATAAGAAACACTCATATGGTGTTTGTTGCTATGATCTTTTTTAGTATCCTTCATGATGAAAAAACACTCAACTTATTTCATCTTTTTTGCTTAGTTCTGGCTCCGCTGCTATACCAAAATCTTAATTGCTTGATTTATATGCTAATTATGGCTTCTGGTTCTGTTGTTGACCCCTGGGTATATTTGTGTGAGTGGTTGCTTTTGGGTTTGGTTTACTTCTCGGTTAATTTCATCATGTGTTATTGATTCTAATTTTTGTTGCTTATGATTTTTAGTTATCTATTTTTGTTGATGGTTTTGGTTTGTGTTGCTTATATTTAGGATCAACCACAAATTCTTTTTTCCAGACTACAATAGTAGAGAAGACTGTAATTTATGTGCAGGTTTCCAATCATGGGTTTCTTATTGTCCCTGCTTCGGGGGGTGTTGTGGTGATAAGGTTCGTTTACTCACATACTCTTTATTCTCTGTACCTTAATAAGTAAAATAGTATGATGAACAAAAGAACAAGTAAATAGCAGTAACAGTTAGGGCTTTGAAGGTTATAGTTGAATCAGGATGCCAAATTACTTGTAACTTTCTCACTCCCATTGCAAATTGATTGTTTGTTTCATGGTGACCGGCCGCCATTTATGAATACGAACATATCTGGAAAAAAAAACATGATTGACCGTTCATCACTTTCTTCTCAGGTAGATGATGAGTTGGATATAATTCTTGAAATAATATATGAATTTTAACTACATAATACAGTTGATGAAAACAAAATTGATTGATGAGATACAATGAGATTAGATCAATTTGCTATTGGATATAAGATATAAAATTTGGAGATGGAATTTTTGGAATCGGACTTTAGTGTTTCGAGATCTGCTGTTCTGAATTTTTGCTTCCATTATAATCAAGTTACTGTTTGGAGTGTTTTATTTGCCGCTAATTAATTAAGGGCAAATGACCAAAAATAGTAACAAGTTTTGACATTTTTATCATTAATAGTAACATTATTTATTTTTTATCATTTATAGTAACAACTTTTTATTATTCTATCAGTAATGGGTGACCTGCAAACCTGTTTAGCAGGTCACCAACTTTTCAGTTATCAAAAATAGTAACATCATTTCAGATTTTTATCAATAATAGTGACATATCATATTAAAACATAATTTTTTATTTTACTAAGTTTTTTAATATTTCATAAACACCAAAATAAACCAAATTAATATACCGAATATATACGGATAGATAATATTCGATTATTTATTCACAATTATATATAATATGAATGAAAAATAACTATGAATCATTTCAATTTTCACTTTTTCCAACTAAAAAACTATGAACCATCCTTTTCTTAGTTTTTCCAAATAAAATAATACAAATCGTTTCATTTTTTATTTTCCCAATCTAAATGAGTCATAGTTTTTTTTATTAAAAAACAAAAAATCAATATAAGTCTCGATATTTTTCATTTATAAAAGGGGTAAAGTCATACAATAGTAACCTACTTTTGAAAATTTATCAATATGGTACGTCTACTTTTTTAAATGTAGATATGGTACCTGTACTTCAATTTTTCATACCGATATGACCATATTTGTAATAGACTCCTGTTTTTATACCATTAGAACCCTGTTTCGTATGCAAAAACCGGGCTCTTTTATGTAGAATAACCATATCGATACAGAAAATTGAAGTACACGTACCATATAGATAATTAAAAAAGTAGACTACCATATCGATACATTTTCAAAAGTAGGTTGCTATTATAAGACATTAACCCTTTATAAAACTATAAAACACAATGAGTCATGGTTTTTCCATTCATAGAAAAACTAAAGTATGAATGGTCGCAATACTTTTTCGTTCGTAATACTTTTCATTTGTAATAAAAAAAATTACAAATTGATCGGCTTTTTAGTAAATTCCAAACGAAATTGATTATAAACCATTCAACTTTTATCTTTCCCGAATAAAAAACTACGACCCAATCATGTTTTAGATTTTTTTTTACAAAAAACTATAAATCATTTTGATTTTTCGTACAAATTAATTGCAACTCATTTACTTTTGTGTTTTTAACAACGAAAAAAACTATGACTTATTCCAGTTTATAGCTTTGTCGAATGAAAAACTATTGCAACCCATAAAAACGATACATAACCACTTGCAAACACTTGCTAAACCAATTTCCATAATTTAGCAGCTTATAACACAATCAACTCATTTAAATTAGAGGTTTCTTACTTTCCCAAGTTAAAGAACACTACAAGCCAAGATAAAGATGAATTCCACATCTCAATTCGATCCGTTACAACTTTTTTTTTCCTTCTGTTTGCTCTTACACACACACACAACATTTCTCAATTGTTTTTGGTATGAATGAAAAGGAAGCAAAGAGTTAAACGTGTTATACATATAAACATATCATTTATAACGCGGGTTCGACACCGATACCCGACCCCGTTATCAATATTTCATAATTAATATCAATATTCTCATTTAATTTTGTGGTCTCATGATTATTAATAATCCGCTAGAATTATAACCGGGTGACATGTATACTCGACCCCAACACGTGTTTATTCCACTAATCGCAATACCATTGCCCCAACGCAATATTAATAATTTAATCAACCAATAAATTAAATCCACATAATATTTTTCAAGACGGGGTGTTACAATTTTTAACAACACAAAAAATTATGAATAATTGTGGTTTGTAGTTTTTCTGCTTGAAGACTATTGCAACCAATTTTTATTTTTAGTTTTTTATACAAAAACACTACAACTCATTTAGATCGAAAAAACTAAAAGCCAAAATAGTTCATATTATTTTGCTGGGAAAACTAAAAATAGAATGATTCGTATTTTTTTCGTTTGGAAAAAGTGAAATTAAAATGATTCGTATTATTTTTTTTCGTTCATATTATATATAATTGTGAATAAATAATCAAATATTATCTAATCGTACATAAATATTCAGAATATATTAAAAATTTATAAGGTTATGAAAAAATAAAAATTGTAAATAAATAAATTTAATGAAATTTAAAAAATAGTCACTAAAGATAGTAGTAATGTAATTAAATAAATTGAAACATAAATTGAGTTTATTTTGGTATTTATGAAATTTTAGAAAAACTTAAAAAAAAATAATAAAAAAAGTTAGTTCACTAGTACAAAAAGACCCTTTTACCCCGGTTAAATATGTAATAGACCTCGGTTCTTTAACCGGGGTAGAAAGGGGGGTAGGTAGTAGATATATGTCATAGACCCCAGTTCTATAACCGGGGTAGAAAAGGCTTTAACCCCGGTTCCTTAAGAATCAACCGGGGCGAAAGTATTTTAAAACACTGGAATATTGTTTAACCCCTGCACTTTCTACCCAGGTTTATTATTAGAAAATCGGGGTTAAAAGATTTATATATTTTTTTAAGTTTACAGTGCAGGTACCACTTCCAGATTCTATTTCCAGTTTAATTTTTAAGATCACTGTGTCCAATATATATATAATCAATGATAAAACCAACATTCATTAGAATCCCATGTGGTTCACATACTGATTCTCAAACCCATAAATTAACATTAGTTTGATGAAATTAAATACATGAATTACCATTTGATATATTTGGTTATAGTTTAGTTTTAATGTGCATATATACTATACACCTTTAATGCATAGAGTCTAAACAAAATAGTTGATAGACCCAGTCGTATGAGTATCAAAAATAACCCAAAAACACTATATAGATAGGGTAAGTGGGATCGAATCCACAGAGAATGTTAGGTTGCTAAACTAGTCTGAACACTGTTTGGATTGAGTTTGAAATCATTTGCTTTGAACTAATTTCCTACTTTAAAATACTATTGTGGCAATGTCACACACAAGAATTGAATTTACGAAGTGTCACTAGAGGAAAGAGGGTGTTTGCTCTCTCGTTATACAAACTATGGTAATTCAGAATGTTATGGATTCCATTTACATGAATTGATACGAATTTGCAACTTATGCTCCAAAACAACGTATACCACTCTATTGACTGTCTTCCTCCCCTATAGAGAGTGGGCACAACCAATGACATGGATATCAACCATTTCAGATACACTCACTGTTCATTCATATTTATTTATGCAAAGATAATCCCTTTTTCAGTTTCCATATGAATGGATTGGTTTTCACAACAAATATTCTTAAGACGAAGTATGCACCGTCTATTAATTGTCTTCCCCATATTAATGAGCCGGCACAACTAATGATATTACTATACCCCGTTACATACAATACCCATTGATTACAACCATTCATTCACAAATAAGATCCACAACCCCTTTAAGCGCAATTGGAAACTGAAATTAATTAAACATTCATTCAAACCATAGTGTGCAAACTAAAGAACAAACACCACAAAGTATTTAGCCAAGCATAGCTTGGATTAACTTACTAACAATGTCAAACATGGACGAAAACATTAAAGCTACCAATGTTGTGTAGATACAATTAATTGGACTCCAACGCTTGATCCTTGTTAGATTCCTGTTGCCTTCCTCCTCTGATTCGCCTCCCAAAATCGCACCTTTGTGTGTGTGAAACTGCCAAAATGCGAACCCCCTCCAAAATGGTAACTGCCTGCCTCAAAATCTGCAGGTTTCGCCAAACTTCCGCACCAGCGTCGCCCCTGGCGTCTAGGACGCTGGCTGGGACGCTCAGATTCTGTTTCAGAGAATTTTGGGCGTTTCCTGGGCGTCTGGGACGCTGGCTTGGACGCCCTGCACGAAATTCACCTTCCAAGCTGCCATTTCCTTTACTTTCTTGCCAAGCAACTGAAAACACAAAAACCTACATTAGCAGTACCAATTATCTCATATTTACACACTAAAACACATCAAAAACACATAAAAATAGAAGTGATTTATATCACTGGTCAAACCTCCCCAACTTACACCTTGATCGTCCCGAACAAGGCATCAAAACAGAGATAAAAAGGATGAAACGATCGAGTTTTCCAACCTTAAAGGCATGAACTTTTGGCATGATGAAACAGTGAATGATCAAATCAAATGATAACATGTTCAAGCTATGGATTTTCCTTCCTAATAAATCCGTAGGCATTGATTTTCAGCTCAAGGTTACGAGTTACTTCACTTAACACCCAATTGCACACTTATTTTAGAGCACTTTTCTGCTCTGTTATTTCAAATTTATACTAACACTTCGATCGTGACTTTCTAGAAAGTCCATGTAACAAGATTTAGGTCAATCGATCCCAAACCAGACGGTCTTAGGTGATTAGGCATGACGGTACCCCACAGACTTAATTTCCCGAACTTACTAGGCCACATGTTAGCTTATTCAACTCTTTTTTCTCTTTTTTTGTTTTTTTTTTATATTTTATCTTTTCCGTGCAATGTATACATTACTCTCCCCCTTATTTCCATCAATGCCAAAGATTTATTAACGAAGGAACCAACCACTCTCTCTCATGCTAAACACTTATACTCAATCATACTTCCTTTTCATCAAACCCAAAAGCTACTTTCTCTTAAAACTATCAAACTCATGGTGCTCACCCCTCTTAAACTCTCATCTTCACACTTTGCACAAACCAATCATGTATAAGCAGTAAAGGAGTGATCATGATACTACCACCATAACAACAGTTGCAAACATAAACTAAACACCTAAGAAAACTACTGAAACTGAAAAATGCAATAAATTAAATGACAGAAATGAAACGAAAGTACCCGATAATGGAGTTGCCTCTCATCTAAGATGGTGGCCCAAAAATGCCACTGAAGAAAGCCGTAAAACCATGCTGATCTCGTGTTTGGGGTGCAGACGGAGGCTGATGGAACGGTGCCAAAGCAGGATGTGGTACCGGGTCACCCGTGCCCCTGTCAATAGTCTCATACCTTGGTGCCTGGTACCTATCGAGTGGTGTGTAGGGCAGGTTGGCCATAGCACCCTTCACCTTCAGGTATCTGGACAACAGCCACATATGAGGTATAACCCGTCTCTCCCGGGTGTTGTACATATTCCACAAATTGTCAATTACAACCCAAGCAAAGGATAGAGGTTCCTCTCCAGTCAGCAGGGCATGCATAATACTAACATCCTTCACTCTCACCTTGCTCAGATCTCCTGGCCTTGGTAAGATATTCGTAATCACGATCTTGTGAAGTACCTTGGCCATCGGCTGCAAATCACCTCGTTTGAAGTCCCTATACTTGGATACCCGTTCCCTGGGGAGATCAAAAGCTGCCATCACATTCCTCAACCAGACCTCGGAAATCATCATCCCTGTACCGGCTAAATATCCCTCGGTTCTGTACACATAAGGCTGCCTCTCACCGTTCCTCATGCACCCAGTGTTTACTGCAAAAACTTCCCTCAACTCTGCGGCTGACATCCTGATCTCTATATTGCCCACTATGCCAATTAGGGTGTAATTACAGTCATCAACCCCTCTCCCGAGTCGTAAGTTTGATATCCATTCAGCTACCACAAAGGGGTACAACTCCTCTCCGCCTAAATCCAACACTTTCTCCCAGCCCAAGGCTTGAAACAACTCGACCACACCATAATTACCGAATTCATCCCTATCTAGCTTCTTCTCATAGACGAACTTCGTGTCCTGCCCCCATTTCTCCATAAACAATTCTGCCCTAATCCTTTCATCATGCTCGGACAGAAGCTTTGTCGAATCCCATACAGCAGGAGGACACACATCTGGTGTGGTTGAAGCTGTTTTCTTTCGCTTTGCTATGCTCTTTTGCCTCTGAGATGATGATGCTCCCGATATAGTGAATCCTGAAATGCACAACAATACACGCAACCATGGTAATGAACTGTTAGTATCAACATACTAGTGTATCCACATATAGCCTGCTGCTCACAACACGGTTTCCTGTTACACATTCATCTCACATATGCTAAAAGGCACCAAAATCAAAAAATGGGACACCCCCTCCCCAACTTAGAGGGAAGTGATGTCCTCATCACAAATAACACAGATAAGCAACACATATGGGTACAAAATCACACAATCAGATATGGAAATAGCAACAGGTTCCCAAGCATATTATAGGCAATAGCAAAAGAAAGAGACAGTGTCAGAGTTAAGTACACATAATATTATTCATCGCCACACACGACGGAAGCAATCATCAACCCCAAAAGAAACAAAATGTTTTCATGTCAACAACCTACTAAACCAAATCCATGTCCTTGATGAACCCACACATAACTAAACCACATCTTTATCCTCCTCACGCATCGGAACTTTGTCTTTCCAGGCGAGTTCCCTCCTTGCTAACACCTGCTGCTCCCGCAACTCAGCTTCATATTTGGCAGCATCATTGATAGCTTCAGCCATCTCGTATAGGCGATCCACTTTCTTCTCCACCAGCTCCAACTTAATCATCTCTTCATGCTGCATCTGCTCATGCATTCTTCCTACTATAGCAGTGAGGTCCCGAATGCTCTTCTGCATGCTTTCCAAGGCTGCAGCAGTGGTGGTATTGGATGATGATTCGCCGAGTACCTGGTCGGGAGAAACAGCTAGAGAACGAGGGCGGTCCAAGGTAGTCTCAAAGCCGCTCATCAAATCCCTGATAATAGACACATCACCTGCTCGAATGAATTGAGTGCGACTAAAGAGTTGCTTTGTGAAGTATTTTTCCCGATCAGGGATCAAAGCAAAACGTGGAGTGGAGGAGAGTGTGCGCATACGTTCCAGAAGCTCAGATATCATTCGGACATGCACAAGTTCGGTGCGGCTGGATGAGAGTACAGAATTCAAGATATTTCCCAGTACCAAATGACTCAACGAAATACATGGTGATCCAGTCAACAAGGCATTCACAACCACAATTTCCTTAACTTTCACACTGGTAGTATCGGCATTTCGTGGCAGCACATTATACAACACCAGCTTCCATAGCACCTTAGCCAAAGGCCTTAGATCCTTGGGCGCGTGGGCATTGTATGTTCTAGCCTGAGTGGGGGTAAGTTCAAACACGGTCGTCAGATATGTCTGCCAAATGCCCGGGGACACGAGAGGAATTTCCTTTAGATTGTCCTCATCCCAGAGCTCGTGCTCCAAGACGCTTCCATCAGCTGCAGTAGGTGCATCAAAACCCAAGAGTTGCTTTAACTTCACTGCAGAAATCTCAACTTCATGACCTGCTACTGTTGCTTGAAGAGTTAGAGGTGCTAACGGGTCACCTCTCTTCCTTGTGACCGTATTGCAGAACTCCTCTAGTGCATCTTGGTAAATCACATCCTTGGTCCAGTCCAAAGCCGCTAACCAACCCAAGCGGCCAAAAGCATCGAATACGCCATAGTCTTTGAATTCATCTCGGTGCACTCCTTTTTCCAAAAGAAACTTAAAGTTCGAATCAATCTCAAGCACCTCAACTGGTTGCTCTACCTCTCGAACAGGAGAAGGCGTTGGAGAAATGGTCTGGCGAGAACGCTTACATGTGCTGGACGTTGCGCTTTGTTTCTACTTTCTCGCTGAAGCCCTAGTCATGGCTATAGACAGTGATACAGATTATATCAGATGCTATGCCCAACGTGAGGGATTGAATGCATACAATGAATGCCTACTGGGAATGATGAGTGACAATGCACGGTAACCCTAGGTCAACGAAATCCTGTGCTTTCTAAACGCTATGCCCACTGTGAGTTTGGTGTTTTAACCTTAAAAGTATGTACCCAAATGGTTAGTGTAGCAACAACCTGCTCAACAAATCACCCCTCCCCAACTTAGTTGTAAAGGGGGAGGCTACTACCGCTGTTATTGGAGTTCTATGGACGAGAGTACCCAACACACTCATAGGCTAAAGCATACACCATCAACACTGTCACACACTCACAATGACCACAAAGAACATATATATGCATTATGCCACTTAAGCACATACAACCCATAGCAAACAATTATCACGCAACCCTAGCTTCTAAAATCGGAACCCTAACTTCATGAAACCGCAAATGTGCGTGATGTACATGGAATATATGAGAAATATAACCACATACATACATGAGCAACATAGAATTCCAACAGTCACACACAAGTCCACAAAAAGCCCTAATCGGTTCATGAGAACCACAAGAGAAGCATAAATGCTAGAGATGAACTCGAAATAGTTACATGATCGATGGAGAGAACAGAATGCGTGAGAGATGAGAGCAACAATGGTGAAAACCGTCGGCTTCGCAAGAGAGAGAGACGAGAGCGTTTTAGAGAGAGAGGGGGGACGGTAGGTGCGAAATAAATGAGGCGGATGGGGGTTTAAATGACCAGAATCCGCTTGGGCGTCCTATCCTGCGTCTAAGACGCTACCCAGCGTCCGTGCGGCTATTCTCGGCGTCCTAAGGATGCTAACCCTCTGTTTTGGAATTTATTCCAGCGTCTAGGACGCTCACTCAGACGCCGCCCACTTAAGCTCACACGGCCCGCGTCCCCAGCGTCTTGCCTGGCGTCTCAAACGCTACTCAGGCGTCCTGACCACGTTTTGAGCGTCCCAAGAACGCTCACACTCTGTTTGCTAATTAATTATGGCGTCCCCGACGCCTCCTTGGACGCTGGTGCGTCGAGTTCACTCAACACTCGTTCTAAAAACTTTCCAACTCCCATTCGCTCCATAACGGCCACTCCCGCTCATTTCCAAATTAAAAATACACACTAAATTAACTACACACAACTTTGAACAAACACAAAAACAACCATTTTTGTATGGAACACGACTATACTTAGCACGTATAGCAAGCCTTTAAACCACCTAATTACTTAGATGGACGAGTTTAGTCTCGTGAGGGTTTGCAGTGAATATACCCACAAAATTCATACATGTTTTACTTACAGAGATGAGTCGATTGGCTCTTTGAGAGCCACTACCTCTATCAAGGTTGCTTGATTACCGTCAGTGCTTATCGGACCTTCAACGTACATCTTAAGCCTATGGCCATTCACCGTAAACGAATGTCCATGCTTAAGATCCTTGACTTCCACAGCTCCATTATGATATACATGAATTACCTCATAAGGTCCCGTCCATTTACTCCTCAGTTTGCCTGGAAACAGTTTAATGCGTGAGTTATAGAGCCAAACCTTATAACCAACCGCGAAAGTCTTCCTTCTCAAACATTTATCGTGGAAATGCTTCATCTTTTCCTTGTAAATCCTCGCACTTTCTTATGCCTCCAATCTGATTTCTTCCAGTTCTGCCAATTGGAACTTCCTCATTCTCCCTGCATCAGAAATATCAAAGTTAGCATTTCGAATTGCCCACGTAGCTCTATGCTCTAACTCTACAGGTAGATGACAAAGTTTCCCATAGACTAATCTATAAGGTGACATTCCAATAGGAGTTTTATAAGCAGTCCTGTAAGCCCAAAGTGCATCGTCTAATCTCAACGACCAATCTTTGCGATTAGGCTTAACAGTCTTTTCTAAAATCCTTTTGACTTTCCGATTGGACACCTCAACTTGGCCGCTCGTCTGTGGGTGATAAGGAGTGGCAACGCGATGAGTTACCCCATAATGTTTCAACAAGGTGTGAAACTGAAGATTTTTAAAATGAGTTCCCCCGTCACTAATAATAGCTCGGGGAATCCCATGGCGTGAGAAAATGTTCTTTTTCACAAATTTGCACACCACTGTGTTGTCACTGTATCGCGTTGCCTCAGCCTCAACCCACTTTGAGACATAATCTACGGCTACCAAAATATATTCAAAACCAAAAGAGACAGGAAAGGGACCCATAAAATCTATCCCCCAAACATCAAAAATTTCTACTTCTAATATGGGAACCATGGGCATTTGATCTCTTTTATATATCCCCCCAACCTGTTGGCATCTCAGACAAGACTTAACATACTCATATGCATCTTTAAACAATGAAGGCCAAAAGAAACCACAATCTAGCACTTTATGGGCTGTTTTCTTGGCACTAAAATGCCCCCCACATGCTAAACTATGACAATGAGTAAGGATATCAAGTTGGTCCATCTCTGGTACACATCTTCTAATCAACTGATCAGCACCAATCTTGAAAAGATCAGGATCGTCCCAGATGTAATACTTGGCTTGAGCGTAGAAACTTTTCCGCTGCTGCGACGTCCAATGGCTTGGTGTCTTACCTGTCACAAAATAATTAACCAAATTAGCAAACCACAGTAATTTAGACACAAATAACAGCTGTTCATCCGGAAAAGATTCCTTGATCACTTCAATGGAATTTTGAACCAACGTGGGCAGCCTTGACAAGTGATCAGCTACCACATTCTCCGACCCCTTTTTATCCCGTATCTCCAGATCAAACTCTTGCAGTAATAAAATCCACCTGATCAGTCTTGGTTTGGCATCCTTTTTGCTCAAGAGGTACTTCAATGCACTATGGTCCGAGTAGATTATCACTTTGGCACACCATACATAGGCACGAAAGTTATCCAAGGCATACACTACCGCTAATAACTCCTTTTCTGTGGTAGTGTAATTCTGCTGAGCCTCAGAAAACGTTTTGCTGGCATAATAAATCACAACCGGCTTCTTATCAACCCTCTGTCCCAGCACTGCTCCTACCGTGAAGTCGCTTGCATCACACATAATTTCGAATGGCTTCGTCCAATCAGGTGACTGCAAAATGGGAGCATCAGTAAGCTTAGCCTTTGATAGCTCAAATGCTTGTAAACACGCTTCATCAAACACAAATTCAACATCCTTAGCTAAAAGATTACACAACGGCTTGGAAATGGTGCTGAAATCCTTGATAAATCTTCTATAAAATCCAGCGTGCCCCAAGAACGATCTCACTCCTTTAACACTGGTTGGTGGTGGCAAAGATGAAGTAAGCTGAATTTTTGCCTTGTCCACTTCCATACCTTTCTCAGAAACTACGTGGCCTAAGACAATTCCCTCCTTGACCATGAAGTGGCTCTTCTCCCAGCTCAACACCAAATTCGTTTCGGTGCATCTTTTCAAGACTTGCTCCAGATGGTACAAACAACCCTCAAACGTCTTATCAAAGATGGAGAAATCATCCATAAAAATTTCTAGTGAGCCTCCTACCATATCTGAGAATATTGCCATCATGCAACGTTGAAACGTGGCAGGAGCGTTACACAGCCCAAACGGCATCCGTCTATAGGCGAATGTCCCGTAAGGGCACGTGAACGTGGTCTTTTCCTGGTCATCAGGGTGAATAGGAATCTGATTGTACCCTGAATATCCATCTAGAGAGCAATAGTACTTCTGGCCTGCCAGCTTCTCAACTATCTGATCTATGAAAGGCAACGGGAAGTGATCCTTTGCTGTGGCTGCATTCAACTTCCTATAGTCAATGCAGACCCTCCAACCTGTTACTGGTCTGGTTGCAATCTGCCCATCTTCGGTGTTTATCACTGTTACCCCTGACTTCTTGGGCACGGTCTGTGTAGGGCTGACCCACTGGCTATCAGAAATGGGGTAAATGATACCCGCATCTAACCACTTTAACACCTCCTTCTTTACCACTTCTCTTAAGTTCGGGTTGAGTCTCTGTTGTGCATCCCTTGATGGTTTACTATCAGCCTCCGTGATAATTCTGTGCATACAAATGGTAGGACTTATCCCTTTTAGATCAGAGATTGTCCAACCTATAGCTGCCTTATGCTTTCCCAACACTTCAATCAGTGCCTCTTCTTCCTCTTTCGTCAAATCCGAAGCTATAATCACTGGCAAACTCTCTTGTGGCCCCAAAAATACATATTTGAGATGTGTGGGTAAGGCCTTGAGTTCCAGTGTAGGAGCCTGCTCTAAGGACGGTTTGTTTGACTCAGGGAGATTTTCTGGCAACTTCTCAAACTTGACTGACCATGGAGGTTGCTTACTCGGCTTTGTTCCTCCAAACATCTCTTCCAAGCTCATCAACCACCCCCAATCCGCTTTTTCTTTCTCTTGACATGACAATGCGTATCCCAGCTCATCCCTGCTAGTCATGAGTGTTGTCTGTGATCCTGCTAACTCATCAAGGTAATCTATAAAATAGCACTCTGAATCATCAGAAACATTAGAAACAGCATTGAAAACATTTAACTTCAACTTTCTATTCCCGAAGGCTAAGTCCAAGGCACCCGTCCTACAATTAATTTGGGCATTAACAGTGGCCAAAAATGGCCTACCCAAAATAATTGCGGGCTGGTTATCCCGACTTCTTTGATCTGAATCTAACACAAGAAAGTCCACCGGGTAATAGAAATCCTCAACTTTTACAATCACATCGGTTAACATGCCCCTTGGAATCTTAGTGGATCGATCAGCTAGTTGTAAAACCACATCTGTGGGTGTTAGGCTTCCTAGATCGTGCTGATAGAATAAGTTTCCAGGGAGTATATTAACACTCGCTCCCAAATCTAACAATGCTTTTTTAATCCTAATATCACCAATAGTAACAGAGATAAGAGGTGAACCTGGATCCTTAAGCTTGGGTGGCAATGAACTTGAAACCACTGCACTTACCTGCTCCGTGAGGTGGATTTGCTTCGGCAATACCGTAGGATACTTGCGCTTCTGAGTACACAAATCCTTCAGAAACTTTGCATACGCCGGAATTTGCTGCAATGCCTTTACTAGTGGAATGTTGATCCTCACCTGATTGAATGTGTCCCATAGATCCTCTATCTGCGGCCCTTTCTTCCCATACATCGGTCTATTCGGGTCCTCTAGAGCTGATGGGTATGGAGGTGTCGGTTCAGGCTTCGGCTGCTCTTCTTTTTGCACCACAACTTCCTCAAACTGAACTTGCTTCTTCAACTTTACCTCCTTCTCAGATTCTGAATGTGGAGTTTTCTTCCCATCATCTATAGTCTCCTCATCATCACTATCTTCATCTTCCACTTCCGGCATCACAACTTTGTTATCAATCTTCTTCTCACTTCGCAAGGTAGTAACTTTCTGCAACTCACTCACTTCGTTCAACTCTTCCACCTCATGTACTGATTGCTTTTCTTTGCCTTTTGAATGAGACAGATTGACTTGGGTATTGGTCGGTAATCTACCTTCATCTCTTTTCGTAAGCTGATCTGCGATCTGCCCCATTTGCTTCTCTAAACTGGCCATTGACTTCGTCTGCACATAGGATTGTTGCTTTAGGTAATCCATAAGCTGATCCATCTTTGAATCCTTGGGAGCTTCATGAACAACCGGTTCCTTTTCTTCTTTAGTACCCGATGATGTACCACCATAAAAATTCCTACCCTGTGGGTATCGATTCCCTTGATCAAATCTGGGTTTTGGATACTCCTCGGCTCTTTGATCATCTCTCCAACGAAAGTTAGGATGACGCCTCCACCCAGGATTATAGGTTTCTGAATGGGGGTCAAACCTATCTTGCCTTGGTCGAAACCCCGAGATCTCACTTGCTTGCTCGCCTTGCACATGATAGCAAAATTCTGAAGTGTGAGTGTACTCCCCACAAGTGACACACATCACCGGTAATCGATGTTCTGTTTGCTCCTTTTTCATCAAAGCATCCAACTTCTTGCTAAGAGCTTCCATATTCGTTGTGACATCCCTTTTCCAAGCATTGTCAATCCCCAATACTTGAACTCCAATTGGTGTTTCAGACCCGGCTTGCACCTTTGACCCCTTAGCTAATTGTGCCAACAATTCCCATGCCTCATCATGCTCTTTGGCCAAGAATGTACCCCCTGAAGCTGCTGTGATCATGTTTCTGCTCTCTTGGCTGATTCCATCGAAAAATTCTTCACCAACATCCACTTGGGTACCTCATGATGTGGACATGCCCGTAACATCTCATTCAGTCGCTCAAAAGCCTCATGAAATTGTTCCCCCGGCTTCTGCTTAAAACTGGTGATGCTATTCCTCTTTTTAGTTGTTTTACTAATCGAATAAAACTCATTGAGAAAAGCCCTCTTCATCTCCTTCCAATTACGAATACTGTTCGCGGGTAGAGACGTGAACCAGTGCTTCACTTTGTCTTTAAGAGAGAACGGGAACAATCGTAGTTTGAGAGTGTCCACAGGTAGTCTTTGCACTCTATTAGCCTTGCATATCGCTGAGAATTCGGCTAAGTGATCGTATGGTTCTTCACTCTTTGTTCCATGAAAATGAAGAATGATGCTGAATAAGTGAGTCTTTATCTCCGGTTCATTCTCAATTTCAGGATACAGAATCGGTGACATATCAGGAACATCACCCGGTCTGTAATGGGACTCCACAGTCCTCCTATCATCTGCCATGTTTACAATGGGTTCGGTATCACTCTCAGGTTCCTCTGAATGTATGGATTGCTCTTCGGAATCAGGTGTCTCCAGTGTGCTTGTATTACCACTTGTCTCACCACTAGGCCAATAACCTCTATGTAGCTTCCTCAATGAACGAGCAGTCCTTTCAAATTCTGTTTCGTATTGCAATGGAGAAGTTCGCCCTGAGTGACGAGTATGCATATACCTGAGATACACACACACACGTGAAGATTCTGAACTTTGCTGTTCAGAATGTTAATGAAAAAATGAAAAATACTGAAAATTAAACTAAACTAAAAACAAAATTAACTAGCTACTATAAACAAGAATATTCACAGAAACAGGTAATCCAAAACTACTTTAACAAGCGCTGCCATTCACCGGCAACGGCGCCATTTTGATAGACCCAGTCGTATGAGTATCAAAAATAACCCAAAAACACTATATAGATAGGGTAAGTGGGATCGAATCCACAGAGAATGTTAGGTTGCTAAACTAGTCTGAACACTGTTTGGATTGAGTTTGAAATCATTTGCTTTGAACTAATTTCCTACTTTAAAATACTATTGTGGCAATGTCACACACAAGAATTGAATTTACGAAGTGTCACTAGAGGAAAGAGGGTGTTTGCTCTCTCGTTATACATACTATGGTAATTCAGAATGTTATGGATTCCATTTACATGAATTGATACGAATTTGCAACTTATGCTCCAAAACAACGTATACCACTCTATTGACTGTCTTCCTCCCCTATAGAGAGTGGGCACAACCAATGACATGGATATCAACCATTTCAGATACACTCACTGTTCATTCATATTTATTTATGCAAAGATAATCCCTTTTTCAGTTTCCATATGAATGGATTGGTTTTCACAACAAATATTCTTAAGACGAAGTATGCACCGTCTATTAATTGTCTTCACCATATTAATGAGCCGGCACAACTAATGATATTACTATATCCCGTTACGTACAATACCCATTGATTACAACCATTCATTCACAAATAAGATCCACAACCCCTTTAAGCGCAATTGGAAACTGAAATTAATTAAACATTCATTCAAACCATAGTGTGCAAACTAAAGAACAAACACCACAAAGTATTTAGCCAAGCATAGCTTGGATTAACTTACTAACAATGTCAAACATGGACGAAAACATTAAAGCTACCAATGTTGTGTAGATACAATTAATTGGACTCCAACGCTTGATCTTTGTTCGATTCCTGTTGCCTTCCTCCTCTGATTCGCCTCCCAAAATCGCACCTTTGTGTGTGTGAAACTGCCAAAATGCGAACCCCCTCCAAAATGGTAACTGCCTCCCTCAAAATCTGCAGGTTTCGCCAAACTTCCGCACCAGCGTCGCCCCTGGCGTCTAGGACGCTGGCTGGGACGCTCAGATTCTGTTTCAGAGAATTTTGGGCGTTTCCTGGGCGTCTGGGACGCTGGCTAGGACGCCCTGCACGAAATTCACCTTCCAAGCTGCCATTTCCTTTACTTTCTTGCCAAGCAACTGAAAACACAAAAACCTACATTAGCAGTACCAATTATCTCATATTTACACACTAAAACACATCAAAAACACATAAAAATAAAAGTGATTTATATCATTGATCAATAGTTTATATAAACTTACGGTTTGGTAGGTGAAGAGTGTTGTGTTGTTATCCCCGTACAAAGCGACGAAGAAGGAAAAGTTTTCCATATCTTCTCATTTGTTCGTAATCGGCGTTTGACCCAAGCATATATCCTCTCTGTTTTAACTCCTCTCAGTTGCAAGGATATCAAACTAAGTTGCTGCAGCAAATTACTTCAAGCATCAAGATGAAGAAATTATATGTGTTAAACGAATATAAATTATAGCACACACATTTATATGAATAGAATTCAAACCTTACGTACTGCATTTTGGTTGTTGATGTTAATCTCCATTCAAATTAAACATTTAGTACTATCTTGGTTCAGAAAACATGCTTAGGCTTTCACGTTGCAAACTAATTTATTTTCGGGAATTTCACAACTCATTCTTTGGTGGGTCTTGGGAAGTTACTGGTGGGTGATGGTACTAATTAAACAACAAGGAAACTTGACACATCACAAACAACAAGAACAAATGCAACCTCACATGGAGAATGAGCAAACAAATGCCCTCAACCAAAATGAAACTAACACCTCATAAAAGGTTCAGTTACGTACTTACGTGCTAAAACCATATCAACATAAAATATGAATGGCTTAGTATCTAAAAGCTAAAATGATGTTTTTTTCTTTAGTAGAACTAGAGTGAATGAAAACACCAATCCATTCGTCAAGTAGGGGAAAGTATTGGTAATTCATGCTTCTATCTATTGCTAGAACTATTCTAATCAACCAAATAGAAGGCAATATTCACTGTGGGATAAAAACACAAGCAGCAACAGTCTTATATACATGTGTGTGGTGTGGTGTATGTCATGTCTGAGAGACGAGATGCCAGAGACAAGGATCCCACTTCCCACGTTTAATAAAAATATGAAGAAATCGCTCAACCACTAAGCCACCCCTATGGGATTGCCTCAATCAAGGATCCCACTTCCAACATTTAATAAAAGATTGCCTCCTATGTAGTATATATAAGCCAATAAGAGCAGGGTGGACTTACAATCCCACTGCAGATGCAATCGCATTGTCCGCGAACATCATGAGGCGGAAAAGAAACACTGCGGCATAGTCAACCTAATTTAAAGAAAAAAGTCCACAAATCAGTCTAGGAAAAAACACTGTATCCAGTCAAAAAGCAAGCAAGATCGTACAAAAGATTCAGTTCACAAACCACTATCATGATTCTATCAATCGCAAATGTCAAGATAGCAAAACTGTAGCCAAATGTGCTTCATTGAATCCAATAAAATAAATAGCAGTATATATAAATAAACAACAAAAAAGGATAATACTCAGAGCAAATTAAACAGATGGTTGAAAAAGGCAACATGAAAGGGGGAAACAACATTTATACCGCAGCAAGCTTTAACCAACATCACAAACTACTTGATCAGAATTGCATTTGGGAACAGATGTATGTGCTCTTAAAAAAACAAAGATGGATATATATCCTTTTTCATCTTCAAGTTAATTTTGAATATATAAAATAAGATGGATATGTTTCCTGTTTGAAAAACTCAAATCCAAGAACAACAATAACTTAATTCAGATAACCATTGTAATCTACCAAAACTTAAATCCAATAACAAGTATCTTTAACTTTAACAACTATTATATAGTACCAAATGCATATTCCAAAAGCATTAAACTTCAATATTTTCAGCTCTTGTGTGTGTAGCACAAACATATATGTAATGGTTACCTGCAATGAACCTATTCAATCGAGTACAACCCTAGAACAATTGGTTATTGTTAATATGTAATGGTTACCTTCAATCAGTTCCTAAAATCGAGCAATCTCCTTGCAATCGGTTCTGGAGATGGTGTACAACCCTAGAAACTAACAACATTTAAAAACAACCAACTCAAACTAATTGTTGTTGGCATATAAAAAAGCACATATGTAATGGTTACCTTGGAGATTTCGAAGGTTCATGAAATCGATGGTTTCGATTTCAAGGTTTCTGAAATCGGTAGTTTGATTTCCAGCAACTGAAATCAGTTCTTCAAATGGAATCGATGAAAGCAGATCTAATAAAGGGCGCATATCGAATAGATCTGAAAGGGAGCGTATCGTCGGAGAGCAGGTCACATGTCGGTGCTCGGGTGATGGAAGCCACGGAGAAGAAGACGAAATTGATGGGGGTCTCGGATGATGGTAGCAGGAGAGAGGGGAACAGGACGATGAACGGTGGTGGTGGTGGTGGTGGTTCTGGAACGAGAGCAGGAGTGTGAGGCCTTTCGTTTCTAGGTTTATGAGAATATGAGGGGTGGACTGAAGCGGGATATGAAAATTTTGGGAAGGGAACACGGGGGCGCCTTTTAACCGCGGTTGTTTATTACAAACCGGGTTTGGTTTTAGAAAAAAAAACACGGCAACAATAGTCCCCGGTTGTTTATATAGAAACCGTGTTCGTTTACTTTAAAAAATGGGGTGGAAACAATTAACCCCGGTTTTTGAGTTGTTTTTCATAAAACACAGGTCTATTTGAGGGGGTTGAAGGGTGTTTTTCTACTAGTGGTTTAATTTGATATGTTACTGTTATTGATAAACATATGAAAAATTGTTACTATTTTTGATAACTGAAAAGTTGTTGGTGACCTGCTAAACAAGTTTGCAGGTCACCCATTACTATTATTGATAAAAAAATAAAAAGTTGTTACTATAAATGATAAAAAATAAATAATGTTACTATTAATGATAAAAATGTCAAAACTTGTTACTATTTTTGATCATTAACCCATTAATTAAGATTGGTTTGTTCTCAGCTATATGATGTACTTAATGTTGTCCATCTACTAATTGTTATACTTTTATGTTGGGTCTTAGCTACAGGTTTGAATTATGATAACTTAGTACTATGATAACTTAGAGATGGGACTGTATGTGCTTTTGGTTCATGTTGTATGTTGTCGTGTTTTGAGCTGGGCTCCTAATTTTCAGGACCGATTACATTTTCAAGGACAACGTATGCTTATCTTGCATCTTAAATGGTACCATTATCACTGACGTATGGTTATTTGATTGCTTGGACATTACAAGATATAAGATATAAAATCCAGGTATTTTATATGGCATATTAATATTTAGTTGGTTGTTTCTTTATGCAAAGCTCAACATTTCTTTTTAACTTTGCTACTAATGTTGAACCTTGCCATGTGGATGCAGGTGACTTATGAGATGCATGATACAATTTAATTGCATTTACATACTCAGAATTAATGTTGTTTTCTTATCGATGGTTCCTGGGTTGTATGCTTTTGTTTTGCTTTACGCTGCACTATATTTTGGTTGTTTTTCCATAGTTGATTTTTTGGGCTTTATTAAGGAAACCAGAACTTAAAACGTGGATGGATCAGTTTGGTGATAAAGTCTCAAGATTGTGTAACAAGTATTGGCTAGCCCTCATGATGTCAAGGAGCAAGCACAAAGCGAACATCGACTTCTTCCGTTACCCCGCCTCTTCAAAGTCTTGGACATATTACAACTCATAAACTCGAAGGTATATGCATCAAAAGGAGGATTGGCTTTGAGAAATAATTGTAAAGGCAAAGATTAAGAAATTGAAACCAAATAAGCACCCTAATGTAAGTTTTTCAACTGCATATGTTTATATTAGCCGAGTATTCTGTATATTTCTCTAGTTCTAGCACCATCTGATTTGTTTTTTTGGTACTTTGCTCTTGTGTTATCGATCGAGCTTGAATTTGTTAATTACTAATCTGTTTGGTATCATAGTAGCAATCATGTTTTATATTTTATATTAGGGTTTATTATGAAAAAAAACAACATGTTTTCACGTTTTTTGCGTTTACGTCCCTCCATGTTAATTTTTTCCATAAAAAAATCAAGTTATTCGTTTCTTTTTGGTTTAGTGAAATTTGGATATTAGACCCCGGTTATAATTTATGAAATGGGGTTTAAAAAACTGAAAAACCGGGTTTATCAATGTCCAAATTTCACTAAACCAAAAAGAAAAGTATAACTTGAGGATTTTTATGGAAAAAAATAACATGGAGGGACGATAACGCAAAAAACATGAAAACATGTTGGTTTTTTCATAATAAACCCTTTATATTATTTTGAAGTTCTAAATAAAAATTAGTCGGTGTAGTCGAATTTCACGAAGTACTTGTACTGCTTTGTTGTGAAATGCACTTGGTTAAGTTATTTAATTACCTTGATTCATTGTTAAACTAACGACTCAGATGACAACCGACTCGTGTTTGTATAAGATCTTTAGCTTATGAATTACCAAGTTTGTAATATCTTATCCTGTTGGATTGATAGACTAAAAAGACCATAAAAGAATATGCTATTTTTTAGAATTTCATGCTCAGCTTGATGCATTGGGTTTAAAATTATATATTATAATATTAATGAAAACTTGTAAAAGCTTTCGGACTTTTGACGAGTTTTTAACAATATCCATTTAAAATTATAAAGTTAACCCAAGGACTTCTTCCATCACTCGATAGATCACTGCCGACGGTTTCGGCTTTCCCACCCACCTGATTGAATTTAGGATTTATTATTGTCAATTTTCCATTTCTATCATACCTTACAGTGAAGTTGTGCGATCATTGCTTTTCGTTACATATGGGTTTATACAAAATTGGGGATGATGAAAATGAAAAGCGATCAATTTGACGAGTTTCCTCTTCAACAAGCTTGTTGATAGATTCTTGATTCATTAATGTTAACATTAACAATTTTCATATTTAAATCCACGGAAATTTTATTTAATTCCGTACATGTTCTTGATGCATTCTATAAATGACATTCAATAAAGCCCAAAATTGTTACCTTATTTTCCAATGGATATGCCCAACTACTTCTACTCGAGTTATTGGTAGAATTCCTTGTGTTGCGTGTAATACATCAAGTTCATCTGCAAAACATTCATTGATTCAAAAAAAATACTTCATGTAGTTCTCTTAAACTAATTATCCCTAGCTTTAAGCAACTATGTGATTCTGATTTCATCGAATCACGGTAGTTGTTTTGGTTTGCTCATAAAAGCTAAGCTAATGAAAGGATTAATTTATAATTGTTTATATTTTGTAGTAGGAACTTTACTAGGAGCAATGACATGGGCACCAATACACCAATAAACAAAAAGAGGTTTTGTTGGGGAAACCGCAAATGGAGCCATTCAGGTGCTCTTTTATGGAACAAAAATCAGTTTCATCAAGCATCACATATAACCATTTAATTGTTTATAATTTGCAATTTCAAAGTCGACATGCACATAAGATAAACATCTATTTATAGTTCAAATGTTCGTGAATTGTTACTATTGATTATGTTCAAATGAAGAAGGTTAGGGCTTTTTTTATGAGTGGTGGTTCTCTTATGACCTTTTCTTATCTTTACTAATGTTTCTTTATATTTTTTGTCTTCATTGATGTATCAAATTTAGTAATTTGATTTTAAGTCGACTCTCAGTTGTTTTTGGGTTGTGTATGTTGATATGATACATCCCATGATCAAGATTCTTGGATACTAATGGTGCTTGTCTTTGGCTTGGCAAGTCAACAGCAAGACAATACACCAATGAACCTTGATAGTGCTTATTGCTAGCTTCTTTTTGTTTTTTCAATCCGGGGGTTGGCGAAGGAATGATAAGCTGCTGGATTGAAGGTCGGCTTGACCCCCTCAAGTTTTAAACATGTCGTGTGAAGATATGGAGGTTGCTGCAGTTTTTTAAAAAGAAAGTGGAAGAAAAACGAATAATTTGATATTCGAAGATTAGAGCTTCAGTCCATCATCTACCATGCTCATATGAAAGTATAAACAATAAGAATTCATTGCCATAGTATCTGGCTTCTCACCATATCCAGTACAATAATATCTGTACAGATCATTCTGTTAGGCACAAAAAGTCCTCAGTTAAACCTGCTCTACATCTTAGGGGGAGATTTTTAATCAAACCTATTTGATGCACTTGAAGGTATAATTTAAGGCCTGTTAATGTCTTATTGAAACCTGAAAAGTGATTTGCAATAAGAGTCAAAGTTGTTTACCCTGTTGCATTTGTTGCAACAGAGGCAGATTGCCCAAGCTATTCTATCTGCTGAACAGGCTGGACATAAACTGTCTACGCTGCTCTGTTCTGTTGAGCAGCTTGGACAGATTCTAGGTGTTCTGTTCTTTGTGAATAGGCTAAACACTTTATGGAATATGTTTCCAAGTCCTCACGTATTGTTTTTGGCTACAAGATCGATTTACAAGTCGAAGACATAGTGGAAAACAGAAACTGCAAAAGCCTGCCTACGCTGTTCTGTTACATGAAGACAAACGGAAATCTGAAAAGGGTGACAGACCTTTTCATATATCAAAATGGCCTTAACAAAAAAAGAAAGATGCAAAGTTGACATTCCTCTTTTGGTTAAAGCCTTATACAACAGTGACAAAAGGGAAAGACAACGATTCTACCATATGAAGACAAATCTGCTTCATCAGTATGTGTAGAAAAGGTGTTTTGTCTTTTTGGAAATACATCCCACTGTCTCATTGTCCAATGAAGAAGCTTCACTGAGATTCTTAGTGAGAGTATCAAAGGAAGCTTCTAAGGATTGTGAGATATCCAATAGTGAAAAATCAGATCGTGCATTAAAGTGTGTTTTTCATGCATGCAAGTCTGCTTGAATATAACAGTTTGTGTGTCTAAGCTGTTCATACACAAGTTGTCCATCTGTGTCTTGTAAAATCAGTGAGTTCATCTAAGTGTTCATTGTATCTAGTCTGAGTGTGTCTTAGATTAGTTGAAACATTTGTTGTATCTGTCATCTCAGCTTGAACCTTTCCGCAGTCAAGCTTATTTGTAATTAACATTTGTTAATAGTATACACTAGCATTGAGAAAAGAGTGTTGAATTTTAATTTGTTGTATTCACACTCCCCCCCCCCCCCTCTACAGCTTAGAACAATACTCTAGGGAAACCTTTTGCGACCTACAACTGGTATCAGAGCGGTTAGAGTGTGTGTTAACTCTAGATCTCTCATTCTCCCTACTTTCTCATGGACAACAGTGCTGCCAGTTCCTCTTCTTACTATGACAATGGTTCAATGGCCAAACCCCCCCAAATTCAATCATCAAAACTTCTCTGGTTGGAAGTGCAGAATGATGCTCTGCTTAGAGAATCTAGATGTACAACTGCCAGAGATAGTAATGGAAGGTCCCTATGTGCCAACTTCTGTTACTACTATCACTCCTGCTGTTGAAGGAGCTGCCCCTGAAATTAGAACCTTTGAGAAGGTCAAAGCTCAATGGTTTGATGAAGACAAAAGGCCGGTTGCTCTTGATGCAAAATCCAGGAACAACCTGGTCATTTCTCTTCCTGATGATGTGTTCAAACAGGTTGAGAAAATGAAGACTGCAAAGGCGATGTGGGATACTTTGTGTACCGTCTATGATGGTCCCACAATCACACGGGATAACAGGATCAACAATCTTGTTAGACAGTATGAACTCTTCTTTGCAAAACCAAAGGAGTCACTCACAGAAACCTATACCAGGTTCACTGCTCTTATCAATGATCTCAAAGGACAGCTTAACTCCTGGTGAACAAATTCTTGGACATCATGCCTGAAGAATGGAACCACTTTTCTACTATCTTGAGAAATTCAGCCACCATCAAAGGTATGGATCTTGTAAACTTGTATGGATCCCTACTGAATGATGAGCATTCAAGGTAACAGAAAAGAAATGCTTTTGAAATGTCTAAGAGAGGTGCTGCCTTGGTGGCTAGCATGAGACAACCTGTTGGTCAAGTATGTGATGTGTTCACACAACCTGATCAACAGGCTGATGATGAAAGGGAAGAGATGTCTGGAGAGGAAGACTGTGAAGATCTTGCTGAACTTGATGATGAGCAAATGATTGCAATGCTTTTCAAAAAAGTTCAACAAGAAGAGGTTTGGTGGAAGAATGCTGCAGAGGAACTCAAATGCTGTAAAAAAGAAGACATTTGACAAAAATAAGGCTAAGTGCTTTAAATGTGGCAAAACAGGTCACATAGCTACTGACTGTGTGTCTAAAGCTGTTGGCCAGTCATCCAAACCATTCAAGACAAACAGGGACGATGGCTACAGGGTTAAGTACCTTATGGTCATGGCTAAGCTAAAAAAGTTGGTAAACACAGTGGCTTCCAACAAGCAAAAGGGACTCATGGTTGAGACATGTGATTGGGAGGAATCTGACTCATCTTTAGATGAAGAAGATAACAACTGTCTGATGGCCAACACTGATGTCCCATCAACCAGCAACTTCAAACAAGACCTGGCTGAAGCTGAAGCCTTCAGCAGCTTAGAGAACTGGAATCACACAATGATGTACAAGGTACAAAACTTTATGGCTTACAGTTCTGATGAAAAAGTAAAAATGTTTGAATACATGCTTGTTGATTTAAAAGCTGTTGTTGAGAAGCACAATGTTTTATTGTCTAAAATCTCTAAGCTTAAAACTGATCTTGACATAAAATCTAGCAAACTGGACAGTTTCCATAAGTTGGAAACTGAGCTTGATGAATTAAAACACACCAACTCCATTTTACTAGAAGAAAAGAGAGAGACAGACATAAAACATGCAAAGCTTCAAAAGATAGTTGACTCTTGGTGCCAATCTTCACAAAAAGTCGGCCATTGCATTAGTCAACAGATCCCTGCACAAATCCAAGCCTATCTTGGAGGGGATCTTGACAAAGCAGCTTCTATTGTTGAGATAAATAATCTGAAAGATGACTTATCCACTCTTGGTGAGCTTCCTAGCACTTTCATTCAGAAAGTAAATGGTAAGCTAGTCTCAACAAACAGGTTTGTCAGGCCTCAAAATACTGACAGCTTGTGTGAAAAAGCTCCAAAAGCTGATGATGGAATATGATCTCCATCGAATCAGCCTGCTAAGTGCTCTGCTGAATCACACAAGCAAAAGAAAGGAAAAAAAGCTCAAGCTGCAGCTGTGGACTCTAAACCTGTTGACAAAACAGGCTCTGGGTCTAAAGCTGATGGTAAGATACCTGTTAATCCTTTTGATGCTAATAATTTTGAGAAAAAGTTTTCAAAAGGTAAGCAGCCTGCTTTCAACAGGAGTAAGTCTCATGTTGGAAGTAAATCTGCTGTGGTTTCAAATAAGTTTTTAAATCATAGTGGAAAGTTGGTTATAAGTGAAGGTAAGTCTTTCAAAACCAAAAGTTGTGATTATGTTGATAGACAACATCCATCACATCTCAGTAAGAGCAAAGGCAAAGCCATTGCTCAACCTGAGAAATTTGGGAATAAGTTTCTCAAACCTGTGAAAGGTCAAAAGCCAATCAAGCTTCATGTGTTTGATATCTATCCTCCCAAAAAGAGGAAAGAAGAAACAGGCAAAGCTGTTGTCATTGTGTCTTCCACCCAAACTATTGATTCATCTAAAAATAGTAATAAGTTTGCTAAACCTGCTGACAGAATCAGCAAAAATAATTCAGAATATGTTTCTGGAGGTTCTTCTTCCAAAAAGGCTAAAAAGATAAAATGTTATAAGTGTGGGAAGAAGACATATATGGCCAAAGACATTCCTGAAACTGAGGACATGAGGCATGTTGCTTTGC
This sequence comes from Centrapalus pauciflorus, assembly GCA_020465985.1. Lineage (NCBI taxonomy): Eukaryota > Viridiplantae > Streptophyta > Magnoliopsida > Asterales > Asteraceae > Centrapalus > Centrapalus pauciflorus. The sequence goes on from JAANYP010003140.1 coordinate 158,464, forward strand.
TAGTTCCATCATTGCAAAAACAAGCAGTGTTGGAAGTAACATAGTCAATGAAGATGGTATCCAAGCTGATACCATCCAAATATGAAATATTAGTGTGGATATCACTGGTCCATCAACAAATGTTGATGAAGTAGGAGAACTCATCCCTATGATGAGTTCCCCTAAAAAAAACTAATATTTTCTCATGACACTCTGCAGGACAAACAACCATCCCAGGTTTGGTACTTGGGCAGTGGCTGCTCAGGACATATGACAGGTTGCAAGGACCTATTGAGTGATCTCAGGTTTGAAAAAGGGCCAAAAGTCACATTTGGTGACAATGTATAGGGATCCACAGAAGGATATGGAACTCTTCAAGCTGGTGTTGCAGTATTCAATAGGGTAGCCTATGTGGTTGGGCTGAAACATAATCTTGTAAGCATAAGTCAACTGTGTGATGCTGGCTACAAGGTTAACTTTGATGAGCACCTGGGTTACATGTTGGATCCCCAAGGCAAGGTTGTGATGTGTGCACAACGAAAGAAAGGTGTACATGTTGTGGACATGAAATCTGCTGATCCCACAACTGAAACCTGCTTTATCTCAAGAAGCAATGCAGACCTGAACTGGTTATGGCACAAAAGGCTATCACACCTGAATTTCAAGAATATCATCAAACTCTGTAAGAAAGAGTTGGTAACAGGTTTGCCTTCTATCACCTTTGTTAAAGATAAACTCTGCACAGCTTGTGAGAAAGGCAAGCAGAGAAAATCATCTTTAAATCTAAGCACAATTTCTCTATTGATACTCCTCTCTTCTTAATCCACATGGACTTGTTTGGACCAGTCAATGTCCTAAGTCTAGGAGGAAGAAGATACACTCTAGTAATGGTTGATGAGTTCTCCAGGTTTACATTGGTGATCCTTCTGAAGAGCAAAGGAGAGGCTGCTAGAGAAATCATTGGATTTATCAAAAAGATAGAAATGTTGAACTCTGCTCAAGTAAAGCAGCTTAGAAGTGATCATGGTACTGAGTTCAGAAACAGTACTCTTGAGGACTTCTATGAAGAAAATGGGATCTCACAGAACTTTTCAGTAGTAAGAACTCGACAACAAAATGGAGTTGTTGAAAGGAGAAACGGAACTTTCATTGAAGCTGCTAGAACCATGCTGTGTGCATCAGGTTTACCTTCATCATTTTGGGCTGAAGCTGTCAACACTGCCTGCTTCACTCAAAATAGATCCTTAGTGGTGAAAAGGTTCAACAAGACTCCCTATGGATTACTCAAAGGTAGGAGGCCAAACATTAGGTATTTCCATGTGTTTGGATTTCCTTGCTTCATTTTGAATCAAAAGGACCAACTGGCAAAGTTTGAATCCAAAGCTGATGAAGGTGTGTTTGTAGGATATTCTGCTATCTCCAAAGCCTACAGAGTATACAACAAAAAGAGAAAGGTGATAGATGAATCTATCAATGTCACCTTTGAAGAGTCTAGGAGTGCCTCCACCAAAGCTGTTCCTGAATTAGTTTCAGGAGAATTCAGTTTTGATGATCTTATGCATTCCATCAATGAGTAAAAGGACTCAAAAGCTTCCACTACATCCAGAGTGGAACCTGCTAATCATGATGGGCATGATGATGATTATGTTGATACACCCTGTGTGAATAAGTGTACTGACCTAATTACAACCACATGTCCTGAACCAATCAATGCTGATTTTCTTGGATCCTCTGCTGATATGTTCAACAATGGAGAGTCATGCACAACAAGTGAACATGCTCAAGATATCAGTGTGTCTGAAAATCTTGAGAGCTGCTCAACAGGACTTGTTGAAGATACAAATAACTTAAGAGAATCCTTATTAAAGCAAGATCCTAAGTGGATCAGGTGTCACCCAAATGATCAAATAATTGGTGACATCAACAAAGGGGTGCAAACAAGATGGGACAGCTTAGGGAACTTTTGTATGTTTTCTAGCTTTGTGTCCCTAATGGAGCCTAAGAAAGTGGATGAAGCACTTAAACATGCCAATTGGATCACTGCCATGCAAGAAGAACTCAATCAGTTTGAGAGAAACAAAGTATGGAAGCTGATCCCTGCTCCTAAAGGAAATACAATAATTGGCACCAAATGGGTTATCAGGAACAAGATGGATGAGCAAGGTCATGTCATTAGAAATAAGGCAAGACTGGTTGCTCAAGGCTATAGATAGGAAGAAGGCATTGACTATGATGAAACTTTTGCTCCTGTGGCCAGGTTAGAGGCAATTCGTTTGTTTCTAGCCTAAGCTGCTCATAAGAGCATGAAGGTATCTCAAATGGATGAGAAGAGTGCATTTTTGAATGGTAAGCTGCAAGAAGAAGTCTATGTCAAGGAGCTTCTAGGTTTTAAAAATGAACATCATCCATGTTTTGCCTATAAGTTGGACAAAACCCTCTTTGGTCTAAAACAAGCCCCTAGAGCCTGGTATGACACTCTAACTGATTTCCTTATGAGCAACGATTATTCCATAGGTAAAGTGGATACCACTCTGTACATAAAGAAGGTGAAGTCTGATATTATGCTTGTTCAAATTTATGTGGATGACATAATATTTGGTTCTACTAATGAGCAGTTATGCAAGAATTTTTCACTGCTCATGAAATCAAAATATGAAATGAGTATGATGGGAGAACTTACTTTATTTTTAGGATTACAGGTTAAACAAACCTCAAATGGAATTTTCATAAATCAAAGAAAGTATACTTTAGATCTTTTGAAAAAGTTTAAATTTGATCAAAGTTCTCCTATCAAAACCCCAATGGCAACCAATGTAAAGTTGGATGCACATGCCAGTGGCAAAGCTGTTTCAGTAATAGCTTACAGAGGCATGACTGGGAGCTTGCTATACATAACTGCTAGGAGACAAGATATTATATTTGCTACCTGTTTATGTGCTAGGTTTCAAGCTGATCCTAAAGAATCACATCTAGTTGCTGTAAAAAGAATCTTCGGATACCTTAAGGGTACACCAGGTTTGGGTCTTTGGTTTCCCAAAGACTCAATTCTTGAGCTAACAGGTTATTCAGATTCTGATTTTGCAGGCTGCAGGCTAGATAGAAAAAGCACAACATGTGGGTGTCAACTCCTTGGTGGTAAGTTGATAAGTTGGCGTAGCAAGAAGCAGAACTCAGTTTCTACTTCTACTGCTGAAGCTAAGTATATAGCTGCTGGAAGCTGCTGTGGGCAGATTCTATGGATGCAGCATCAGCTTGAAGACTATGGACTTGTATATAGGAAAACTCCTTTTCTGTGTGATAATACAAGTGCTATAGCCATCTCCAACAATCCAGTATTTCATTCCAGAACAAAGCGTATAGAGGTCAGACATCACTTCATCAAGGATCACATCCAGAAAGGTAATGTGGAGGTAAGTTTTATTTCCACAAAATGAACAGCTTGCAGACATTTTCACCAAGCCTCTTGATGAAAACAGGTTTAATTATCTTGTAAGCAAGCTGGGCATGTTAATAAAAGTGACTAAGTGTCCTAAATGTTCTAAGTTATTATATGTCTCACATTGTTCAAGTTTCTCAGAACAGGCTATGCATGTTCTACACTTAGCCAATTTTTGAAAACTTGAACAACTTGAGTGTATAACAGGTTTGGCAACATCAGTGTTCACCTCAAACCTGGTCTGTTGATCAAATCTCCAGCCTGCTCACTCTCTCAATCTGTCATACAAGACATTGTCTTGTAACCTGGTTAGCTATTGACCATAACCTGTTCTGACATAGCTGAATAAGTTGAATGAACAGCTTCAAGAGTGAACAGCTTGTGATGACCAAGCTCATCACAGGTTTGACCAACAGCTTAGACCATCAGTTTTAGTTACCTTTTTTCACAATTAAGTTACTTAATTTCTATATTTATTTAACTTAATTACTGCGGATAATGTGTGTTAACGTGTGTTAGTGACTAAAAAGGGCTCGAGTGATCTGACAACTGTTCTGACATAGACAACCGTTCCATTTTCCGTTAAAGAACTTTTCAAATCAACCGCCCAAACTTTTCTCTCTCATACCCACTCACACACAAACCCTGTAAATACCCCTCTACTGTTTCATCTTCATCTTCCTTACTTCTTCCATAACTTCCAAAGAACCCTAAATTCGACTAAGTGTCTTGTGCTCATATCCTCACTACTTTTATTATGGCTCACCAAAACAACCCATTTCTACCAGTATTTGTTGGTACAGATGTTCAGAAACACTCTTCTGTCACCACAATGCTAACACTGAAACCTACAAACTACATAGCCAACCTAACCATTCCCAAAAACTATGTGGGGAAAGGTTATGAAGATATGGTGGAGTTTCTAAAGGTTCACCCTCTGAACTATGCCATGAGTGCCACTCCTAGTCTCCTGTACCAGGAGATGGTATATGAGTTTTGGTACACCAGTGCCTACGACCCAGCAACCAAAATCATAAGGGGAACCATTCTAAATGGGACTCAGACCATTGAGATCACTACTGGTCTGATCAGGGAAGTTCTTCATCTCCCTGTGGTTGAAACTTATGATCAGCCACATCCTGAAAATGATCTGGTGGGAAATCTGCTGTGTTTTTGTGGTGTGGCAGAACCCAAGATTGGATCCACCCTGTTGAGGAAGGATCTCTCACCTACTTACAGTTTTTTATTTGCCTCTGTGGTGATGTGCTTCAGCAGCAAAGTTGGTTCTTTTGACCAGCTTAGCCGTGATGAGATCCCAATAGTCCTACAGCTCGTAGATGGGACTACAATGAACATGGCTCGGTGGATTTTCATGAATTTGAAGAACCTGGTGCAGCAGGAAACACGTCCAGCTGTTGTTCGACATCCCTAGGTTGTGAGCCTCATCTTCAAGCATGTCTGTGGTGAGCATTTGTATAACTCTTAGCCTATGTTACATACTGCTGTTTTCCCAGTGATTAGGAATAGAGTTTTCTACACCCCTGTTCTTCCAAATGAGCCTCCTCTATCTACTCTAATGAGGAGGTTGCTTGGTATGGTGGAAGGACCCTCTACTGTGAGGGTGGATCCAGTGACTGCTCCCCGAGAAAAATCCAAATCTAGGACCAAATTTGTTAAAAGGGTCCTGGAAATGACTGAAGTTGAGCCTGTCCACAAGAAGGCAAAAATAGCCAAGTCCAAGTCTGCAGAGGAGGCTTCTCACCCTGGTTCATCTGTTGAACCTGAAGCCTTTGTGCCTGGTGCCTCTGTGGCACCTGAGACTATGGAACAGGCCAACCAACCTGTTTCTGACCCAGTCTCACCACCAATCCAAACAGAACCCCTTATCACCTCTCCATAACATCCATCTTCCACTTCATCTCTCAGACTCTACAGACGTAAAACCTTAGCAAAAAAGAAACCAACAGAGCAAACTAGCCCCTCTGACCCCTCTCAACAGGGTTCAGTTGAAAAAGAAGCAACCCCTGCTGCCTCTCCTATTTTGGGAGAAGGTTCAACACATTTGGAGCAGGCTTCACTCCAGCAAGAGTCTACCCTTAGTCAACCTAGGCCCTCTGGTTCCTCCCAACAGGAGCCAGTTGTACATATGGTGACTACCACATCAATTATTCCAGCCTCCCAACAGGCTGAGAATATTGAAAGATAGGAGTTCACTCCACTCCACACTGAGTCCACACAGTCTCCACTCCATACTTCTCCTACACAACCTGAGTCTGCACGAGGTGCCAAACCTGCTGGATAAGACCATCCAGTAGATCAGCATCCAACTTCTGTTCCTCATGATACAACTGTTGTACACCCAACAACTGCTGAAGGACCAACCTCCCAAGCTGATGAACCTCAGGGAACATACCATCCCTCTGGTGAGGCTGCACCTCATATGCAAATTCCATCAGCAGGTTTCACCACCGTTGATGTTGAAATGCTCATCTCATCTCCCCATGATGAGGCACTGTTGGTACACCCTGTGTGACGATAGCAGTCTAAACGATCTGCGTTATGATTTAAGTAATATTCTGAATATTAACAAGTGTTATTGATATATATGTTTAATATGTGTTTGTCGGTTATTGATTGTGTGTTTGAACTTGATGTACATATTACAAGAAGTTCAAACATAAAAGTCAAAGAGTATGTCAAGCATAAGTTAAAACATAAGTTTCATCACGTAAGTGTTTAAGTGTATAGGTTAGATTCGAATTGCATAAAAGGATACATTCGAATCTGTGATAGATTCGAATGAGTCCTTAGATTCGAATAGGCTAGATTCGAATCTGTCAGATGGACAGATTCGAATGGGCCTTAGGCCAGATTCGAGGTTGGCCCACAACAGACTCGAATCAGGGCCTATAATTAGGGATAGACTCGAATCATTAGCAGACCTTTGGCAGAATTCGTGAGGAATTAAGCAATAGGCGATCTCGAGTTTATCAGCTAGGTGAGTCCCGTTTCGGAGAGAATTAGTACGTAGGATCGTTCGTGTGTCGTTCGTTCAGCGTCTAATAGTCTCCGTGTTTCCGTTGGTTGAGAGTTGTCCGTCTGACCGTCAACGAGGATTCCGCACTCGTTCACGGGTCCGCGTCTAGATAGATCTGTCAGTGGTAGACCTTACAAGTGGTATCAGAGCCTACGGAGTGTTCGTGGTGTTCTTCGTGTTCATCAGATACATTCTAGGTTTCTTGACGCTAGTTGGACGGTTTTTTTTCTCTCAAAAACGTGTTTTTGAGCTTAGCAAATTCATATTCGGGAAACACTTTGTCGTTTTTCACGTTTTTGGTCGAAATCATTATTTTTCGTTTGAAAAATAGTGATTTAATCCGTAAAACGTCAAAAAATCAAAGTGTTAGCCGTTTTTCGAGTTTGCGGCGCTCGAATCTATAGGGGTAATTAGGGTTTTACTTTATTTTCGAGTCTAACCAAAATACGCTCCTTTCGAGTCAATTTCAGTCAGTTTCGAGTCTGTGGTGTTTCGAATCTGTTAATACATTCGAATTGGATCTCGAGTCTACATTCTTTCGAGTTTGTTTCGAGTTTGTAACTGTTTCGAGTCTGACCTTCGATTCTGCTGAATTTCGATTCTATTGTGCCTTCGATTCTAAGGGTGTTCGAATCTATAGACTCCTTCGAATCTGTCATCACTTCGAATCTAGGGACTTCCTCGAATCTGACATTATTTCGAATCTACTTGACTTTTAAGACTTAATCGAATTTAATTTCCAAAGATTAAATATTAATTAGATTCGAATCTATCTAGATTCGAATAAGTTAATTTAAATCAGTTTCTAATTAAATTAATTAAGTTCAAATTCAAATTCTTTCAGAAAAGATGTCGAACCTTCAGAAATTCCTTGAAATGGATCACGAAGTTGGGAAGGCCAATGCACCACCTAAGCTGATGAAAGTTGAGGATTACTACTGGTGGAAGGATAGGTTCACGGATTTTGTACGATTCAACGACATGCGCATGTGGGTGTGCATTGATGAAGGGTACATTCCACCAGTATCTGAGGTTGAAGGCCGTCAAAAGGTTCTGTCATACCAAATGATGAAAGAGGATGACAAGAAACTGTTTGAAGCTGAAAACAAGGCTTTCTCTATTATCCGAATGGCGTTACCTCAAGATATCTTGCACACATTTCGGACTCAGAGGACGTCGAAAGAGCTTTGGGAGTCTCTTCAGAAACGGTGTGAGGGTAATCCACGGGTACGTAGAAAGCGTACAGAGCTGTTGACCCAACAGTTTGCAATTTTCAAGGCTCTTAAGGATGAACAGTTGGATGATATTATCACACGATTTTATCATCTGATAACAGAGCTTGAAAGTCATGGTATTGAGTATTCTGACACAGACAAGAACAACAAGCTTCTTGATGCCCTACCGGCCAAATGGGCTATGTACGTGGCTATGATTAAGCTGAATGAAGATAAATACTATGCTCAATCGCTGGATGACATCGTGGGAACGTTGAGGGCATATCACTTCGAAATGATAAAGGCTGAGACTGATTACGAGCAAGTCCAAAATCCGGCTATGTATTTTGGAAAGACATCAAAATCATCAGTGACAGCTGATCAGAAGAGTGCTACAGCGTTTTTCACCGGAGAAACGTCATCACCACCAGAGTCCAAAGACTCACTAAATCGCGCGTTCTTAGGGTTAGGAAGATCGGAAGAACCGCAACCTCAAGTACAACAGGCATCGACCAGTCAGAACTATTCGAAGATGCCAATGAGCGCAAAGTCGGCGGAAGAACATCTGAATCTGCTTGCTTCGTTTGTGGCCGCATACGGAAATTGCGTTCAAGGGAAGATTAATGATCCGGCTCTTTGGGATGAAGACTACGATCAGGTCGACCCTGATGATCTTGAGGAGATGGATCTTAAATGGCAACTGGCCATGGTAACCCAGAGGGTTAAGAGATTCATAAAGAGAACTGGAAGGAATCTCCAGATGAATAACAAGGGGATAGGATTTGATAAGTCCAAGGTCAAATGCTACAACTGTCGGGGATTGGGACATTTCGCGAGGGAGTGTCAAAGACCGAAGGTAGAATCATACCAAGGACAGAGTCAGCACCAAGGACAGTACCAAAATCAGTCCCAACAGAGATATCTTCCGAGTTCTGCATCTGGTCAAGCCAATCTAGCGGGTCTGATATCCAATGTCACTTCTGACAGACAGCTAGATGGTTCTTATGACTGGAGTTCACATCCGGAGTCCAATGCTAGAGCTTTTATGGCTGAAGTTACGGAGAATGGTTGTGAAGAGGATGAGCAGACCACAAGGGACAGCAGTCCGATGTGGGTAGAGAAAGCGAATGATCAGACCGTGCTGGAGTTTGCTGCTCAGATGGCCAACGTGGAATCTGATAACTCCAAGGTTAGTCTTTCTAATTCTCTATTTCGTGATTTATGTGCCTTATGTGTTACTTCTAAAGATAGGTTAAATCTAGTCTTAGACTCACATAAGACCATAGCTGCTCAAAATGAAAACTTGAAAATAGAAAATGCTAGCCTAAATGACATAAAACAAGATTTAAAAGAAAAGCTTAAGGCTGATGCTCAAGATGTAATCGTTCTAAAAGACAAACTGAGTGAGCAGTGTGTTAGGATAGAACTTATGTATGAGCACGTAGAAGCCTTGACCAAAAGTCTGAAAGACAAGGACATAGAGCTAGCCGAGACAAAGGTTAAGGTAGCAGAGGCCAATAGCAAGCTGGAAAAGCAAAAACCAACTACCTCCAATAACTTCCTTTGTTGATGGGCCGAAAAGTCATATTGCGCAACAAATCCGATGTACGAGGTTATGGAATTCAGCTTCTTGGACTTGTGTGTCGTTTTATTTGCGTGCCTTCATGCCGGTAGACACTTGTCTTCAATTGAAAACTCTTCAAAAGGCACGACCTTGCCCAAACCATTCTTCGTTTAGTAAGTTCATTTTCCTTGGTGCAATGAGCCAGCCGTCTGTGCCCCAAAACGGATTCCGGTCTCGCGAACTTTCGAAGTAAGCAATCGGAACCCATCGAATTATCTTCGCTTGTTCATGTCGAGACATTACAAGTCTTCTCCGTTGGAGCCCGCATCAATGGCCAATCTTTCAAGTATCTTGAATCCCGACGTTAAGGCACTAACGCCTCTGTGTACAGTAACTAACACCGAGTTCTCTTCTATCACAGATGTGCGATACACTAATGAGTTATGAACCAGTCTTATCAACCCGTGATAAACTGAACTCCAATGTAATCGCCCTTAGTGCGACGTCCTCCAGTTCCAGTGAATTTCCCTTCCGTTTGGTTGCCCGCGAATGATTACAAATCCCCTACTACCCCCCTCCCTGAATCTGAGAAGACTTCTTTCCCCCGGTCATGTGCCTGGAGCACACCACTGTCGACGAAACCGACTTGTTTGTTTTGGACAGTAGTTATCACCTACACATGAAAAGAAAGTAGTTAGTTATCACGGCAGGGAAACCCAAGCCATGACTGACTTGGTATAACATCTACGTCCACATACTTGAACTAGTTCAAGTACCCTTCTCGCTTTCAGTGACTTGGGCCTTTTAACTGAATTCAATTGTGTGCCGAGTGAGTTTAGATTCACTTCTTTGCCTTTGAGTAGGCATTGTTGTGTGCTCTGAATAAGTCTATTACAATGCAATTTCAGACTGTGATCCCGAGCTTTTACCAGTGACACATATTGTCTAACAGGAGTATACGTGACCTAACTGGGAGTGTGTGACCTGCAGGTGTGGTGCTCTCTATAGACTTGTGAGGTGCTGACCTATGATTGATATAAGACACGTTTCGTGATTTGTCCTAACCACTTCTTTTGGTCCAGACCTGTAACCGGTGTTTTTTTTCACAACAGTTTTTGGGGCGGCTGCACATGTTCTCGGTACTCTGAGAACCACTTGCGCTTGCGCCACGTTGGTGAGGGGCTAAAACAGGTTTTGGTTCACGGTCTTGAGGTGTAGCAGCACTTCCTATTTGGACAGTGAGAAGCAACATGCCCTTTCTGCGTGACATCTCAAAGCAAGACATCTTATACCATGGACTTTTTGGTTGGTCCCTTAGATCTAGGTTCCCAGGTGTCTATTGCCGTTGGGTACATCTACAGTTGTCTGTCTCTTCGACCTGGTCAGCCCAGGAAAGTTTCTGTTTTCCCTGCAGGTGTTCACTGAGGAAGACACAATATGTCATTAGCTGTGACCTTGAACGGTTGAGTCAGTCACCTTAGGGTGTATTTCAACTTAGGCTCAGGGTTAGTTTCAGGTAGGTTCCCGAAGTCTACGAGTGTGTCGTTTCTTTTCTCCTGAGGCTGAGGCCACGGATAGTTGGCATTGAAAGGGGAGGGATTTCGTGAAACCTAGACCTACCTACAGACTTCTTAGACTGCTTGGGCATCTAGACTTTTCCTAGGCTTAGGCTGCGCTCCTAAACTGTTTCCAGCGTTGCTATTGCCTCTGCTACCTTAACCTTGGTTCCGGCTATCTCTATATGGGCCTTGTCTTTTAGACTTTATTAAGGCTCTCTACCGTGCTTCAATACATTAGTTCTATCCTACACACAACCTGCTCGCCTGAGTTTGGTCGTTAGAAAAGTTACAACGTCTTGAGCATCAGCCTTAAGCTTTTTTTTTAAATCGTGCTTTTAATCATTAGGCTCTTGCTTTTTCTATTTTAAGTTTTCATTTTGGGCAGCTAGGTCTTATGGTGAGTCTTTTAAGGACTAGATTTTAACCTATTCTGTTAGAAGTAAGCACACAAAGCCATAATTCTGAGAAATAGAGAAGTTACGAAAGACTAAACCTAGAGTTATCAATTCAATTCCAGTTGGCCAGTCTGAGCAGCCAAATTCCCAGCAGGTTGAAGTTCGCCTTCTCTACCAACATCGGATGTTGCTTCCCTGTGGTTCTGCTCGTCTTCTTCACAACCATTCTCACGTAACTTCAGCGCCATTGTAAAAAGTTACATTGGACGTCGATGTGAACTCCGTCATAGGTACACATCTGCTGTCTGTCAGATAGTGACATTGGAGGCATATAGACCCGTAGATTAGATGGCTTGACCCAGATGAGAACTCGGAAGTAATATCTTGTTGGGCTGATTTGTACTGTCCTTGATGCTGACTCTGTCCTTGGTATGATTCTATTCGACCTTCGGTCTTGACACTCCCTGGCGACGTAATGTCCCAATCCCTGACCAGTTGTAGCATTTGACCTTAGACTTTATCCGATCCTTGTTATCAATCATGAGTTTTTTTTTTCTCATCCTGCCACTGAATTCCTCCAGTTCGTTTATGTAATCTTCTTAACCGCTCTGGGTCTACCATGGCCAGTTGCCAATTGAAGATCCATTCCTCCTAAGATCATCAGGGCGACCTTGAATCCGTAATTATTCATGCCAAAGAGCGGTCATTGATATCTTACCTTGAACAGCAATTTCCATAAGGCGCCACGAAAGCGAAGGCAAGCAGATTCAAATGTTCTTCTGCTTTAGCCGCTTTGCGCTCCTGGCTCGTTCGAATAGTTCGACTTGTCGATGCCTGTTGACTTGAGGCTGCGGTTCTTCCGAGCCTTCCTAACCCTAAGAACGCGCGATTCTAGGAGCTTCGGACTCGGTGGCCGGATGGACGTTCTCGCGGTTGAAAAACGACTGTAGCACCTTCTTCAGCTGTCACTGATGATTATTTGATGTCTTTCCAAAATACATAGCGGATTTTGGACTTGCTCGTAAATCATCTCAGCCTTTAATCTCGAAAGTGATATGCCCTCAACTGTTCCCACAGTCATCAAGGATTGAGATACTATTTCGTCTCCTTCAGCTTAATCATTGCCACACATAGAGCCATTTGGGGTAGGGCATCAAGAAGCTTGTTTGTTCTTGTCATTGTGTCCAAATACTCCAACCATGGACTTTTCAATGTTCTCTGTATCATGAGATAGTAAAACTCTGTGATAATATCATCCAAGCGTTCATCCTTAATGACCTTGAAAATGACAAAACTGTGGGTCAACAGCCTGTAACGCTGGTACGTACCCGAGGGAGTACCCTCACACCAGTTTCTGGAGAGACTCCCAAAGTCTTCGAAGCCGCTTTGAGTCCGAAATTGGCAAGTCTAGAACTATCTGCGGAAACTACGATTAGAGAAGCCTTTGTTTTCAGTCAGCTTCAAACAGTTTCTTGTATTCTCAATCCTCTTTCATCATTTGGATATGACCAGACCTTTTGACGGGACTCCGACTTCAGCTAACTGGCTGGAGTGAGTTACCCTTCATCTATGCACACCCACATGCGCATAATCTGAATCGTACAAAATGTGAAAATCTGTCCTCCACCAGTAGTATCCTCAACGTTCTCATCAGCTTCAGGTTGGGTGGCATTGCCTTCCCAACTTCATATCCAGTCTCAAGGATTTCTCGGAAGATTACGACATCTTTGTCTGAAAATTTAAATAATTTGCAACTTAATAATTTAAATTGAGAACTGATTTTTTGTTTTAGACTAACTTCTTCGAATGCTAGATACTATCGAAATCTAATATATTAAATCTTTGGAAATATAAATCGATTAGTCTTACAAAGTCAATTAAGATTCGAAAATAATCAGATTCGAGGAATCCCTAGAGTAAATGCAGATTCGTTCCATTGACGACCCTAGTCGAAGCCTAAATGAAGCCCAATTCGAATTCGCAAATCGAAGACAGATCTCGAAACAGTTACCAGCCTCGAAATAACTCGAAACTGAAGGTAGACTCGAGATCCAATTCGAATGTATTAACAGATATTTCGAAACACCAGATAGACTCGCAACTCTGCTGAAATTGACTCGAAAGGAGCGTTATTTATGGGTTAGATCGAACATAAAGTGACAAACCCTAATTAACCCTATAGTATTCGAGCGCCGCAAACCGAAAAAACGGCTTTACACGTGTTTATTTTGACGTTCTGACCGATTTAAATCACTGATTTGTCAAACTGCCAATGAAAAATATGATTTCGACCAAAAAACGGGAAAAACGACAAGTGTTTTCCCGAATATAGATGTTGCTACTCAAAAACACGTTTTGAGAGAAAAACCGTCCAACTGAGTCAGCAAACCTAGAATGTATCTGATGACACGAACGAAAACACCAAGAACATCCGTAAGGCTCTGAGACCACTTGTAAGGTCACACACTGAACAGATCTATCTAGACGCGACCCGTTAAACGAGTGCGAATCCTCGTTGACGGTAGACGGACACACTCTCAACCAACGGAACACGTAGACTATTTAGACCTGAACGAACGACACACGAAACGATCCGACGTAACGAATCTCTCCGAACGGACTCACCTAGCTGATAAACTGAGATCGCCCTTGTCTTAATCCTCACGAATTCTGCAAGGTCTGTAATGATTTCGAGTCTATCCCTAATTAGAGCCCGGATTCGAGGACTGTTGTGGGTGGGCCAACCTCGAATCTGGCCAAGGCCCATTCGAGATCTGTCCATGACAGTTCGAATCTAGCCATTCGAATCTAAGGACTCATTGATCTATCACAGATTGAATGTATTCCTTCTTATGAATTCGAATCTACCAAACTTAAACACTACGTGATAAAACTAGGTATTAACTTAGCATTGTACTCTTTGAACTTTAGGTTTGAACTTCCTTGTAATATGTTACATCAAGTTCAAACATCACAATCATAATAGCTATCTAAGCAAACACATATTAAACATAACCATCAAATCACATTAACACTTGTTAATTATTCAAAGGATTACGTAAATCTAACGCAGATCGTTTAAGACTGCTATCGTACACAGGGGGTAACAACAGTGCCTCATCATGGGGAGATGAGAGGAGCATTGCAACATCAACGGTGTGAAACCTGCTGATGGAATTTGGCATATGAGGTGGCCTCACCAGAGGATGGTACGTTCCCCTGAGGTTCAGCAGCTTTGGGAGGTTGGCCAGCAGAGGTGATTGGGTGTACAACAGTTTATCAGAGGCACAGAAGTTGGATTCTGATCTACTGGAGGGTTTATCCAGCAGGTTTGTGCCACCCTCTGTGCAGCACTCAGGTTGTGTGGAGAAGTTATGGAGTGGAGACTGTGTGGACTCAGTGTGGAGTGGAGTGACTCCTATCTTTCAATTTCTCAGCCTGTTTGGGAGGCTGGAAGAATTGATGTGGTAGTCACCAGATGGTACAACTGGGCTATCCTGTTGGAGAACCAGAGGGCCCGATGTTGACTAGGGTAGACTCTGGCTGGGTGGAAGCCTGCTCCAAATGTGTTGAAACCTTCGCCCAAAATAGGAGAGGCAGCAGGGTTTTTCTTCTTTTTCAACTGAACCTGTTGAGGAGGGTCGAGGGGCTAGTTTGCTCCTGGTTGGTTTTCTTTTTTGCTAAGGGTTTTAACGTCTGTAAGTCTGAGAGATGAAGTGGAAGATGATTTTATTGAGAGGTGATAAGGGTTTCTGTATTGGATTGGTGGTGAACTGGGTCAATAAAACAGGTTGGTTGGCCTGTCCATAGGCTCAGGTGCCACAGAGGCACCAGGCACAAAGGCTTAGGGTTCAACAGATGAACCAGGGTGAGAAGCCTCAGCTGCAGACTTTGGACTTGGCTAGTTTTGCCTTCGTGTGGACAGCTTCAACTTCAGCAGTCAGTTTCCAGGACCCTTTTAACAAGTTGGTCCTAGATTTGGATTGGTTTACTCGGGGAGCGTCACTGGATCCCCTCACAGTAGAAGGGTACCATTCCAACCATAACCAAGCAACCTCCTCATTAGAGTAGATAGAGGAGGCTCATTTGGAAGAAAAGGGGTGTATAAAACTCTATTCCTAATAACTGGGAAACAGCAGTATGTAACTAGGCTAAAGTTATACAAATGCTCACCACAGAAATGCTTGAAGATTAGGGCTCACAAACCATGGGATGTCGAACAACAGCTGGAACGTGGGTTTCCTGCTGCACCAGGTTCTATCAAATTCATGAAAACCACCGAGCCAGGTTTTCATTGTAGTCCCAGCTAAGAGCTGTAGGACTATTGGGATCTCATCACGGCTAAGCTGGTCCAAAAGAACCAACTTTGCTTGCTTAAGCACATCACCACAGAGGCAAATAAAAAACTGTAAGTAGGTGAGAGATCCTTCCTCAACATGGTGATCGCAATCTTTGGATTTCTTCCACAACCACAAAACCACAGCAGTTTCCACCAGATCTTTTCAGGATGTGGCTGATCATAAGTTTCAGATCCACAGGAGATGAAGAACTCCCGGAGCAGACCAGTAGTGATCTCATGTCTGAGTCCCCTTTAGAATGGTTCCCCTTATGATTTTGGTTGCTGGGTCGTAGGCATGGTGTACCAAAACTCAGATACCATCTCCTGTTTAACCGGAGAATAGGATGGCAGATCATGGCATAGTTCAGAGGTGAACCTTTATAGAACTCCACCATATCTTCATAACCTCCCCCACATAGTTTGTGGGAATGGGGAGGTTGGCTAGGTAGTTTGTAGGTTTCAGTGTTAGCATTGATGGTGACAGAAGTGTTTTTCTGAACTCTGTACCAACAAATACTGGTAGAAATGGGTTGTTTTGGTGAGCATAATAAAAGTAGTGAGATAGGAGCACAAGACACTTAGTCGAATTTAGGGTTTCTTGGGAAGTTATGGAAGAAGTAAGGGAAGATGAGAGGAACAGTAGAGGGGTATTTACAGGGTTTGTGTGTGAGGGGGGATGAGGAGAGAAAAGTTTTGGGCGGTGATTTGAGAAGTTTCTTAACGGAAAATGGAACGGTTTCTATGTCATCAAAAAAAAAGGAAAAAAAAAAAAAAAAACAAGTTTCAGATCACTCGACCCTTTTAGTCACTAACCAAGTTAACCACATTATCCGCATAATTAGTTAAATAATATAGAAATTAAGTAACTTAATTGGAAAAAAGGTAACTAAAAACTGATGGTCTAGCTGTTGGCAACCTTGAGGAGCCTTGGTCATCACAAGCGTGTTCACTCTTGAAGCTGTTTCATTCAACTTATTCAGCTATGATCAGAACAGGTTATGGTCAATAGCTAACAAGTGACAGACAATGTCTTGTATGACAGATTGAGAGAGTGAGCAGGCTGGAGATTTGCATCAACAGACCAGTTTGAGGTGAACACTGATGGGCCAAACAGTTATACACTCAAGTTGTTCAATGTTCAAAAGTGGCTAAGTGTAGACATGCATAAGCCTGTGTCTGAGAAACGTGAACAGGTGAGACATATAGAATGAGACATTTAGGACACTTAGTCGCTTTATTGAACAGGCACAGCTTGCTTACAAGATAATTAAACCTGTTTTTCATCAAGAGGCTTGGTGAAAATGTCCTGCAGCTGTTCAGTTTGTGGAATAAAACTTACTCCAACATTACCTTTCTGGATGTGATCTTGATGAAGTGATGTCTGACCTCTATACGCTTTGTTCTGGAATGAAAATATAATACTCATACGTGGGAGTGGTTGGAGATGGCTATAGCACTTGTAATTATCACACGAAAATGAGTTTTCCTATATACAAGTCCATAGTCCTTCAAGCTGATGCGGCATCCATGAATCTGCCCACAGCACTTCCAGGCAGCTAGAATAATTAGGCTTCAGCAGTAGAAGTAACTGAGGTTCTGCTTCTTGCTACGGCCAACGTATCAACTTACCCCAGGAGTTGACACCACACATGTTGTGATTTTTCTATCGAGCCCGCAGCACATGCAAAATCAGAATCTGAATAACCTGTTAGCTCAGAATTGAGGCTTGGGGAAACCAAAGACCCAAACCTGTGTACCCTAAGGTTTATCACGAAGTATTCTGTTTACAGGCAACTAAATTGAGTCGTTTAGTATAGCTGGAACCTAGCACGATAAACAGGTACAAATATATATATCTTGTCTCCTAGCAGTTATGTTATAGCACGGCTCACAGTCATAGCCTCTGAAGCTATTACTAGAAACAGCGTTGGCCACTGCATGTGAATCCACTTGTACATTGGTGCCACTGGGGTTTTGATAGGACAACTTTGATCAAATTTAAACTTTTTTCATAAAGATCTAAAGTATACTTTTTCTTTGATTTATGAAAATTCCATTTGAGGTTTGTTTAACCTGTATCCTAAAAATAAAGGTAAGTGCTCCACATCATCCTTCATTTCATATTTGGATTTCATGAGTGCAGTGAAAAATTCTTGTCATAACTGCTCCATTAGCTAGAACCAAATATTATGTCATCCACTAAATGGGAACAAGCATAATATCAGCACGTCACCTTCTTTATGTATCAGAGTGGGGGGTATCCACTTTCTATGGAATAATCGTTGCGCATAAAGGAAATCAGTTCTAGAGTGTCATACCAGGCTCTAGGGGCTTGTTTAGACCAAAGAGGTTGTGTCCAACTTATAGGCAAAACATGGATTATGGTCATTTTTAAACCTAGAAGCTCCTTGACATAGACCCCCCCCCACCCCCCCCCCTTCTTCTTGCAGCTTATCCCATTCAAAAATGCACTCTTCTCATCCATTTGGATACCTTCAGCTCTGATGAGCAGACTGGCTAGAAACAAACGAATTGCCTCTAACCTGGCCACAGGATCAAAAGTTTCATCATAGTGCAATGCCTGCTTCCTATCTAAGCGCGTGAGGGCAACCAGTCTTGCCTTATTCTAATGACATGACCTTGCTCATCCATTCTTGTTTATTCCTGATAAACCATTGTGGTGCCAATTGATTGTATTTCCATTTAGGACAGGGATCAGCTTCCATAATTGTTTCTCTCAACTGATTGAGTTTCTTCTTGTCATGGCAGTGATCAATTGGCATGTTTTAAGTGCTTCATCCACTTTCTTAGGCATCCAGTAGGGACCAAAGCTAGAAAACAGACAAAAGTTCCCGAAGCCCGGTCCCGCTTGTTTGCACCCCTTGGTTGAGGTCACCAAGTTATTTGATCATTGGGGACACCTGATCCAATGAGGATCGTTGCTTTATAAGGGATTCCTTAGTGTATTTGTATCTTCAACAGTCCGTTGAGCAGCTCTCAAGATTTTCAGACACACTATATCTTGAGGGCATTTCACTGTTTGTGCATGAATCTCATTAGTGAACAGATCAGCAGAGGACCAAAAAATCAGCAGGGAGTGTTCAGACATGTGGGTTGTAATTAGGTCAGTACACTTATCACACAGGGGGTAAATCAACATAATCATCATCATGCCCATCAGGTTAGCAGGTTTCCCTCTGGATGTAGTGGAAGCTTTTGAGTCCTGTTACTCCTTGATGGAATGCATAAGATCATCAAACTGAATTCTCCTGAAACTAATTCAGGGAACACTTTGGGGGAGGCACTCCGAGACTCTTCAGGTGACAATTGATGATTCAATCTACACCTTTCTATTTTTGTGTATACTCTGTAGGCTTGGAGATAGCAGAAGATCCTCAAACACACCTTCAGCAGCTTTTAGGGGGGAGGGGGGGGGGGGGATGCAAACTTTGGCCAGTTGGGTCCTTTTGATTCAAATGCAGCAAGGAAATCCACACAATTGGAAATGACCTAATGTTTTGGCCTCCTACCTTTGGAGGTAATCAATAGGGAGTCTTGTTGAACCCTTTTCACCACTAAGGATCTATTTTAGTGAAGCAGGCAGTGGTTTGACAGCGTCAGCCCAAAATTGATGAAGGTAAACCTGATGCACACAGCATGGTTCTAGCAGCTTCAATGAAAGTTCCGTTTCTCCTTTCAACAACTCCAGTTTGGGTGGCGAGTTCTATACTACTGAAAGGTCTGTTAGATCCCTTTTCTTCATAGAGTCCCTCAGGAGTACTGGTTCTGAACGCGTACCATGATCACTTCTGCTGCGTTACTTGAGCAGAGTTCAACATTTCTATCTTTTTGATAAAGCCAATGAGTTTTCTCTAGCAGACTCTCCTTTGCTCTGCAGAAGATCACCAAGTAAACCTGGAGACGCATCAACCAGTACTATAGTGTATCTTCTTCACCTAGACTAGGCATTGACGGTCCAAACAAGTCCATGTGGATTAAAAGAGGAGGGTATCATAGATAAATTGTGCTAGATATTTAAAGATGATTTTTCTCTGCTTGCCTTCTCACAAGCTGTCAGAGTTTATCTTTAAGCAAAGGTGATAAAGGCAAACCTTTCCAACGCTTTCTTACAGAGGTTGATGATAGTCTTGAAATTCAGGTGTATAGCCTTTTGTGCCATAAAACCAGTTCAGGTCTGGCATTGCTTCTTGAGATAAGCAGTTGCAGTTGTGTGATCACAGATTTCATGTCCCAACAGTACACCTTTCTTGTTCGTTTGGCACACATCACACCTTGCCTTGGGGATCCACATGTAACCCAGGGCGCATCAAAGTTAACCTGGTAGGCCACATCCACATTTGACTTATGCTTGTACAAATTAATGTTTCAGCCCAACCAACATAGGCTACCCTATTGAATCTGCAACACCAGCGTGAAGAGTTCCATATCCTTCTGTGGATCCCGATACATTTGTGTCACCAAATGTGACTTTTGGCCCTTTTTCAAACCTGAGATAACTCAATAGGTCCTTGCAACCTTTCAATATGTCTGAGCAGCCACGACCCAAGACCAATCCGTCGTGGATGTTTGTTTTGTACCTGCAGAGTGTCAGGAGAAATATTAGTTTTTTTAGGGGAACGCATCATAGGGAGGAGTTCTCTACTTCATCACATTTGGTGTGGACCATGATATCCACACGAATATTTCATAGTTGGATGATCGCTTGGATACCATCTTCATTGAACTATGTTTACTTCCAACACTGCTTTGTTTGCAATTAGAGACGTAGCCAAGGCAACATGCTCATGTCCTCAGTTTCAGGAATGTCTT
>JAANYP010003140.1:178841-345680 GCA_020465985.1 Centrapalus pauciflorus
GCGAATTGATACGAATCCCTATTAGCCCACTTGCAGTCTGTGAGACAGATTCTTTCCCCCGTCATGTGCCTGGAGCAACCACTGTCGACGAACCGACTTGTTTTTTGGACGTAGTTATCCTCATACACCATGAAAGAAAATAAGGTTAGTTATCACGGACGGGAAACCCAAGCCATGACTGACTTGGTAATAACCATCTACGTCCACATACTTGAACCTTTTCAAAGTACCCTCTCGCTTTCAGGTGACTTGGCTGTGTTAACTGAAGTTCATGTGTGGTGCCAGAGTGATTAAGATTCAACTTCTTTGCCGTGGTTGAGTAGGCATTTGTTGTGAGCTACTGACATAATTCTAGTATTATAATGCAATTCACTTGTCACCTGACTCCTTTAGCAATCTGTGACCGTGACTACTTGTCTAATGAGTATGTGACCTAACTCGGAGTATGTGACCTGCCAGGTGTGGTGCTCTCTATAGACTTTGTTGAGGTGCTGACCAGACTTTGATATGTGCCAACGGTTCGTGAATTTGTCCTAATCACTTCTTTTGGTCCAGACCTTAAACCGGCAGTTGTTGTTTTTTCACAACGTTGTTTGGTGGCGGCCTGCACAGGTTCTCGTAGCTCTGAGAATCACTGCCTGCTTGCCAACGTTGGTGAGGGGGCCCTTAAACAGGTGTGTGGTTCACTGTCTATGTGTGCAGCATCTCTTTCCAGTTGGACAATCTGAGAAGCAACCATGCCCTTTCCGGACCATCTAAAGCAGACATCTTTATCCAGGACTTTTTGGTGTTCCCTTAGATCTAGGTGTCTCACTAGTGTCCTATTGCCTTTGAGTACATCTACAGTTGTCTGTCTCTTCGACCTGGTCGCCCATGGAAATTTTCTGTTTTCCTCCTGCAGGTGTTGTCACTGGAGAAGACACAATTTCACTTGCTTGACCTTGAACGGTTTGAGTCACCACCTTAGGTGTATATCAACGTTTAAGGCTCAGGTTAGTTTGCAGAGCGTCCTCGAGTCTACTCTGAGGCGTGTCAGTGTTTTCTCCTGAGGCTGAGGCACATTATTCGCATTGAAAGGGGAGGTATTCGTGAAAACCCTAGACCTACCAACAGACTTCTTAGATGTCGTTGGGCATCTGAAGACTTTTCTAGCTTTAGGCGCGATGCCTAAACGTTTCCAGCTTGCGATTGCCTCTGCTACCTTTAACCTTGGTTCCGGCTATCTCATGGGGTTTCCTTGTCTATTAGACTTTTGGTAAGGCCTCTCCGTGCTTCTACAAAGTTCTATCCTACACAACTGCTCCTGCAGTGTCTGGTCGTTTAGAAGTTACACGATCTTGAGCATCAGCCTGTAACTTTTCTTATTTGAAATCTTGCTTTATAATCATTAGGCTCTGCGATTTTTCTATTTTGCAAGTTATTCATTTTGGGCAGTCTGGGTCTTATGGTGATTATTTAAGGACTGAGATTTAACCTATTCCTTTAGAAGTAACACATCAAAGCCATAATTCACGAAATAGAGAATACGAAGACTAAACCTGAGTTATCAGTTCAATTCACGTGGCAGCTGAGCAGCCAATTCCAGCAAGGTTGTAAGTTGCCTTTCTCCTACACAACATCGCGACTGCTGTTCCCTGTGGTCCTGCTCCATCTTTCCTTCACAACCATTCTCACGTAACTTCAGTCGCCATTGTGAAAAGCTATTAGTCATTGGCGTCAGGATGTGAACTCCGTTCATAGAAACATCTAGCTGTCTTCAATGTGACATGGCAATATCAGACCCGAAATTAGATTGGCTTGACCAGATGAGGAACTCAGGAAGTTATCTTGTTGGGCTGATTTGTGTACTGTCCTTGATGCTGACTCTGTCCTTGGTATGTTCTTTCAACCTTCGGTCTTGACACTCCCTGGCGCGATGTCCCAATCCCTGACCGTTGTAGCATTTGAACCTTGGACTATCTCAATCCGATCCTCTTGTTTTCATTGCCAGGAGATTCCTTTTTCTCCATCTCTTCGAATCCTTCAGTTATTAATCTTCTTAACCGCTCTGGGTTACCATGGCCAGTTGCCACCATTTAAGATCCATTTCCTCTAAGTCATTCAGGGTCGACCTGAATCGTATATTCTCACCATAAGAGCTCGGTCATTGATTTCACCTGGAACACAATTTCCTAGTGGGCCACGAAAGGAAGCAAAGCAGATTCAAAATGTTCTTCTCTTCTCCACTTTGCGCCATCCTGGCCAATCTTCGAATAGCTTCGACTGTCGATGCCTGTTGACTTGAGGCTGCGGTTCTTCCGAGTCCGATTCCTACCCTAAGAACGCGCGATTCTAGGAGTGCTTCGGACTCTGGTGGGAGACGTTCTCCCGGTGAAAAACGACTGTAGCACTCTTCTATCAGCTGTCACTGATGATCTTATGATGTCTTTCCAAAATACATAGCGGCTTTTGGACTTGCTCGTTAATCATCTCAGCCTTAATTCTTCGAAAGTGATATGCCTCAACGTTCCCACAGATGTCATCACAGCGATTGAGTATAGTAGTTTGTCTCCTTCAGCTTAATCATGCCAGTACATAAGAGCCCATTTGGTCGGTAGGAGCATCAAGAAGCTTTTTGTTCTTGTCATTGTGTCCAAATACTTCATACCAGACTTTCAAGTTCCTGTTCTAGTGAGATAGTAACCATGTGTGATAATATCATCCAAGTTCATCCTTAATGAAGCCTTGAAAATTGCACAAACTGTTGGGTCAACAGCGTGTACGCTGCTAACGACCCGGAGTACCCTCACAACAGTTTCTGAAGACTCCCAAAAGTCTCTTTTAGAAGTCTTGAGTCCGAAATTTGCAAGAGTCAAACTCCATCTCGGTAAAGCTATAGAGAAACCTTTGGAAGCAGCTTGTCAAAGTTTCCTTCGTAATATCTCTTTTCATCCTCTTTCATCATTGGTATGAACAGAACCTTTGACGGCCTTCCGCTCCTCAGCATACTGGCTGGAGACGTTACCCCTTCATACTATGCACACCCACATGCGCATAATCTGAATCGTACAAAATCGTGATGAAATCTCCTTCCACCAGTATAGATCCTCAACTTATCAATCAGCTTGGTTGGCGTGCATTTGCCTTCCCAACCTTCTGATCCAGTTTCTCAAGGATTTCTCGGAAGGTTCGACATCTTTGTCTGAAAATAAATAATTTGCACTTAATAATTTAAATTAGAACTGATTGTTGTAATTAACTTCTTCGAAGCTAGATTACTCGTCGTAAAACTAATTAGATAATCTTTGGAAGTAATAACTCGCTTAAGTCTTACAAAAGTCAAGTAAGATTCGAAATAATCGTCAGATTCGAGGAACGTCCTCCTAGAAGTCGATGTCGACGTTAGAAGAGTCCGATGATTGCGACCCCAGAAGTCGAACGCAACAATAGAAGTACAGATTCAGAAACAGGCATACTCGAACAGACAACTCGAAATAACTCAAAGAAAGTAGACCGAACCAATTCGAATGTAAGTAACGATTTTCGAAACACAATAGACTCGAACTACTTGAAATTGACTCGACGAAGGAGCGTATTTGGGTTAGATCGAACTAAAGTGACAACCCTAAATTAACCCTATAGTATTCGAGCGCCGCAAACCGAAAAAAAAACGGCTTAACACTCTATTTTTTGACGTTTTACCGCGATTTAAATCACATTTTCAAACGAAAAAAATATGATTTCGATCAAAAAACGGGAAAAACGCGAAAGTGTTTCCCGAATATGAATTTGCTAGCTCAAAAACACGTTTTGAGAGCAAAACCGTCCAACTAGCGTCAGAAACCTAGAATGTATTCTGATACACGAACGAAAACACCAAGACACATCCGTAAGGCTCTGATGACCACTTGTAAGGTCAACCACTGCAACAGTCTATCTAGACGCGTGATCCCGTTGAACGAGTGCGGCAATCCTCGTTGACGGTTCAGCACGAACAACTCTCCCCAACGAACCCGGTAGATATTTAGACGCTGAACGAACGACACACGAAAACGATACCTACTGATAATCAGTCTCCCGAACGGCACTCACCTAGAGATCGCCCTTTGCTTAATCCCTCACGAATTCTGCAAAAAGTCTGATAATATTTCGAGTCTATCCCTAATTATAGACCCTGATTCGAGTCTGATGTGGGCCAAACTCGAATCTGGCCCAAAGCCCATTCGAGTCTGTCCATATTGACAGTCTCGAATCTAGCCCATTCGAATCTAAGGTCTCATTAGAATCTATATCAGATTCGAATGTATTCCCTTAAGTAATTCGAATCTAGCCAAAATACTTAAACTCTTAAGTGATAAAACTTATGATATTACCTTATGATTGTTTTTATCTTTGAACTTTATGTTTGAACTTCTTGTAATATGTTACATCAAGTTCAAACATACAAACACTAATAAGCATCAATCATATATAATATATATATATAGCAAACACATGCTAAATCACAATGTAAGACCACTTAGACTGCTACCGTCACACGGGATGTACCAACAATTCATAAATCTTACATATCATTCTATGTAACATTCTACATAGATTATGAATAGTATTGTTAATCTACATAAAAATCTATAAAATTGTAAAAGAAACATAAAAATATATGAAATGTATAAGAAACATAACCTTCTACATAGATTATGAATAGTATTGTTTATCTACATAAAAATATATAGAATTATATAACATTCTATATAGATACATAATATTTATATATAGAATATATTAAATTTTCAGCTGATAAATAATTTTCTATATAGAAAACTTTTTTTAAATAAAAAACGTTTTTTTATAATATAAAAACCAATTCTAATGAAAGAAAAGAGAAAATAAAAATGAAAAAGGGAAGAGAGAGAAAAAGAAATAACAGTTTTTTTTCTTATAAAATACTATTTTATTTGCACACATTTTCAAGATTCTCCACTATCAAACTTCTAAATAATTACAAAATGTCATTTGACAATTTTCAGCCATAGATCTTCTTGATCTAATGGCCATAAATGGTTTTTAGGTTCTCATGATATTTAAGGTTCTTAAAAGAACCATATACATATATATATATATATATATATATATATATATATATATATATATATATATATATATATATATATATATATATATATATATAGGTTCGGGATCCATGGAAAACCATCTTTGAGTGGAATACTGGAAAACTATTGTGTTTGGTTATAAATGTCCTTTGTTTGGTTACAAATATAAAAGAGTATTTTAGTCATCATAATAAACTGGAGTATTAAATGATAATCAATAGATTAGGAAATCCCTAAATTAATGCGATTGCTGAATAATCAATATTAGATTTATTCTCTATTCACGCCAGGAACAAAAAATCATCTACAATCAGTAAATATGGTGTCAATCGAAACCCTTGCATAATCATGTTAATCGGCCGAATATTATGTGTATAATCACAATCCAGGTAATCGAAATCCATGTATCTGAATGCACATGTTCAACCCGAACAAGTTCATAATGAACACTGCACATTGACGTCTGAACATGTTTTGTTACCCAATTGTTCTCATGTTGCACATGTTCTGAACACTTCACATGTACGTCTGAACACTGAACCATCTTTTTGCGGTCAGTTCCATTGGTAAAGTGGAGAGATTTAAGGAAATGTAATTAATATTGATTTAATTTTCATATCCTTTTATTTTCATATATTTAATTTCAAATATATTTTGTATTGATTAAATGTCATTTATGCACCATTGGTAGATTACCTGATGCATAAAAGTTCTCGAAGGTTTCTCAGTGCATAAAAGTACTAAATTGAACCTCATATATATATATATATATATATATATATATATATATATATATATATATATATATATATATATATATATATATATATATATATATATATATATATATATATATATATATATATATATATATATATAGAATATGGTTCGAGAGAGTACCACCCAAATGCAGCGCACCAGAAAGTACCACCTTTAAAAAAACTTTTTAAAATTTTTTTTTTCATAAACATGTTTTAATTAACATTATGAAGATCGTATGTAATTTTCACATACATTCACATCTCCTAGCTCCTAAAAAATGATGTGAACACACACTTACATAATTTTGAAGACATGTGAACATGCATTTATGTGATGTGTGTTTTCATGCACTTAGAGTGTTCGGATTTGCGTGAAATTCACATATGATCTGTGTAATGTTAATTAGAACATGTTCATGAAAAAAAAATTCCAAAAAAATTACTTTTAAGGGTGGTACCTTCTGGTGCGCTGCATTAGAGGTGGTACTCACTTGAACCTAAATCTATATATATATATATATATATATATATATATATATATATATATATATATATATATATATATATATATATATAGAGAGAGAGAGAGAGAGAGAGAGAGAGAGAGAGAGAGATTGAGGTTCTATGGGGCACCATATGCATCGGGAACCAAATGGGAACAAAAAATGCATTGCTTGTTTACAAAGGGTGCAATAAGGGCATTTTGGGAATGCTTAATAATATATTGTTAAATTATAATATTTAATTTAATATTTATCATTTATTTAGGATATTAAATAAAATGATCAACCAGCTTTCCATAAATCCATCCCCTTTTCTCTCTCTTTCCCTTTCTCTTTCATGGCTAGCCTCTCTCCATCTCTCTTTCTCTCAACCAGTTTTCACGACAATGATGAACACATTGAAGGTGTTGATGAACACGTTTAAATTTCAGAGATGCATCACGAAATTAACACGTTTAAATGTCGAAATGCATCACGATTTTGGTGATGCATAATGGTGGAACAAATACGATGATGAATATGGCCGAAATGCATCACGATTTTGGTGATGCATAATGATGGAACAAAGACGAGGATGAATATGGTCGAAATGCATCATGTTTGAAATTGAATTGGATAAAGATGCATCGTGTTTGAAGACGAATCCAATAAATTGGATGAAGATGCATCATGTTTATTTAGATTCGGATAGAATATTTTCTGAATTCAAGCATCTTCCGATTTTGCCCTTCCGCGCACGAGAAGTTATGCACCTGTGCACCCATTTTCAAGTTAATTACCCTTTTGCCACTACAATCTAAACCATTAAAATTCAAGATCTAACGGTGCATACAGGTTCCCAAAGTGCACAATGCATACAGGTGCCCCATAGAACCTGACTATATATATATATATATATATATATATATATATATATATATATATATATATATATATATATATATATATATATATATATCCGAATGCACATGTTCAATCCGAACAAGTTCATAATGAACACTGCACATTGACGTTTTAACATGTTTTGTTACCCAATTGTTCTCATGTTGCACATGTTCTGAAAACTTCACATGTACGTCTGAACACTGAACCATCTTTTTGCGGTCAGTTCCATTGGTAAAGTAGAGAGATTTAAGGAAATGTAATTAATATTGATTTAATTTTCATATCCTTTTATTTTCATATATTTAATTTCAAATATATTTTGTATTGATTAAATGTCATTTATGCACCATTGGTAGATTACCTGATGCATAAAAGTTCTCGAAGGTTTCTCAGTGCATAAAAGTTCTAAATTGAACCTCAAATATATATATATATATATATATATATATATATATATATATATATATATATATATATATATATATATATATAAGTCGGGTTCAATTGAGAACTTCTATGCATTGAGGTACGGGAGAATCACTTTATAGCCGTTAGATCTAGTGCATTAAAAGTGTATGCATGTGATGCAACATACTCATGCATCTTGTGATGCAATATATCATATGCATCCCATGAAGCGTAGTTTAGGGAAATTATAAATCTAGTCAAATGAATTTCAAATTTATATAAATGGAATTTTTCATACAATAAATCAACTATTAAATACAAAATACATTTAAATAATTTACTTTTAAAATTAAAACAAATTGAATTCAAACTGAGATGCATCATTCTTCAAACTATTCAACTAAAAATTAAACAAATTTAAAATTTCATCATCTTCATTGTTTATCGCATTCAACCTGAGATGCATAATCATTCATCACCTTCGTCTTTGATCTAACATCATTATTCATCACTATCATCAACTCATCGTTTTCATCATATTCAAATTATTTTCAGTGATGCATCGTATTAGGATTACTTCTAATGATGCACCATCATCTTTGATCTGGAATCATTATTCATCACCATCATCAAATTATTGATTTTCATTGGGATGCATATGTTCGATTGATTCATGCATGTGTTCACTACCACCATCATCATATTTGATCTAGCACTAGTGTTCATCACCATCATCGACATCGTCTACATCACGACCTACAGGCAACACCGGAGAGACCTGGGGCGGTCTGCAGGAGGCCGATAGAGAGATTGAAAGTGAGATGGTGGTGGACAACGAGATGGTGGACGACGATCCATGTGTTGGCGATGGTCTGGTGGTGGCGACCACCGGTGATCAGGTGGTGGTGGTTTACAAGCAGCTGAGAGAGATTGATATAAAAAATGTACTTCCAAACACTCTTATTCATCAATATATGCATAACAAAGTGGTGGATAACGATGCACGCATTGGCGGTGAGATGGTGGTGGTGGCGGTCTACGGGAGACGGAGAGAGAGAGAGAGAGAGAGAGAGAGAGAGAGAGAGAGAGAGAGAGAGAGAGAGAGTGTGTGTGTGTGTGTGTGTGTGCGTGTGGGTGGGGGGATGGAGAAGGAAAGAAGGAGTTAAATGAGGAATGTCATTTAATGTGGTGATTTGACTTCCTAATTTAAATTATTAATTATATCTAAACCTTTTTAGAAAATAAATTAATTTATTCCCTAAATACCCTTATCGCACCCTTGATTTATTATCTGATGCATAAAAGTTCCTCGAGATTCCCGGGTGCATAAAAGTTATCAATGGAATCTCTCTCTCTCTCTCTCTCTCTCTCTCTCTCTCTCTCTCTCTATATATATATATATATATATATATATATATATATATATATATATATATATATATATATATATATATATATATATATATAACTGCGCAAAAAACTCCAAACTTGTCAGTTTTTTGTGATTAAAACCCCAAATCATTTTTCGTTGCAAAATACCCCGAACTAACTTAAAATCAGTAAATCAACAATTAAAATTTATTTCACGTACGTTATTTACCGGTCCACGTAGGATTATTAACCGGTTTCAACCGGTTACCCATTGATAAAACATTGATTTACTGATTTTTAGTTAGTTCGAGGTTTTCTATGCAACGAAAACTGGTTTGCGTTTTAGTCACGAAAAACTGACAAGTTGTGGGTTTTTTTGCGTAATTATCCATACACACACACACACACACACACACACACACACACACACATATATATATATATATATATAGAGAGAGAGAGAGCGAGAGAGGTGGGTTCAAGGGAAAACTCATATGCATCGGAATACATTGGAAAATCGATATGCATCACAAGAAGACCTCAATGCATCATAGGTGTTAGTAAGGGTAATATTGGAAATTTTAATTCATATATTTAATTTTTAAGAATAAAAATAAAATGACATGATTTTAGGATATTCCTATAATCATGGTGATTCCATATATATTTATGTTAGGAGAGTTACAATCTTTCAAATTTTCAAAACCCTAAACCACCATTTCTCTCATCTTTATTTGGCTTCCATTACACCTTCATATCCGACCATTATTTTCTACGGTCTCCGTCACCGTCACCGTCCGACTTCTTTTTACGGTCTCCGCCACTGTCCAACCTCCATCGCATAGAGGTTTCCGTCTTCCGCCACCGTTCGGCCTCCATCATAACCTTCATATAATGTGTCACATGAGAAAATCAAGAGAGAGTTTCTACATGAAGGTCTTGATTTTCTTGATTTTCAACATAATGATTTTGATTTCTTCAGAGTGCTTCAATCGAAAAATGGTGTATATTGACGATGCAGTAGTATGAAACATATTATATTGATTACGCACAATGATTTTGTTTTGTATAAAAGTTATATTGATGATGATATGTAAGTGTATTATCAATTTAATAAGAAAATCTTTATTTGGAGCATCTAATGCATTGTTTTGCATAACAATGGTATTAACGATGCAACTGATATTTTGTTTTGCATAATAGTGATTTTGATTTGCATAGGCTTGATATTTGAAATCGTGCATCATGATTTTAGAGTTATGCAGTAGTGATTTGGTTTGCATGCATTAATATTGAACATGAAGATGAAGATTTGAAGGCGTTGCATCATCTTTTTGTGGACAACATCATCATCATTTTGTTAGAGTTCATCATTGTTTTTATACAGTGCCGAGTGCATCATCGTTTATAGTTTAATGTTGAAATTGAAGATGGTGATATAGATTTGATGAGGCGTAAATGGATGTTTTTCTAAAAGACATAATGTAGATTGTTTTTAACTTTAGAATTGTGTATTAATTATGAAAAATTTAAATTTATATATAAATATAATAAAATTTCAAATTAAAAAAATTTTATGTACCGAAAATACCCTTGTGCGTTTTCTTTTAAATGCATCATGATGAGTGAAGCTAAAAAAAACATATGCATCTAATCCAAGGGCTACGATTAGTTTTCCAAGGTTTTCCGATGCATAGAGGTTTTCCATTGAACCCATATATATATATATATATATATATATATATATATATATATATATATATATATATATATATATATATATATATATATATATATATATATATATATATATATATATATATATATATAGGGTCGGGATCATTGCAGAACCTTAATTTAGTTCAAAACTATAGAACCAATCTAAACCATTGGATTATAATATAACACTAGGGATAATATGATAATTATGCAATTTACATTGAATTAATGCTAACCCACCAAGTTTGACTGTGCACTTTGACCATTTTAATATCAAATGTACATGCAGTGTTGCTTATATGATATATAGTATTACTTCGACGTCGAATATGTGATATAAACTGTAATTCAACATTGAATGATCTCGATATAATATATTGAATGATCGTCTGGGTAAAAAATTTTTTTACGAAAAATAAACACGTAAATTTTTTTCGAAAAATTATATCATGACCGTTCTCGTTAAATCCAACAACTTTGACTACTAATTTTGATCATTATTTTGACTCTTTTAATATTGAATGTATATGCAGTGTTGCATATACAATATATAATATTACTTTGAATGTATAATATTGAAACATGTAATATTTTTTCAAAAAAATACATCATGACCGATCTCGTTAAATTAATTGTGGTTCATCAAGTTTGACTACTAATTTTGATAATTATTTTGGCTTTTTTAATACTGAATATATATGAAGTTATATAATATTACATATATGTTATATAATATTAATTCGACGTTGAATATACGAAATAAACTGTTTACTTCGATATTGAATGATCTCGTCATGTTATATTGCATCACAGTCTGGGTAAAAAAATTTTTTTACGAAAAATAAACACGTAAAATTATTTCGAAAAAAATATATCATGACCAGTCTCATTTTAAAGAGTATAAAATTCTCTTTTTTATGGTATAATTTTTTTTGATTTAATATTTAATCGTATTAATGTTATTTTAGTTTAAAGAAAAGGATAATTATTTTGATAATGTCAATCTTTTTGCTAATTTTCAATCTTTTCCTTTTTTTACCCTTGACTATATTAAAATATCACTAATACCAATATTTTTTTCACTAATTCCAAACTTGATTATTTTAATCAAGACCACTAAATTAATCTAATCAATGGACGATATTGGTTCTACAGTTTTACACTAAATTTAGGTTCTACAATGACCTCGTCTATGTATATATATTGAAGTTCAATGGGAAACTTGATGCATTGGGAACCTCTAAGAACCAAATATGCATTAGGGACAATTTAAGAATAATAAATATATTTAATATTAATTAATAAATAATTATATTTTAGTAACCTCTATATCAAAAATTAATAATTAGGATAGAAAATCTCTAAATTAATTCAATCTCATTATTCCCTCCCCTTTCTCTCACCCTCTCCCTCCTCTCTAGAACTCTCTCACGTGGCCGTTGACCGACCACCGTCTCCCCCCCCCCCCCCCCCCTCTCTCTCTCTCTCACTTTCTCGGCTCTGCCGATGACGATGATGCAACAATGTTTCCGGTCATCTTTCTTTCTCTCTCTCTCTCTCTCTCTCACTCTCTCTCCACCATTTCTCCGCTCGTCTCTCTGCCTCTTGCGGTCTATATCTTTCTCTTTCTCTCTCCGGCCGACAATGATCTCGACCATTGACGATGATATGATACAACTTTTTGATCGAGAATGATGCAATCCATTTTTCTCATTTTGAAGGTATGGTCGTTTTTTTATGCATTTTCCTAATGGAAAACTTTGAAAGATGAACCATGTTTATCCAATGTTTATGGAAGACGACTCTGATACATCATGTTTATGAAGATGAATCGTGTTTGAAGATGAATATGATAAAGATGCATCGTGTTTGAATATGAATCCGATGAAGATGCATCGTGTTTGAGGATGAATCCGATG
This sequence comes from Centrapalus pauciflorus, assembly GCA_020465985.1. Lineage (NCBI taxonomy): Eukaryota > Viridiplantae > Streptophyta > Magnoliopsida > Asterales > Asteraceae > Centrapalus > Centrapalus pauciflorus. Next base: position 191,498 of record JAANYP010003140.1, read on the forward strand.
AAGATTATCGTGTTTGAAGATGAATCCGAAGAAGATGCATCGTATTTGAAAATGAATCTTATGAAGATGCATTTTGTTTGACGACGAACGTGAAGATGACCGAAAATTGTTGGTGACGACGATGATGATGACGAACGTGAAGATGACCGAAAATTATTGGTGATGACAAAGAACAAGATGCATCGTGAATTTGAATGGTTAATATTAGATGTTTCACGTATTGTTTAGATTTTGAATTTGTTTAGATGTTGTAATTTTGGAAGTGTATTAATTTAATTTATTTAGCATTTATTGTTTGATTATTTGATTGAATATTCTGTTAATTTATAATTAAAATTTATTTGACTATGTATATTATAAATACCCCTATGCATATCAAATACGTGCAACGCGTGATGCACCAATGATCATTTAATCTAAAAGCTGTGGTTAATTGTTTTTTATTTTCCGATGCATATGGTTACCCATAGAACCTGACCATATATATATATACATATATATACATATATATATATACATATATATACATATATATATATATATATGAAATTTATTGTGAACACTTTATTCGTGATGAACATTGTATGAACAAATAAAAAATACATGTTAGTAGAGATGATATCAGTTCCAAAAGCAGGTAAACCGGACCGAACCCGTGAGAAACCAAAAAAGCCCCAATTTTAGGACTTCTAACTGGACTCGATGGTACCAGTACTAATGCAATCCCAGTTTTTCCTGACTTTTACAAAGAAAAAAAATACAAAAGTAAAGCAAACCGAATCAAACCCAATGAAACCGAAAACCGACTTAAAGAAATTATAGGAATCAAGAACTCACACAAACTCGTATGAATCAATCCGATTCAGTACCGGTTCCGGTTCGGGCCAAACAAATATTTTGCTCATAAAGTTATAATTTCAAAAAGGGAATTCCTATATCCATAAAGAAGCCGAAAACTGAAAGATGAATACACCATTTGGTGGAAATTTAAAAGAAACCTCAGTCTTCAACACAATAATTTTTATACATTTAACACATTCCAAAATAGATTCACAGCAATGAAACCAATCTACGAACCATAAACAGATGACTTAGTAAACCGGTGATGAGCCCTGGGTTTCACCCCGTGCCGCCCGCTTACTTTCGGTCCGCCACCACCACTACCACCGCCACTTCGATGTCTACTAAACGAAGTCGAAGATCCGACACTTCCAACCCTCTTCGACGATCTTCTACGCGAACTCGAATTGCCATTCCCAAGCGCAGCTTTTGTAACGGCTTCTTTAGCAACTTCTCGAGCCTTTTGTGGATTAACCGGCTGTTTGTTCAAGTACGCTAGTTTCGGAAGAAGACTGCAAAGTGTTTTTCTCATTTGATCATCGCTAATGTTGCTTTGAATCGGATTACCCAACAGATTTAAAGCTTGTAAAGAGTTGTAATTAGCGACTAATTGACCGAGTGATTTCGTTGTCGTGATTTTGTTGAAACTCACGTCTAATATTATTAGCTTCCGCAGTCTGTGTAGCCCATCAACATTGCTAATTTTGTTTCCGGCAAGGTACAGTTCCTTGATCAAGGTACAGTTCGATAATCCTGAAAACCAAACGACTTTGAGTTTGAATGTTGAACAATCTATGTTAGATTAGGGTAAAAGTCTCCTCTAGCTCGGCCTGATAGCTCGATGATGAGTTTTCAAAATGCAGGCTCGAGCTCGACTCAAAAAGTCAAACTCCATAAAAGTTCCGCGTAATACTCGAATTAGTCGAAACAGATGCTTCATATAAGCTCGACTCAACATGTATATATAGAGAAAGCCAGTAAAGCTCGATAAAAACTTGAGCCGAGTTATTAAAAACTTTAGCTTGACTCGTTAATTTCTTTGAGCTCGGTTTTTATGCTCGGGCGAACGACCTCGAGTGCAATAAAAAACCGACTCGATAGAGCCAAGCTCCAGTTGCTAAATAAAAACTCAACTTGTTTGCAATCCTATGTTCGGTTTCGTCGATAATGATCCGGAAAATTGCTAAGAAATACAAGATAAAATACAAATTTTGACGATAAAATTATCGTGAGATTTTTAGACCGAAAAAGGATCATCAAATTCTAGTTTTGCCGAGTTAAGACATGAAATTCAATTTTTTAGGAAGAAAAGGGATTACAAACTGAAATGTTGTTTTTGCTAAGAAAGAATCATGGAATTCAAATTTTACCTTCTTAGTTGATTACCAATATGTTTTTTTGTCAAAATTTAAATTATAACCATATCCCGGCCTAAAAAGTTTCATACATTTCTTAACAATTTACCTAGATACGCAAGTTGGATTGCTTACCTTGCCCGATTCGGGAAATCCTGTTGTAGCTCAGATCAAGAATACGTAATCGAGTGAGCTCTCGAAGGCCTTCAATGACACTGATCTTGTTTCTAGATAGATCAAGAACATGAAGACCTTTCGGCAGGGATCCTGGTGTGATATGCCCTGAAAATAACGTCATCGAACTGGATGATTCAGTTAAAAGTTCTATATAAAGAAACAATAAAAACGAATTATTGGATAAGGGGTTATAAACCTATCGAATTCCCGGATAAATTGACCGATCGGAGACTCAAAAAGCCCGAAATTGCAGGGATCACCTTTAGTCCAATACCAGAAATGTAAGCGACTGTCGAAGAAGAATTTAAAGATTGTATCACCCCATTCGCATACACAATCTCTTCAGGAAGATTGATGTTTCTGGATGGCGCTTTACCGTTATCCGGCGATGGTGGAAACGTAATTTCACTCTCTTCTTCATTACCGACTGCAGGAACAGGCTCTGTCGAGATTTCTTGAACCCATTCGTCTACTCTTGCCAATGGTGACGATGTAGATGGCGTTCCTGCTGAAAACGCCATCCATTGGTTCTGTGGCCAGAATCCCGAACCTTGCTGAAACGCATTCCATCTGTGATCTACGTTTTTTACTTTTTCTACTTTTGGAGACTTTGATTTCGACTTTTCGAGTGTTCTGTTTGGTTCGAGAGTATCGGAAGAATACCCTCCTTGTTGGTTGACTGAAAGAAGCTTGTTTTGAACCCCTTTAACCGGCTCGTGTAAATTTCGATGACTCCACAAGAACAACTTCCACCATAATTTCCTGCTCTTCGATGGTAAAATTTGACTTGAAGAACATTTTCGTAGAATCACTTTATCAGCGCTACAACGGCTCATTACCGAAACAGGACTCATAAAACCATCTCCTAGCTTTTGTAAATCTTCATAAGACTCGCAAGGCACGATCTTATCCTTCAACACAACCCGTTTCGTTTCCAGATTAGAACACGATCGTTTTAGCTTCGGAGAAGGTAAAAACCGCGTTTTGGAAGCACCCGGATCACTTAAATGACCATCATTATCATTTATCTCTATATCTGAACAATTATTCGAATGATCAACAAGATTCGTGTTTCTGTAGTCATCATATTGTTCTTGAATCGGCATTTTACCTATGGAAATTCGGAGATTGAAATTGGAATTTGTTTCCTTTTCGTGCTCGTCTTCCCCTTCGTATGCTTCTTCTTCCTCCTCTTCATGAAGATGAGCTTTTACAGGACTTTCATGGCTGACCACCTTAACATTGCAGGTTGAACTCTTGGGTATAGAGAAGGGTACATCTACACTGAATGTTGACTTTGACTTTGACTTTGACTCTGACTCTAACTTTGACTTTTGTTCATCTGTATTTATTGGTTTAGCCAAGTGTTGTAATCTCACTTGCATAATCTTATTATCTTTTTGTTCCTAAAGAACACAACCAACAAAGCAAGTCAAAATCATATTCCTCATTTGACTTCAATATTCAAATAATAATAATGCTTTCTGAAATCAAGAAATCAACTTATATTACAAGAGACTCTAGTTAATTACATATAATGGTAGGATCAATCGATGAAAATAACAATAATTTTATTTTTTTCATCATTTATAGTAAAACTATTTATTTTTCATCATTAATAACATCAACTTTTGTATTTTTTGTAACCAATAGCATCAATTTTTATATTTGGTATTTTTTTTTGGTCAATTACTAAAAATAGTAATAACTTTTTGATTTTTTATCATTTATAGTAACATTATTTATTTTTTTGTCACTAATAGTATCGACTTTTGTATTCTATTTCATATGAATAATATCAACTTTTGTATTTTGTATCCTTAATAGCAATAACTTTTGTATTCTTTTTATCATTTATAGCAACAACTTTTTAAGTTTTGCTATAAATGATAAAAAAATGTAAAAGTTGATGCTATTAATGATAAAAAATAAATAATGTTGCTAAAAATGCACAAAATTATTTCTATTTTTAGCAATTAGCACTTTTTTTTTTATAATTTATAACAACAATTTTTTAACCTTTTGCTATAAATGATAAAAAATATAAAAGTTGATGGTATTAATGATAAAAAATAAATAATGTTGCTATAAATGCTAAAAAAACACAATTATTGCTATTTTTAACAATCGACCCTTTTTATTAATATTTTTGATTTTTATGCTACATACTAAATTTTTCAGTAATATTTATTGTATTTATTCTTATTTAATATTTTCACACCACGAAAACCAATTTTAATACAAAGCAAGTAAAAATCATATTCCTCATCTTAACACATTCTGAAATCAAGATTTCAACTTATATCACAACAAGAGACTCAAGTTAATGACACATGATAGCTACGAACTTTTTGTTAATATTTTGATTTATGCTACATACTTTACTTTGTATCATTCACTAATATTATCGTATTTATTCTGATTTAATACTTTCGCACCACGAAAACCATTCCTCAATCGTGAAACGATTCTCTTCTTTCTTCTTCAACAACTTCCTTTCTTTTTCGACGTTACCACCTAATTTTTAAACCATATAGTAAAGTCGCTAAAGAAAAAAGGGATTTGGAACGGCTAGAAGAGCAGGGCCGGTCCTTAGCATTTGCATGCCCAGGGCGAAATAGAAAAGCAGTGCCCTCTAATTTTTTTATTCAACATACAATATGCTATTTTTTATACACACATTTTATAACCAATGCATCTTAAACGGTACAAGCAAATACATCAAAGAAAAATTAACTCATTGATAATTTATATTGAATTTAAGTAAAAGAGAGAGATGATTTACGCAATGAGTTTGATTTTAAATCCCAAGAAGTTTGAATCTGCAGCAAAAAATCAAGCATCTTTCTTTGTTTAAATTCCAATCTGCAGCAAAAACATATTTTAATAATAAGCTGCAGCAAAACCATATTTCAACAAGAGTGTTTGATTTCTAATATAATAATGTCTTATTAAATACTTTATCAATATTAATAATTAAAATAATAAAATGTAAGACTTAATTTATTTAATCTTAAGTAAATTAACTTATGATTATTCATATGTATCCTATTAAATCGATTTATTAATTAAAATAATATAAAAACCCAAAAGTCAAAACAAATCTTACATGAGAAGGGAAAGAGTCATCCTTTTTAGAAATTGAAATCCTATCCATACGCTACCCACTATTCCATTCCCATCTATCTGACACCTCTTTTTGAATTTTGATAACTTCATCTCCTCTCCTCTTTGCTTCTTTCAAAGAAAAAGAATCATGGAGGTTGTTCAATAAAAAAGAACACATGGGTTGTTGCTGGAAATCGAAGAAGAAACATGAAGCTCGATATTAAAGAATGGGAGAGATAGGGGGTTGTTACTCGACGAGAGAGGAGAAAGAAAGCTATTGCTGGAAATCGACGGCCAGAGTTGTTGGTTGGACGATGAGGTCCAGTGACGACGGTCAGAGATATTGCTGAGATGAGAATCGGAGGTAGCAGGTGACGGTGTCGGACTCCGCTGTGAAGCGGCTAGCGGCTCCGCTGTTTCTGTTGCTTTCCATAAGAGGTGGTGAGACCCTTTCTATCCATTTCCGTTGACTCTTGAATCGTCGCCCTTTCGGTTGACTCTTGAATCGTCGCCCTTTCATATGCCCTAGCGGCTAGCGTCTCCCGCTCGTCCGCCTCTCGGTCTCCCTGGGCAGCTTGTGTATGTATGTATGGTTTTTTTGTAACACTGTCTATTGGACCAGAAAAGATTTTATGCCCCCTTCACAACTGCTGCCCTGGGCCGAGGCCCAGTTCGCCCCCCCCTTGGGCCGGCCCTGTAGAAGAGTATAGTGACTAAACCATCATGTTTTTAATATTATTTTATCAGATTGGTCTTAAGACTCTTTTTACCATTAGAAAAATCAAAATGTTAAAATGATCTACAAAAGTTTGATACAACGGATTGCTTAAACATGTGCATTTTATAATGGATCTAGTATGCAAATAAAAAAAAAATCGTTCTAGTTACCAAACTAATAAAAAACTGAAACATAATGATTTTTTTTCAATATAAACCTTAAGCTAAAATTTAATGTCATCTTTTTAACCTATATATCAAGCTACCTATAAAGAATGTCAGAGTTTCAAAAAAAAAAAACATAAAAATTAGAATGATAAAAATAACATTGAGTAACCAAACTGATAAAGTTGTATTCATGATAATTTCTTTTTTCGGTATTTAACCTTATCAAAAAAGAGTAATGATCATATCTAATTCATATACCTAAACACACACCTAATCCATTCAATGATTAACAAGATCACACAGTTTCTTACTCAATATTATTCTTCAAGTTTGCTACGAGTTATCATCTCATTATTAGATAATAATATATCTTTTAAGAATACATTGCAGGAACATAAGTTATTTCAAATGTTCAAAATCAGTTCCAAAACCGATCATCATTTTGTGCATGTTACAGGGTTTTTTAATTTTTGGAAACAATAATGATCAACCTTGAAAAGTACAATAATGAAAAAAGTAAAGATGATAACTAAATTAGAGATAAAATAAAGTATGTTGCTATTTATAGCAAACTTATGAACTGACAAACAACGAGAGTTAACTAATTTCTCATCCTGATTGTACTATTGTAGACTTGTAGTTTGCTTATTCAATCATATCCGAATATATCAAATTTTGTGGCCAAATTTATAAACATATTAATCAAACAAATCACTATACAAATAGCTTTTAATATAATAATCAATATAAACATACAAAAAACTTAAGAACTCCTGGAATTAAACTGACGAATTAACGAAACCTGACCTTAATTTTCTTGTTCTTCACAGCCAATGAATTGAAGCAACAAAGAATCGACATGGATTTTTCCTTTAAAAACTCGAAGAGATAGAATTAGGTATGAAAAACCGAGGAAATCGGATTTAATTATAGGTGATTATGAAATTTAAAAAAATAATGGAGGAATCAATCAGATATTAGCCATAATCAATCGGTAATTGCGAAAGAAGAGATAGAGAAGGTGGATTGGGTGGAAAAGGAAAAAGACGGTGGTCGGAGATAGAAAAAGCGGTGGTTGTAGAAGGAGGAGGTCCGACGGAATTGGAATAGAAAGAAAAGGATCTTACCACCGTTGTGGCGGCCAGAGTGAAGTGTAATTAGATCTTCTACGGTGGAGAAAGTATGCCGGCTGCGGTGGTGTACGTGGAGAAAGCGGTGGTTATGGCGGAAGAAACTATGAGAGATGATTCGTCAATTTATGGAGTACGCCAAGGCCCCATGTGTCAAATAAAATAAAAAAGAAAAAAACAAATAAAATAACTTAGGGTTAAAAGTGTATCCTACTTTACCATTTTACTATTCTAGTAGTTTAATATACATGTATTACATTAGTTAATTTTAGAAATTGATATATATATATATATATATATATATATATATATATATATATATATATATATATATATATATATATATATATATATGAGATCATTGCAGAACCTAAATTTAGTATAGAACTGTAAAATCAATATCGTTCATAGGTTAGATTAATCTAATGGTCTTGATTAAAACCATCAAGTTTGGAATTAGTAAAAAAAAATTGGTATTAGTGATAAATTAATTCTTTTTCCATTGGAAAAGATTGGAAATAACAAAAAGATTGACATTAGCAAAATAAATATCATTTTTCTTTAAATTAAAATAACATTAATATGAATAATTTTTAAATCAAAAAAATTATACCATAAAAACGAGAATTTTATACTCTTTAAAACAAGACCGGTCATGATATATTTTTTTCGAAAAAATTTTACGTGTTTATTTTTCGTTAAAAAAAATTACCCAGACCACGATTCAATATAGCATGACGATATTATTCAATGTCGAATGAACACTTTATATCGTATATTCAACATCGAATGTAATACTATATATCATACATGCAACACTGCATGTAAATTCAATATTAACAAAACCAAAATAATTGTCAAAATTAGTAGTCAAAGTTGGTGGATTTAACGAGAACGGTCATGATATATTTTTTTCGAAAAAATTTTACGTTATTATTTTTCGTAAAACATTTTTTTTACCCAGACGACCATTCATTTTATTATATTGAGATCATTCAATGTCGAATTACTGTTTATATCACATATTCAACGTCGAAGTAATACAATATATATCATATATGCAACAATGCATGTACATTGTATATTAAAAGAGTAAAAAATGGTCAAAGTGGACAGTCAAACTTGGTAGACTATTATTAATTCAATGTTAATTTGCATAATTACCATATTATCCCTAGTGTTATATTATAATTCAATGGTTTAGATTGGTTCTATAGTTCTGCACTAATTTAAGGTTCTGCAATTATCCCAACCCTATATATAGATTGGATCATTGCAGAACCTAAATTTAGTGTAGAACCGTAGAACCAATATCGTTCATAGATTAGATTAATCTAATGGTCTTGATTAAAACCATAAAGTTTGGAATTAGTGAAAAAAAGATTGACATTAGTGATTATTTAATTTTTCAGGGGTAAAAAAGGAATAGATAGGAAATAGCAAAAAGATTGACATTAGTAAAATAAATATCCTTTTTCTTTAAATTAAAATAACATTAATATGATTAATTGTTAAATCAAAAAAATTATACCATAAAAACGAGAATTTTATACTCTTTAAAACGAGACCGGTCATAATATATTTTTTTCGAAAAAATTTTACGTGTTTATTTTTCGTAAAAAAAATTTACCCAGACCACGATGCAATGTAGCGTGGCCGGTATCATTCAATGTCGAATGAACACTTGATATTGTATATTCAACGTCGATGCAACACTTCATGTACATTCAAAATTAACAGAACCAAAATAATGATCAAATTTAGTAGTCAAAAGTTGGTTGATTTAATGGGAACAGTAATGATATATTTTTTTGAAAAAATTTTACGCGTTTATTTTTTGTAAAAAAAAAATTATTCAGACCACGATGCAATGTAGCATGACCGATATAATTCAACGTTGATGCAACACTGCATGTACATTCAAAATTAACAGAACCACAATAATGATCAAAATTAGTAGTCAAAAGTTGATTGATTTAATGGGAACAGTAATGACATATTTTTTTCGAAAAAATTTTACGTGTTTATTTTTCGTAAAAAAAAAAATTATTAAGACCACGATGCAATGTAGCATGACCGATATAATTCAACGTCGATGCAACACTGCATGTACATTCAAAATTAACAGAACCAAAATAATGGTAAAAGTTAGTAGTCAAAAGTTGGTTGATTTAAATGAGAACAATAATGACATATTTTTTTCGAAAAAATTTTACGCGTTTATTTATCGTAAAAAAAAAAATTATTCAGACCACGATGCTATGTAGCATGACCGATATAATTCAACGTCGATGCAACACTGCATGTACATTCAAAATTAACAGAACCAAAATAATGGTCAAAATTAGTAGTCAAAAGTTGGTTGATTTAATGGGAACAGTAATGACATATTTTTTTCGAAAAAATTTTACGTGTTTATTTTTCGTAAAAAAAAATTATTCAGACCACGATGCAATGTAGCATGACCGATATAATTCAACGTCGATGCAACACTGCATGTACATTTAAAATTAACAGAACCAAAATAATGGTCAAAATTAGTAGTCAAAAGTTGGTTGATTTAATGGGAACAGTAATGACATATTTTTTTAGAAAAAAATTTACGTGTTTATTTTTCGTAAAAAAAAAAAATTTATTCAGACCACGATGCAATGTAGCATGACCGATATAATTCAACGTCGATGCAACACTGCATGTACATTCAAAATTAACAGAACCAAAATAATGGTCAAAAGTGAGCAGTCAAACTTGGTAGGCTACTATTAATTCAATGTTAATTGTATAATTACCATCTTATCCCTAGTGTTATATAATAATCCAATGGTTTAGATTGGTTCTATAGTTTTGCATTAAATTAAGGTTCTGCAATGATCCCAACCCTATATATATATATATATATATATATATATATATATATATATATATATATATATATATATATATATATATATATATATATATATATATATATATATATATATGTATATAGATGGGGTTCAATGGAAAACCACCATGCACCTGAAAACTTTTGAAAACCGCAATGCACCACCGCAAATGCGTCAAATTCCCCGCGTGATGCATCAAAATCTCGCGTGATGCATCAAATTTCCCGTGTGATGCATCAAAATCGCGCGTGATGCATCACCTTATTGACGATCATGTCACTGCGTTTTTCATGAAATGCACCAAGTCGGACGGTATGTATAGGTTTCCATAGTTTTCAGGTGCATAGTGGTTTTCCATTGAACCCACCCCATACATATATATATATATATATATATATATATATATATATATACATACATACATACATACATATATACATACATATATATATATATGTATGTATATAGAATATGGTTCGAGAGAGTACCACGCATTATGCAGCGCACCAGAAGGTACTACCTTTAGAAAAACTTTTTAAATTTTTTTTTCATAAAGATGTTTTAATTAACATTATGAAGATCATATGTAAATTTCACATACATTCACATCTCCTAGCTCCTAAAAAATGATGTGAACACACACTTATATAATTTTGAATGTATGTGAACGTGCATTTATGTGATGCGCGTTTTCATACACTTAGAGTGTTTGGATTTGCGTGAAATTTACATATGATCTGTGTAATGTTAATTAAAACATGTTCATTAAAAAAAATTTCAAAAAAATTACTTTTAAGTGTGGTACCTTCTGGTGCGCTGTGTAATAGGTTTCCATAGTTTTCAACGCACCAGAAGGTACCACCTTTAAAATTAATAAATTAGTTTACCATAATATAATAATTACATGAATAATAAAGTTTGCTTAATTTTAGTTAGTTAGTTAGTTATTAAATTAATCTATATTAGATTTACATAGATTTGATTTGCTTTAAAAATAAAAAATAAAATCAGTAAATGACGTGACAAAAGGAGAGAGCGACATGTGACAAATTAAATGAGAGCATGACATGTGGCATTTAGTTACTATTTTAATGGTATAGATTGATTGATTAGTATATTTATTACACAAATACTTTTAATATTTTATTGTGTATATAAAATATGATAAGCTAAAAGGTATGGATTGAATTATTTTTAGACCAAAGTATACCATAATAATATTATTATTTATCGTGAACCTATTAATTATATATATATATATATATATATATATATATATATATATATATATATATATATATATATATATATATATATATATATATATATAAAGAGAGAGAGAGATGAGTTCTTTTAAGAACCTATCTTTTCATGAGAACTTGAGAACCATAGGGTAGTTTTGGAAAAACAAAAAATTATATCTCCAATTTATATATTCACTTTTTATCCCTCTTTCATTTCAACCCTAAAAAAATTTGTCATCTCTCTCTCTCTCTCTCTCTCTCTCTCTCTCCTCTCTCTCTCTCTCTCTCTCTCTCTCTCTCTCTCTCTCTCTCTCTCTCTCTCTTCTCTCTCTCTCTCTCTCTCTCTCTGCCGTCGCCGCCCGCCGCCACGATGAAGCCTCAATGATCTATTTATTTTCATTTATATTTCTCACGATTTGGAAGACAGGTGCAACCCTAGTGCCGGCGCACCACCACTCCGTCACACCACAAAACCCTGCCGCACCACAAAACCCTAGTGTTGCAGCACCACTACTCAGTCGCCTGCATTGCCCTCATGACTGCCACCACCACTCGGTCTCTCCACGACAACACTTACCAATAAATGAAGGTTCTTTGTAAATGTGATTTTTTGAATGTTTTTTGTATATGATTCACAAGATTTGAATGTTTTTTTTGTTTAAAAATGTGTTTTGGTATATTTTATATCAGTTGCATACCAAGTGTTTGATAAAATGTCTAAATGAAATCTTTTTTTTTTGTTTCAGTTCGTCTGCGATACTCTACGTAAAAATATATGATACTTGACATTCTACGCGATACTCTACCTAGAATATTTGACATTCTACACGATACTCTACATAGAATACTTGACATTTTACAAAGATTACGTTCATCACTTCGTCGAAGGTTGTAGTTCCTGATGGTTGTGTATTTGATGGTTCAACGCCTTTATGTATTCTATCTAGATTTGGTTTGTATTTTTATAAAATATATGATATCCTATATAGAATAAATAGTATTCTATAAAGAAATGATTGTAGCTAGTTTGTATCTATGTAGAATATTATTATTGTTGTAGTAGTTAATTTGTTATTGTTGTATGTATATAGCATAAATAATCCATGGATACTCTATATAGATTACACGATACTCTACACAAAACAATTAATACTCCACACAAAACACACGATACTCTAGATAGAGTTCATGATACTCTACATAGAATACATGATGATATACAAAGAATACGCTTACCCGTTTATTCGTTATTGTTGTATCTATATATCTTACATTTCATTCAACGTAACATTCTACATAGAATAGTAAATTTAATCTACATAAAAACATATAGGAATGTATAAGAAACATAAAAATATATTAAATGTATAAGAAACATAACATTCTACATAGATGATGAATAGTGTTGTTAATCTACATAAAAAGATATAGAACTATATACATTCTATATAGATACATAATGTTTCTATATAGAATATGTTAAATTTTTAGCATAATAATAATTTTCTATATAGAATTTTTTTTATTATAAAAATCAATTTTCATGAAAGAAATGAAAATGAAAAAAAAGAAAGAGAGAGAAAAAAAGAAAAACACAAATTTTTTTTTTCCAAAAATGTCATTTGCACACCTTTTCAAGATTTTCCACTATCAAACTTTTAAATGATTACAAAAAATATCATATGACAATTTTCAGCCACAGATCTTCTTGATCTAATGGCCACAAATGATTATTAGGTTCTCATTATATTTATATTTGTCAAAAGAATCCTTTCATATATATATATATATATATATATATATATATATATATATATATATATATATATATATATATATATATATATATATATATATATATATATATATATATATATAAATTGAGGTTCTATGGGGCACCATATGCATCGGGAACCAAATGGGAACCAAAAATGCATTGCTTGTTTACAAATGATGCAATAAGGGTAATATTGGAATACTTTATTTGAAAAAATTAATTATTCTTTTAAATAATAGATTAGGATTAAAATAGGAAACTAAATCAATCTCATTAACCATTCTCCATATATTATTCTCTCTCTCTCTCTCTCTCTCTCTCTCTCTCTCTCTCACACACACACACACAATCGACCGACGAGTTTGAGAAGACGATGATGAGATGAAGATGAAAATGATGCATCACGTTGAACTCATGAACCTATGAACGTATACGATGTGAAGAAGACGAATACGAAGATGCACAGTATGAACACGATGATGCATAACCTGGTGCTCCATATGAACACGATGATGCATAACCCGGGAAAGATAAATACGAAGATGCACAGTCAATGAATATGATGAAGCATCATGTTGGATTTTTGTTCAATTGGAATTTTTTAATTTTAGAAGTGCATTTTATAAATTTATTAGCATATAATACTTGATTATTGAATTAAATATTCAATCAATATAAATTTAATTTTGAGTTGACTTGATATATTATTTTTTCCGAAAATACCCTTATGCACATCTAATATGTAAATCGTGCATCATAATGCGTTCACAAATTTCATCTTTATTACCATTTTGCCATTGTAATCTTAGCCATTCATTTTCTAGATCTAACGGTGTATATGGGTTCCTAAGTTGCACGATGCACACAGGTGCCCCATGTAACCTAACCCTATATATATATATATATATATATATATATATATATATATATATATATATATATATATATATATATATATATATATATAATTTTTTTTAATTTTTTTTAACTTTTATTGTATTATAATTCACGTTATTAGATTTTATTAGATTTAATATGATTCGAGTTTAAAAATAGATTATGTTAGACATGAATGAATATACTTTTAAATATTATTTGTGATTTTCATAAATTATAAATACCACATGTCAATTCATGATGACACATGGCCTCACGAGAATTCAATATATTTACTCTTTTAATGATATTTATAGATGAACCATGTATAAAATGGATAAATTTTTAAAAAGTAATTTTATTAAATTTATATGATAACATTTTAAATTATTTTATCAAATTATGGTCAATACTTATAATAATATAGATATAATAATATTAAATATAAGTTCAAATTTAAATTTGATTTTCATATTAGATAATATTTAATATAGATTCAGATTTGATTATATATCATTTAAATTATTTTTATATTTTTAGTTCATATAGTTTAGAATTTTTACATTATAATTTGGACCAGCTAAAAATTAACTCAAATATAAACATATTTTTTTAATATTTTATTTTAACCATTTATAATATATTTATATATTTTTTCAAATATAAACTTATTTATTTTAAATTTTTTAATATATTTATATAGTTTTAGTTAATATAGTTTAAGATTTTACTTTATAAATATTATTTGAAATTCATTCATAGTATATATTTTAGGATTTTTTTATTTATATTTAGATCAACTAAAAATTTGCAAATGTTAAATTAAAAATGATGACAATGAAATATTATTGGATAATGTTAAATAGTAGATAAAGTGATAATGGCGAAATTTAACACTATTGGATGATGTCCAATAGTTGTAACACCCACTTTCCACAGATAAAAGTCACGTCAATATATAATCATAAGTGACGATATCGCAAACATCTCATATTACACATGTCAGGAATTAGCACAAATCATTATTAATTAAAACTTTCATACAACAGGTCACATGTTTGATACAGATACAGATACAGATATGTGTACACAATCTGAACACTAACTATCATACACATACTATTCAGATACAGGAGTTTCCCCAAATGATGACATAAACAAACTCTATTCAGTGTCGGTCTCTATTTCTGCGGCTGCTGCGGCTGTGACCCCACTATCTGACTGCGTGTGACACGTTAGACTCGAAAACGTAAGCTGAGAAGCTCGTGAGTACACGGGGGTTAGACTCTGCAGAAATTACACATAGCATGCACAAACACATAGATATCTCAACACAATAACATAGATATTCAGAGAACTCAGAACTCATACGCATCTCAACTCAATGGGACGTCATTCCCTAGCTAACAGGCCGCACACAGCAGCAGTTAGCTACACAATAGGCATAGGAGCGACCTGACAGTAAACACTGCTGTATATATACAGTCTCATACTTCATGACTGGTTGACAGTCAGCTTGCGCGATCACACATCGCGGACACTTGTAAACTCATACACATATAACACATATAGGGGGGGGGGGGTAGATAAAATCTTACCTGTGGCGCCATATCTCTGTCTCATACACATATCACATTCACATAACGATTCATAAAATATACACGCGTTTTGAAAGAACTCGAGTACTCACCGATATACCAAATCACCTACAACTCAGAACTCTATTGCGACTCAGTATGCTTTCGGCTCGACCTTGTACACACAATGGATACCAACTATTAACACAACCCAATTGATAGATATACAATACAGACCCAAACACAAATATTGCACCGAACCGGACCCGACAAGTAATCCCAAACAGATGCCAAAGCCCAAAACCAACCCTAGCCCAGCCAACCGGATCGCGGCCCGTGCTCGGGCTCATCACGGCCGCACGTAGAAGCATGACCACGTTCACCATCGTTGGCCAAACCTAAACCGCCCGCGCCACCCTCATCGCGACCGCGACCACGGACTTGCAGGTCCTCTCTGCTTCGCGAAAATGGCTAAACCAGGCTAACTCAAACCTTTAAACTCGAATTTCAGCAGCAAACTATATAAAACTCATATATACAACAACCTCTACAGGCTTTAAAGCCAACCCACAATTCCAGCCATACATATCACATATTCAAATCAATGAATTAAAGCTTCTTACCCTTACTTGCTCAAGAAAACGAAAATGGTGATCAAGAAGAATTCCAGCAAACAATCTCGAACTTGGGAGGCCTTTTCTTGCTGCTGTCACGTACGCTACACACACACAATACACTTCCTGTTTTTGGTAAGGAGAGGAAAAAGGAATGGGATTCAAAAGAGGCTCCATATATATATATACTTTTCTTATTTAGCAAGTGCCGGACCCGATAAATCCGAACGCGATACCACATTTTCACTATTAATATCATTTGAACCCATTTAACGCTGTGATCTCATAATTATTATTAATCCGCTAAAATAATACTCCGGCAACACATAAAACTCAACCCCGACACATGAGATCCACTAATCGGGATATTATTCGACCAACACAATATTAATAGATTAAATATCCACTAAAATAAATACACGTACCAGGTCGAAAGTCCGGATGTTACAAATCCTCCCCTCTTAATGAGATTCCGTCCCAGAATCTAGCTCGAAGGCTGCAACAGCTACGGATACCGACTCCTCATTTCTGACTCAGGCTCCCAGGTGGCGATAGTACCCTTATGATGCCTCCACTGAACGAGTACTAACACGATCTCTTTATTCCTCAGCTTCTTCACTTTGTGGTTAGTAATGGCCTCGGGCTGCTCAACATATCTCAGCTGATCATCCACAATGATCTCAGATAGCAGCACGTACTGATCGTCTTTGGCCACACACTTCCTCAGATGACTCACATGGAAGGTATTGTGCACACCTGTTAACTCTGATGGCAACCTCAGTCTATACGCCTGATCTCGGACTCTGGCAACAACCTCATACGGACTGATGTACCACGAACTCAGCTTGTCTCTGTGTCTGAATCAGATCACTCCCTTCCATGACGATACTTTCAACATAACGCAATCCCCAACACGGATTTCAAGCTTAGTCAGACGACGATCGACATAAGTTTTTTGCGGACTCTGTGTAACTCTCATATGCTCGTGAATCATTGCCACATTAGCGCTCGTCTCCTGTAGCAATTCAGGCCCACTGATAGGTTGCTCGCCGACCTTTCCCCAACACAGGGGTTAGGCACTTACGCCTGTATAGTGCCTCGAATGGAGCCATCTTGATGGTGGCATGGTAGCTATTATACGCGAACTCGACTAACGGCAAGTGAACGTCCCAACTACCACTGAAGTCTATCGCACACGCTCGAAGCATATCCTCGAGAGTCTGATTCATCTGCTCTGTCTACCTGTCTGTCTGAGGTCTGTACGTTGTACTCAACTGCACACGGGTACCCACTCATTTGCTCTGCCCGGGTGGTACTGTATCTCATAATCATAGTCTTTTAATAGCTCTAAACTGCGCCGCTGTATCATATTCAACTCTTTCTAACTAAACAGATATCGAAGACTCTTATGATTTGTATACACTACAAACCGAGACCCATAAAATAATGACGCCATATCTTCAATGCAAACACTATCGCCTCTAACTCAAAGTCATGCATGGTGTGGTTCTCCTCGTAAGTATTCAACTGTCGCGACGCATACGCTATCACTTTGTCTCGCAGCGTTAGAATACAACCCAACCCAGTACCGGACGCATCGCAATACACAACAAAATCCTCAGTACCCTCTGGTAAAGCTAATACTGGAGACTGACATAACCGAGACTTCAAATCTCTGAATGCAAACTCTTGCTCATTGGACCACACGAACGGTACGTAGGCATGGCAAAAAAAAAACTCATACCTGACGGGGAACCCGTAACTCGACCCCGATTTGACCGGGGAATTCCCGAGTTGACCGGGGATGGGGACGGGGAATCCCGATTTAAATTAACGGGGATAGGAGACACTTTAATCCCCAACCCCGACCCGACCCCGATTATGTTTTAATATAAATTATTATATATATTTAACTTTACAATGTAAATTATTCGTTACAATTTTCTATAATATATTAAATATTATTGTATATGATTTTTCTATAGTTTAAAATACTATAGTTTTTTTTTACTTTAGTGGTTTTATAAATCTTTTGCAAACATTTCTTTGTTTTAGTTTCATTATAAATTATAAATTATATATGTAAATAACTTAAATATGTTTGAATTGATTTGGTTTAAAGTTTATTTACATAAAATTTTGAGTAAATTACAGGAATGGTCCCAATGGTTTACATAAAACTTTGAATACGGTCCCTGTGGTTTCAATTTTGCATAAACGGTCCTTATCTGCACTGTTTACTTGCAAAATTGGTCCCTCTGCTGTTAACTTTAACAATCAAATGGTTAAATTTTTTATAATGACCATTTTACCCTTTTCTTTAATAACATTTTTTTCCTTCAAGTTTGTTGTTCATTTTAGTTTTGGTCCTCAAGTAATTTTTTTTATTTAACTCTTCTATGATTATTATTATTTGTTATTATTAACTTAACTTTCTACATATTAATTTATTTGTTTATTAATAATTTTAATATATTTTAAAATTTAAATTACAAACTTATTTATTTCTTTATTATAAACAATTGTATTAAAGTAGAATCCATTTTATTTTTTAGTTTTTCCGAATGAAAAAAATACAAACATTTTATATTGTAGTTTTCCAAACTAAAAAATTTTGAACCTTAAACATTTATTATTTCTTTCAAATGAAAAAAAAGTTACAAATCATTGTTGTTTTAAGTTTTTTCATTTTCTAAACGTAAAATATATGAAAACCAATCCATGTTTTTTTTTGCACCAAAACATTCAACCCATTCTAATTTTTTTTGCATCAAGAGCCACCAGTCTTTTGTCTTCATCAGACCATTGAGCTCTTGCTTTCTCAAATGTTCTGATTTCAGGAGCAGCTCCTTCAACAGCAGGAGTTATAGTTGTAACAGAGGTTGACACATAGGGACCCTTCATTACAATCTCTGGTAGTTACACATGCAGATTCTCTAAGTAGAGCATCATTCTGCACTTCCAACCAGAGAAGTTCTGATGATTGAATTTTGGAGGTTTGCCCATTGAGCCATTGTCATAGTATGAGGAACTTGCAGCACTGTTGTCCATGAAAACTTTGGGAGAATGAGAGATCTAGAATGACACACACTCTAAACTGCTCTGATACCAGTTGTAGGTCCCGAAAGATTTCCCAAGTATATATCCTTAAGCTGTAGAGGGGGGGTGAATACAGCAATTTAAAAACTACACACTCTTTTCTCAATGTTTGTATGTATTATCAACAGAAGTTAATTACAAACAGGCTTGAATGCGGAAAGGTTCAAGCTGAGATGACAGATACAACAGTATGTTAACTAATCTAAGACAGACTTAAACTAGTTACAATGAATACACTCACTAAGAATTACTCACTATGTTTACAAGACTCAAGGAAACAGCTTGAATAAGAACAGCTTAGACACCAAGCACTGTTTTATTCAAGCAGACTTGCATGCATGAAAGACACACTTGAATGCACGTTCACTCTTGGCTTCAGCACTTAGCTTTTTGGCTTATCCTTTCAATCCTTGGAAGTTTCCTTTTATACTCTCTCAGAGGATCTAAGAGAAGTTTCTTTATTGGACGAAAGGAAAAGTGGAAAGTCTTGTTGAAAAGACAATATAACTTTTCTGCACATTCTGAAAAGCAGACATGCCTTCATGTTGCAGAACTTTTGTCTTTTCACTTTGTCTACTGTTGCATAAGCTTTAACTAAATAAGGAATGTCAACTTTGCGTCTTTCTTCCTTTGTCAAGGCCTATTTTGATATAAGAAAAAGGTCTGTCACCCTTTTTCAAATATCCTTTTGTCTTCATGTGACAGAACAGCGTGGGCAGGCTGAGCAGTTCTGTTTTCCACTTTGTCTTCGACTTTGTAAACTGATCTTTTAGCCAAAAACAATACATGAGGACTTGGAAACATATTCCATAGAGTGTTTAGCCTGTTCACAAAGAACAGGTTCTGTTCACAAAGAACAGAACACTTGTAAACTGCCCAAGCTGCTCACCAGTGTAGAGCAGCGTAGACAGTTTATGTCCAGCCTGTTCAGCAGACTGAACAGCTTGGACAAACTGTCTTTGTTGCAACACATGCAACATATAGAACAACTTTGGACTGATATTGCAAATCATTTTCAGGTTTCAATAAGGCATATAACAGGCCTTAAATTCAACCTTCAAATGCATCAACAGGTTTGATTAAGAATCTCCCCCTCAGATGCAGAACAGGTTTGACTGAGGCCTTTTTGTGCCTAACAATCTCCCCCTATTTGCAATAACCAGTCTAAGCTGGCCTTATCCAACAATCACTATATATTTTTACAGTACATTTGCTGAAATAAAATTACAACATCAAAGGAAAGTAAAAGATCAGTTTATATATACACTGATTCTTGATTACATAACACATGTCAAAAGTACAACTGATGTATATTACAACTGATGCAAAAGAAAAATTACAACTTATGTAATTAAAGTACAACTAATGTACAACAGATTTTGGACTGTTTCTGTTGGGAGCAGATAATGGTAAGCCTGTCCAACTGATGGACAACTTCCATTCTTCTCCTACCCAGATGGTAGATGGACTTTACTACAGTGGAGGGGGACCTTCAAACATCTTTTCAAGTTCCTCCCTTGTATCCTCAAGTTCTTCAGTTTCACTTCTGATGATCATAAACTTGGGATCTTCAAGTTCACCTCTCTCATAAAAGCCTCTGAGCTGATCCCAGACGGATGCTCTCCACCTGCTTGACTGCCTAAATGAAGCTGCAAGTCTGAAGGCTACAAGCTGTCTCAGATCCACATTGTATAGATCTGATGCTCTCTGAAAGCATTTCTTCTGAGTTAAGGGATCTACAAAAAATGCCCCAAGCTCAGGCTCTTCAATAATCTTGCCATCTTCAAACTCTGCTCCACTAGGCAGGCTGTGGTCAACTCCCTTCATCTCAACAGCATAGTCACCCTGTTCAATTAAGATGAGGAGTTGTTCAAGCTCAGTGTCTTTCCTTGTCCTCCTGGCCTTTATTTTTGGTTGTGTCACATAGACTCCTTCACTAACTTCTTTTGAGATCAGGCCAAGATTCTTCACTCTCTCCATCAACTTTTTGACATATGCCCTGATTGTCTTTGCCGTTTCTGACTTAGATTCATTCAGACCAACTGCCAACTCAATCCATTCCCTGTACCCCATCTGTGCAACATCAGTGTAGTCATACGTTTTTAGTTCTGGGCCTGTTGCACCCATTCTGGTTATTAACTTCCACTGACTGCCTTTTCTTGATATGGGAACAGCTTTGACAATTGCTTCCTTGGCAAGCCTTCTATCAGCAACATCTTGAAATTTTCTTCTAGCCAAGTTGTTAAAGTGGAACTGAGCTCTTGCAGAGGGTACTTGTGTTTTGGTCACAGAGACCTGAGCACCCTTTTCTTTTTCTGCTTCCTTCTCTCCTGCTGATCCCTTAGCAGCTTCCATTAATTTCTTTTGCACTTCCAGAGAGGACATTTTAACTTTCCTTGCCTCTTGAAGTGCAAAAGACTCAGCAACTTAGGCAGATTCTTCTTCTTTCCTTAGAGCTTCCAGGGCTTGAAGCTGTTCTTCTCTGACTCAAAGTATTTGTGCATGGGAAGACCCATTTCTTTAGCCGTGGCTTTGTGAAATTTAATTTCTGCTGCTTTCTGCTGTTGGGGATCAACTGCTGCTTTTTCTTTTCCTTTAGCTGCTGTAGTGACAGCAGCTTCAGGACTTTCCTCTTCTTCTTCTTCTTCTTCTTCTTGTAGAATCAGATGCCTCCTTCTGCTGCTTGGCCTGTCCTCAGGAATGAATTCCTCCCCCTTAGACTGAGCAGGGATTGGAGATTCAGCCTGAGTAGGCTGAGCAGCCTGGGAAGCACCTTCCATTGTACCTGTATCAGATGCTCCTGCTGGTTGACCAGTGGGTATTGCAGGCACTGATTTCTCCTTAGGAGAAGAAGTTTTCTCCCCCTTAGACTTAGTCTTCGAGGCAGATGACTTCTCCCCCTTTGAAGGAGATGTACCAGCACCTTCAACACCTGGTCTGCCTGAAGACACGAAGTCAGCAGGCTTGCCAGCAGTTTTGGCAGCAGGCTTGGGGCCAACAAGGCTATTCACTAAGAAGGCCAAGTTGTCCTTCACCTCTGCAAGTTGGGAAAGAGAGGATTGATGAGAAGAGGCCTGGGTGTCAGCAAGAGAGGTCATTTTGACAATGTTTTCCATATCAGAAGCAGTGAACAACAGGCTTTGAAGTTGTGCAAGATGTAGTTCAAGGGAATCTTGCACATCAGCAAGGTCTGAGGACACAGAATTGGATAGGGAGCCAATAACAGTGTTCAAGCTGGCCAAGGTGGCAGGAACGGTAGAATTGCAAGAAGTGAGGAGAGATGACAGCTGTTGGGATATAGCTGCCATTGAGGACACTGAGTCCTGTTGTAGTGAAAGAATAGAGGAAAGGGAACTAGA
The DNA here is from genome assembly GCA_020465985.1 of Centrapalus pauciflorus. Taxonomy (NCBI): domain Eukaryota; kingdom Viridiplantae; phylum Streptophyta; class Magnoliopsida; order Asterales; family Asteraceae; genus Centrapalus; species Centrapalus pauciflorus. The sequence goes on from JAANYP010003140.1 coordinate 214,424, forward strand.
GACACTTTGCAGCTGTGTAGTGAGTGCAAGCAGCTGTGGAGAGTTGTCAGGTTGTGTAGTGGCTGGGAAGGAATCTTTGAACTGATCAAAGAATCCTTTAAGCTGTGCAGACACAGAGTCTGAAATGAGAGAAGGTAGAGAGGACATGGAGGATACTAAAGAACTAACTTTGTTGGTCAGCAATGTAAGCTGATCCTTCAAAGGCAGGTCATTAGGAGATGGAGGTGTATGGGTGGACTGTTTATATTGTGTTGAGGGAGAGGAAGAGGATGAGGCTGGTGTATGAGGATGTGATGGAGAGGGAAGAGGAACAGTTGAAAGAAGATCCATAGCCTGGGCAAAGGTAATGTGGCCCAACTTGGAGGGGTCAAAGGGTTCTTCAGCAGTGTCGCTAGCTGCATCATCAGGAGAAGGGGTTGATGTTGGGGGCCTTTCAGATGCTGCTTGTGTTGCAACACCTTCATTAAGGCCAGTGGGTGTTCCCTCTGCAGTGCCTTGGTGTAAAAGCACCTCATCATGGGGAGATGGGATATGCATTTCAACATCAGCAGTGGTAAATTCTGCTGATGGAATTTACATAGAAGGGGCAGCCTCACCCAAGGGATGGTATGTTCCCTGAGGTTCATCAGCTTGAGTTGTTGGTCCCTCAGCAGCTGTTTAGTGTTGAACAGCTGTATCATAGGGAACAGAAGTTTGAGACTGATCTGCTGATTGGTCTAAACTAGCAGTGTGGACACCTCGTGCAGACTCAGGGTGTAGAGAAGTTTGAGGAGGGGACAGTGTGGACACAGTATGGATTGGAGAGGACTCCTGTCTTTCAATATTCTCAGCCTGTTGGGAGGCTGGAATAGTGGAGGTGGCTATCTCCGTTTGTACAACTGGCTCCTGTTGGGAGGAACCAGAGGGTCTAGGCTGACTCTGGGTGGACTCAGGTTGGAGTGAAGCAGACTCCAATTGTGCTGAACCTTCTCCCAAAATAGGAGAGGCAGCAGGGGTGGCTTCTCTTACAACTGAACCCTGTTGTGAGGGAACATAGGAGCTGGTTGTTGGGGCTGATTTCCTTTTGGCGAGTGATTTGCGTTGGTATTGGATGGATGAAGTGGGTGATTGTGGAGAGGTGATAGGTTCTGTTTGGACAGGGTGTGAGACTGGGTCAGGAACAGGTGGGTTGGCCTGTTCCCTGGTCTCAGGTGCCACAGAGGCACCAGCCACAAAGGCTTTAGGTTCAACAGATGAACCAGAGTGAGGAGCCTGCTCCCCCTCAGCCACAGAGGCCAAGGTAGCAGACTCAGACTGAGCTGTTTTGGCCTTCTTGTAGACAGGCCCAGTTTCAGTGGTTGCCAGGGTCCTTTTAACAAGCTTGGCCCTGGCTTTGGATTTTCCCTTGGGAGTAGGTTCAGGATCCACCCTCACATCAGAGGGTCCTTCCACCAATCCTAACAGCCTCCTCATTGGTGTTGACAGAGGAGGCTCATTGGGTAGAACAGGAGTATAAAACACTCTATTCCCTATTACAGGGAATGCAGCAATCTTAAGTAAGGGCTGAGAGGAATTTAATTGCTCACCACAATGATGTTTGTAGATGAGGCTCAGAAACCTTGGATACCGAACAGCAGCTGGATGGTTTTCTTGTTGTATTAGGTTCCTCAAATTCAGAAAAATCCATTTGGCCATGTCGATTGTTGTCCCATCCACCAACTGTAGAATAATGGGGACTTCATCACGGCTTAGTTGGTCGAATGAACCAACTTTACTTCCGAAGCACATCACCACCGAGGCAAATAGAAAACTGTAGGTCGGAGACAGATCCTTCCTAAACAATGTTGCTCTGATTTTGGGTACTGCTACACCACAGAAGCGTAGCAGATTGCCTATTTGATTATCTTCAGGTTGAGGCATGTCATATGGGTCAGCAGTTGGCAGATGAAGAACCTCCCTGAGAAGATCAGTTGTGATCTCAATGGTCTGAGTCCCATTGAGAATAGTCCCCTTTATGACTTTGGTGTTAGGGTTGTAGGCACAAGTGTACAAAAACTCGTACACCATCTCCTGGTACAGGACACCAGGAGTGGCAGTCATAGCATAGTTCAACGGATGAACTTTGAGAAATCCCACCATCTGTTCTAACCCTTCCCAACATAGTTTTTGGGAATAGTGAGGTTAGCAATGTAGTTAGTGGGTTTGATGGTCAGCATTGTGGTAACTGATGAGTGTTTAACTACATCATCACCAACGAACACCGGAAGAAAGGGATTGTTTCTTTGATCCATTTGTGAAGGATTGGGGTTTTGAGAAGCAGAAGACACTTAGTCGATTTAGGGTTCTTGAGGATTTCTAGGTGAGGAAGACGAAGATGAAACAGTAGGGGGTATTTATAGGATTTGAATGTGAGTGGGTATGAGAGAGAAACATTTGGGCGGTTGATTTGAAAAATTCGTTAACGGAAAACGGAACGGTTGTCCATGTCAGACCGTTTGTCAGACCACTTGAGTCCTTTTTAATCATTAACACACGTAACCCACATTATCCGCAGTAATTAAGTTAAATAAAAACAAAAAATTAAGTAACTTAATTGTGAAGAAAGGTAATTGAACTAATGGTCTAAGCTGATGGTCAAACCTGTGATGAGCAGGGTCATCACAAGCTGTTCATTCTTCAAGCTGTTCCTTCAACCTGCTCAGCTATGTAAGAACAGGTTATGTTCAATAGCTGATCAGGTTACAAGACAATGTCTTGTATGGCAGATTGAAAGAGTGAGCAGGGTGAAGGTTAAATCATTAGATCAGGCTTGACATATAAGCTGTTACTTGTCAAACCTGTTATATGCTCAAGCTGTTCAAGTTTTGCAGAAAACAGCTAAGTATAGAACGTGCATAGTCTGTTCTGTCTAAGCTGTTCTGAAAGAACTTGAGCAGTATGAGACATATAACGTCTTAGAACATTTAGGACACTTAGTCACTTTTGTTTAACATGCCCAACTTACTGACAAGGTAATTAAACCTGGTTTCATCAAGAGGTTTGGTGAAAATGTCTGCAAGCTGTTCATTGGTGGAAATAAAACTTACCTCCACATTACCTTTCTGAATGTGATCCCTGATGAAGTGATGTCTGACCTCAATATGCTTTGTTCTTGAGTGAAATACTGGATTGTTGGAAATTGCTATGGCACTTGTGTTATCACACAGAATAGGAGTTTTCCTATACACAAGTCCATAGTCTTCAAGCTGATGCTGCATCCACAGAATCTGCCTACAGCAACTTCCAGCAGCAATGTACTCAGCTTCAGCAGTAGAAGTAGACACTGAGTTCTGCTTCTTGCTACACCAACTTATCAACTTACCACCAAGGAGTTGACATCCATCTGTTGTGCTTTTCCTATCTAGCCTGCAGCCTGCAAAATCAGAATCTGAATAACCTGTTAGTTCAAGGCTTGAGTCTTTGGGATACCAAATACCCAAACCTGATGTGCCTTTCAGGTATCTAAAGATTCTTTTAACAGCAGCTAGATGAGATTCCTTTGGATCAGCTTGGAGCCTAGCACACAATCAGGTGGCAAACATAATATCAGGTCTAGTAGCAGTTAAATATAGCAAGCTCCCAATCATACCTCTGTAAGTTGTTACTGAAACAGCTTTGCCACTGGCATCAACATCCAACTTTACATTGGTTGCCATTGGGGTTTTAATAGGAGAACTTTGATCAAATTTAAACTTTTTCAAGAGATCTAAAGTATACTTTCTTTGATTTATAAAAATTCCAGTTGAGGTTTGTTTAACCTGTAATCCTAAAAAGAAAGTAAGTTCTTCCATCATACTCATTTCATATTTGGATTTCATGAGTAATGAAAAATTCTTGCATAACTGCTCATTGGTAGAACCAAATATTATGTCATCCACATAGATTTGAACAAACATAATATCAGACTTCACCTTCTTTATGAACAGTGTGGTATCCACTTTACCTCTAGAATACCCATTGCTCATAAGAAATTCAGTAAGAGTGTCATACCAGGCTCTTGGGGCTTGTTTGAGACCATAGAGAGCTTTGTCCAACTTATAGACAAAACCTGGATGTTGTTCATTTTCAAAACCTGGAGGCTGCTTGACATAAACTTCTTCTTGCAGCTTCCCATTCAAAAATGCACTCTTCACATCCATTTGAAATACCTTAATGCTCTTATGAGCAGCGTAGGCTAGATACAAACGAATTGCTTCTAGCCTGGCCACAGGAGCAAATGTATCATCATAGTCAATTCCTTCCTCCTGTCTATAACCCTGAGCAACCAGTCTTGCCTTATTTCTAATGACATAACCTTGCTCATCCATCTTATTCCTGAAAACCCATTTAGTGCCAATTATAGTTTTGCCTTTAGGAGCAGGGACCAGCTTCCATACCTTGTTTCTCTCAAACTGATTGAGTTCTTCTTGCATGGCAGTGATCCAGTTGGCATCTTTTAGTGCTTCATCCACCTTCTTTGGTTCCATTAGTGAAACAAAACTGGAGAACATGCAGAAGTTCCCTAAGCTGTCCCACCTTGTTTGTACCCCTTTGTTGATGTCACCAATTATTTGATCATTGGGGTGACATTGATCTACTTAGGATCATTCTTCAATGAGGATTCTTTTGAGTTATCAGCAGCTTCAGCAGGTCCTGTTGAACAGCTCTCAAGATTTTCAGACACACTGTTGTCTTGAGCCTGTTCACTTGTTGAACATGACTGACCACTGTTGAACATATCAGCAGAGGAACCAGGAAAATCAGCATTGATAGGTTCAGGACATGCAGTTGTAATTAAGTCAGTACACTTATTCACACAGGGTGTATTGACATAATCATCATCATTCCCATCATGGTTAACAAGTTCCACACTAGATGTAGTGGAAACTTTTGAGTCCTCTTCACTGTTTGAATGCATGAGATCATCAAAGTTTAATTCTCCTGAAACTGATTCAGGAACAGCTTTGGTGGAAGCATTCTTGGACTCTTCAAAGGTGACATTAATAGATTCATCTATCACCTTTCTTTTGTTGTTGTACACTCTGTAGGCTTTGGAGATAGCAGAGTTGCCAACAAACACACCTTCATCAGTTTTTGGTTCAAACTTTCCCAGTTGGTCCCTTTGATTCAGAATGAAGCAGGGACACCTAAACACATGGAAGTAACTGATATTTGGCTTCCTCCCTTTGAGCAGCTCATAGGGAGTCTTGTTGAACCTTTTTACCACTAAGGATCTGTTTTGGGTGAAGCAGACAGTGTTAACAGCTTCAGCCCAGAATGTTAAGGGTAAACCAGATGCACACAGCATGGTTCTAGCAGCTTCAATGAGAGTTCGGTTTCTCCTTTCAGTAACTCCATTTTGTTGTGGAGTTCTTACAGCTGAAAAGTTTTGAGTGATTCCTTTCTCTTCACAGATATCTTCAAGAGTACCGTATCTGAATTCAGTACCATGATCACTTCTAAGCTGTTTCACTTGGGCAGAGTTCAGCATTTCCATCTTTTTCACAAAACCAATAATTTCTCTAGCAGCCTCTCCTTTGCTCTTCAGGAAGATAACCCATGTGTACCTGGAGAACTCATCAACCATTACTAGAGTATATCTTCTTCCTCCTAGACTTGGGACATTGACAGGTCCAAACAAGTCCATGTGGATTAAGAAGAGAGGAGTATCAATAGAAAAATTATGTTTGGATTTAAAAGATGATTTTCTCTGCTTGCCTTTCTCACAAGCTGTGCAGAGTCTATCCTTAGCAAAAGTCATAGAAGGCAAACCTGTCACTAACTCTTTCTTACAGAGTTTGTTAATGTTCTTGAAGTTCAAATGTGACAGCCTTCTGTGCCATAGCCAATTTAGATCTGCATTTGTCCTTGTGAGAAAACAGGTTTCAGTTGTGGGATCAGCAGATTGCATGTCCACAACATATACACCTTTCTTTCGTTGAGCACACAACACAACTTTGCCTTGGGGATCCAATATGTAACCCAGGTGCTCATCAAAGTTAACCTTGTAGCCAGCATCACACAGTTGACTTATGCTAACAAGGTTGTGTTTCAGCCCAACCACATAGGCTACTCTTTTGAACACTGCAGCACCAGCTTTAAGAGTTCCATATCCCTCAGTGGATCCCTGTACATTGTCACCAAATGTGACTTTTGGCCCTTTTTCAGGCCTGAGATCACTCAGTAGGTCCTTACAACCTGTCATGTGCCCTGAGCAGCCACTGTCCAAGTACCAAACCTGGGATGGTTGTTTTTCCTGCAGAGTGACAAGAAGAATATTTGTCATTTTTAGGGGAACTCATCACAGAGATGAGTTCTCCTACTTCATCAACATTTGTTGATGGACTTGTGATATCAACACTAATATTCCCTATTTGAATGGTATCAGTTTGGATACCAATCTTATTGACTGAGATGTTTCCAACACTGTTTATGTTAGCTGTGAGGGAACCATCAGAGTCAACAGGTCTCATGTCCTCAGTTTCAGGACAGTCTTTGGCTAGATGTGTCTTCATTCCACATTTATAGCATTTTCTCCTCTTAGCATTTTTGGAAGAAGACCTTTCAGAAACACATTCTGAGTTATTTTTGTTGATTTTATCAGCAGGTTTAGCAAACTTATTACTATTTGATGAATCAACAGTTTGAGTGGAGAGTTCAATAGCAACAGCTTTGCCTGTCTCTTCTTTCCTCTTTTTAGGAGGACAAATGTCAAAGATAGGAAGCTTAATTGGCTTTTGAACTTCCACAGGTTTAGGAAACTTATTCCCAAATCTCTCAGGCTGAGCAATGGCTTTGCCTTTGTCCTTCCTGAGATGTGATTGATGCTGCCTATCAACATAATCGTTATTTCTGGTTTTGAAAAACTTATTCTCATTTAAAACCAGTTTACCACTATGATTAGAAAACTTATTTGAAATCACAGCAGGTTTGCCTTCAACATGAGACTTACCCTTGTTAAATGCAGACTGCTTACCTTTTGAAAACTTATTTTCGAAATGTTCAGCATTAAAAGGATTAGTATGCCTTTTACCATCAGCTTTAGATCCAAAGCCTGTTTTGTCAACAGGTTTGGTGTCGACAGTTGCAGATTGGACATGCTTTCCTTTCTTTTGCTTGTGTGAATCAGTAGAGCACTTAGCAAGCTGATTTGATGAATAATTCATTTCATCAGCAGCTTTTGAGCTAGGTTCACACGAGCTGTCAGTGTTTTGAGGCCTGACAAACCTGTTTGTTGAGATTAATTTACCATTCACTTTTTGAATGAAAGTTTTTGGAAGCTCACCAAGAGTGGACAAGTCTTCTTTCAGATTATTAACCTCAACAATGGAAGCTGCTATGTCAAGATCCCCTCCAAGATAGGCTTGGATTTGTGCAGGGATTTGTTGACTTATGCAGTGGCTGACTTTTTGTGCAGATTGGCACCAAGAGTCAATTATCTTTTGAAGCTTAGCATGTTTTATATCTGTTTCTCTCTTTTCTTCCAGTAAAATAGAGTTGATGTGTTTTAATTCATCAAGCTCAGCTTTCCAACTTATGGAAACTGTCCAGTTTACTGGATTTTGTTTCAAGATCAGTTTTAAGCTTAGAGATTTCAGATAATAAAATAGTATGCTTCTCAACAGCAGCTTTCAGATGAACAAGCATATATTCAAACATTTTAACTTTTTCTTCAGAACTGTAATCCATAAAATTTTGTACCTTATACATCATTGTAGGGTTCCAGTTCTCCAAGCTGCTAAAAGCTTCAGCTTCAGCCAGATCCTGTTTGAAGTTGCTTGTTGATGGGACATCAGTGTTGGCCATCAGACAGTGATTGTCTTCTTCATCAGATGATGAATCAGACTCCTCCCAGTCACAAGTCTTTGCCATGAGTCCCTTTTGCCGGTTGGAAACCACTGAGTTTTCCAACTTCCTCATCTTAGCCATGGCCATAAGGTACTTAACCCTATAGCCATCATCCCTGTTTGTCTTGTGTGGTTTGGATGACTGACCAACAGCTTTTGACACACAGTCAGCAGCTATGTGGCCAGGTTTGCCACATTTGAAGCACTCAGCTTTGGTCTTATCAAATGCCTTATTTTTAACTGCATTTAAGCTTCCCTGCAGCATGTTTCTTCCAAACCTTTTCTTGTTGAACCTTTTGACAAGCATGGCTATCATTTGCTCATCATCCAGTTCAGCAAGATCGGCATTGTCTTCCTCATCACACACTTAGATTTTTTTGGCTTATCCTTTCAATCTTTGGAAGTTTCCTTTTATACTCTCTCAGAGGATCCAAGAGAAGTTTCTTTATTGGATGAAAGGAAAAGTAGAAAGTCTTGTTGAAAAGACAATATACCTTTTCTGCACATTCTGAAAAGCAGACATGCCTTCATGTTGCAGAACTTTTGTCTTTTCACTTTGTCTACTGTTGCATAAGCTTTAACTAAATAAGGAATGTCAACTTTGCGTCTTTCTTCCTTTGTCAAGGCCTATTTTGATATAAGAAAAAGGTCTGTCACCCTTTTTCAAATATCATTTTGTCTTCATGTGACAGAACAGCGTGGGCAGGTTGAGCAGTTCTGTTTTCCACTTTGTCTTCGACTTTGTAACTGATCTTTTAGCAAAAAACAATACATGAGGACTTGGAAACATATTCCATAAAATGTTTAGCCTGTTCACAAATAACAGAACACTTGTAAACTGCCCAAGCTGCTCACCAGTGTAGAGCAACGTAGACAGTTTATGTCCAGCCTGTTCAGCAGACTGAACAGCTTGGACAAACTGTCTTTGTTGCAACACATGCAACATATAGAATAGCTTTGGTCTGATATTGCAAATCATTTTCAGGTTTCAATAAGGCATGTAACAGGCCTTAAATTCAACCTTCAAATGCATCAACAGGTTTGATTAAGAATCTCCCCCTCAGATGCAGAACAGGTTTGACTGAGGCCTTTTTGTGCCTAACACCATTCTCTTATTAGTTTTTGCAAACGAAAAAACTTACGAATAATTCTGATTTTAGTGTTTCCAAACAAAAAAAATCATTCTGTTTTTCTAGTTTTTTGAACGAAACCATTACCTTTTATTTTTTTTTCTTCGAACGAAAAAACTACGAACTATTACGTTTTTAAAGTTTTTTCTACATACTAAATAGTGTGTGGCCTTATTGTTCGGAAAAACAAAAAAATGAAATTGCTTGTATTTTTTACGATATGAATAAATTAAAACTAAAAATTAATTAAAATTAATGGTTCGATGTTTTTTGTTCGGAAAAACTAAATATTAAAATGGTTTGTCGTTTTTCATTAAAAAACTAAATAATGGAATGATTCGTATTTTTTTTGATTTTTAGATTATTCTAAACACTGCGTTTTTAACTTTTCCCATCGTAAAAAATACAAGCTATTTCATTTTTTAAGATTTTCCGAACAAAAAGACTACACACTATTTCGTATTTAGGAAAAACTTTAAAAATGTGATAGTTCATAGTTTTCTGGTTCGGAGAAAAAATAAAAGGGAATGGTTTCGTTCGAAAAACTAAAAAAATAGAATGATTTTTTTTGTTTGGAAAAACTAAAAATAAAAGTTTTTCGTAGTTTTTTCGTTTGCAAAAACTAATAACAGAATGATTTGTATTTCTTTTCGTTTCCCAAAACAAATAACAAAAAAGGGTTGAATTTTTTGGTGCAAAAAAAAGCGGACTGGTTTTCATATTTTTTACATTTAGAAAATGAAAAAATAACAAAAATGGTTTGCAACATCTTTTCGTTTGAAAAGACTAATAAAAGTGTAAGGTTCAAAATTTTTTGGTTTGGAAAACTACAATATACAACGTTTGTATTTTTTTCATTCGGAAAAACTAAAAAAGAAAATGGATTCTACTTTGACACAATTGTTTATAATAAAAGAAATAAATAAGTTTGTAACTTAAACTAAAAAATATATGTAAAAAAAACTTAATAAAAAAATAAATTAATATGTAAAATGTTAAATTAATATAAAATAATAATAATAGTTATTATTATTATAATGATAATAATAATAATAATAATAATAATAATAATAATAATAATAATAATAATAATAATAATAATAATAATAATAATAATAATAATAGTAGAAGAGTTAAATAAAAAAATTTACTTGAGGGATCAAAACTAAAATAAACTAGAAACTTAAAAGACCAAAATGTTATTAAAGAAAGGGGTAAAATGGTCATTATAAAAAATTTAACCATTTGATTGTTAAAGTTAACAGCAGATGGACCAATTTTGCAAGTAAACAGTAAAGATAATGACCGTTTATGTAAAATTGAAACTACAGGGACCGTATCCAAAGTTTTATGTAAACCACAGGGATCAATTCTGTAATTTACTCTAAAATTTTCTACTAAATTACTATTTATAATTTAAACTTTATAATATTTTAGGGACTTGAAAAACTCGATTCCCCGATGGGGATCCTCAATCCCCGATTGAGACGGGGATGGGGATAGAAACTCATTCCCTGATGGGGATGGGGCCGGGGATGAGGGAGAGGATTAAGAAGCGGAGATGGGGACGGGAACTAAGATCCCAGCCCCGCCCCGCCCCGCCCCGCCCCGCCCCATTGCCATGTCTAAAAGTACGGACTTCCGTGTCAATCTCGTCAACGTCATGGAAATCCTCGAAAAGTCTTGGATGAATCTCCTGTTGTACCCGGATAGTCCCAGAAAACTACGAACCTCAGACACGGTCTTCGGCGGCTCCCAACTCATCACAACCTCTATCTTTGCAGGACCCAATTTAATACCATCGGTACCCACTACATGCCCCAAGAATTGGACCTCACGCAACCAGAACTCACACTTAGAGAACTTCGCATACAATCTCTCCTTCGCAGCACGGTTAAAACCTCTCGCAAGTGCTGCTCGTGGTACTCGGCATTCCTCGAATAGATCAGGATATCATCGATAAACACGATCACGAACCGATACAACATAGATCTACACACCCTGTTCATTAAATCCATGAAAGCCGCGGGTGCATTAGTCAATCCAAAGGGCATCACGAGAAACTCGTAGTGGCTGTATCATGTCCGAAATGCAGTCTTCGGAACGTCCTCGTCTCTAACTCTCAACTGGTGATAACCAGATCGCAAATCTATCTTCGAGAAGAAACTCGAGCCCTGCAACTGATCGAACAGATCGTCAATACGTGGAAGTGTATATTTATTCTTCCCGGTCACTTTATTAAGCTCTCTGTAGTCAATGCACATCCGCATAATGTCGTCTTTCTTCTTAAGAAAAAAAACTGGCGCTCCCCACGGGGACGAACTTAGACGGATAAATTCACGATCCAATAGCTCCTGAAGCTGTGACATCATCTCTCGCATCTCAGTAGGTGCCAGCCTATAAAGCATCTTAGCAAGAGGCACTGCTCTAGGGATAAGGTCGATACGAAACTCAACCTGGCAATCTGGCGGTAACCCATGAAACTCCTCTGGCAATACCTCAGGGAACTCTCTAATCACTAGTATATCCTCTATGGTCTTCTTCTCTTTCCTAGCGCCAACAACATAAGACTAGAAAGTCTCGCATCCCTTAGAAACATACCGCTGAGCTCTGGCCATAGATACTATACCGATCTCGCCTCTGCGTCTCTCACCATACACAGTATCACTCTCACTGTCTGAAATGGGTATACAAATCATCTTCTCCGCACACAAGATATCGGCCTGTCTGGCTGTCATCCAATCCATACCCACAATCATGTCGAAGCTGCTGATCTTTATCGGCAGTAAATCAATCAGAATTCTGTGCGCATCGATCTCTAATACACAATCTCGGTAAACCCAACTAACTAATGTCATATTCCCATCAACCCTCTCAACCACTAACGGAACAGGCAAAACAGTAGAAGGAACAAAAAGGTACGCACAGAATACAATAGACACATAAGAGCTATCCGCTCCAGAGTCAAACAAAATGCGAGCACTAAGCCTATTCAGAGTGTACGTACCAGATACCACATCTGTCAACTCTTGGGCCTCCTCTGAAGTAGCCTGAAACACTCTACCACGGCCTCTAGGAACGGTGTCGCGACGGCTCGACGAGGCTGACTCAGCTCTTGTCCCACTGGTGCTCGCTTCCTGCACCGCTGGTGGCACCTCTGGACAGTCCCTAGCAATATGTCCCAGCTTCCCACAATAGAAGAACAAGGAATCCCTCGAAGTACAAGTCACTGAAGTGTGCCTATACTGCCCACAACGATAACAACGCGGCTGCTCAGGCATGCATGATCCCAAATGACGAAGGCATCATCTCTGTTAGTCTCTCTCCCTGTATGAACTATCAACACGACTCCCTGATGGCTGGGATGTGGTATCTGGTACGTACATTCTGAATGGGCTTAGTGCTTGCATTTTGTTTGACTCTGGAGCGGATCGCTCTTATGTGTCTGTTGTATTCTGTGCGCACTTTTCTGTTCCTTCTACTGTTTTGCCTGTTCTGTTAGTGGTTGAGATAGTTGATGGGAATACGACATTAGTAAGCCGGGTTTTTCGATATTGTGTATTAGAGATCGATGCACACAGATTTCTGATTGATTTACTGAGCACTAAATCGTCACGTCTGACTCTGACTCTGGCCTGTCGCCCTCGACCCTTGATACTGGCCAGATCTCCTCGACCTACAATCTCTGCCCCTATCTCTATCTCTGCGACACCCAGAACTCTGTCCCTGAAATTGCTGCTGCTCGGGCTGGCTCTCTCTCGGTGCGTCCCGAGGCTCTCGCTAATAGCTAGAAGGCTGATCTGATGTCTCAGTCCTCTGTCTCTGAGCTGGTGGTTGATCTCTCTGCTTAACTATTTCCCGCTCTCTCATGCGGGCCATCTCTAGAGCTCTGGCGAGGGTAGGAGTATCATGAAGCCCCACGAATTCACGAATATCAGATCGGAGACCATCAATGAAAGCATCTGCCTTTCGGCTATCGGTATCAACATGCTAAAGTGCAAACTGTGAATACTGTTTAAATCTGTCCACATACTGCTGAACAGTCAGCAGATGAAGAAACCGACGCTCCATCTCTCTGCGCTCATCACGAGGAATGTACTGAAGCTCGAACACTGCTCGGAAGTGATCCCAGCTCATGGCATATGCGGCTGATGAAGTCATCGAAGACTCAATGGACTTCCACCACCGGGAAGCCCCTACTCTCAATAGATAGGTCGCATAACCGACCATATCCTGCGGATCAACATGGGCTACTCGGAAAGCAGCCTCAGTCTCCCTCTCCTAAGCCATAGTCGCACCCGGCTCACTGCCGCCTTTGAACTGGGGTGGGGCTCCTGTCATGAAGTCTTTAAAGGACCCACGCCTCTGAGTAGAAGATGATGAAGCGCCTACCCCTGACTCGGTATCAGTCACTGGTGTAGGTTCCATACCCTGACCCTGCTGCTGGCGATAAAACTCTGTCAGGACCTCAAAAAGCTCTGACTTGCAGATAAACTCATCGCCCGCTGGTCTAGCTGCCCCAGATCCTTCACCCTAATCTGCCATAACTACCTGCACAAACCAAATAAGTTAATTCCACTAGAATCAATCTCAGGGAAGAATCCTACGGATCTGAACACGGTTTAAGATAAGCATCCACTAATGATACCCAGCTTCAAACCACAAGCTCTGATACCATACATGTAACACCCACTTTCCACATATAAAAGCCACGTCAATATAGAATCATAAGTGGCGATATCGCAAACATCTCATATTACACATGTCTGGGATTAACGCAAATCAAAACTTTCATACAACAGGTCACATGTCCGATACAAATACAAATACAGATATACGTACACAATCTGAACACTAACTATCATACACATACTATTCGAATACAGGAGTTTCCCTAAAAGATGACATCAGCATACAGAAGAATATGTAAACAAACTCTATTCAGTGTCGGCCTCTACTTCTGCGGCTGCTACCCCACTATCTAACTGTCTGTGACACGTTAGACTCGATAACGTAAGCTGCGAAGCTCGTGAGTACGCGAGGGTTAGACTCTACAGAAATAACCAATAGAATGCATAAACACATAGATATCTCGACACAATAACACAAATATTTAGAGAACTCTGAACTCATACACATCTCAACTTAAGGGGACGTCATTCCCCAGCTAACAGGCCGCACAACGGTTAGCAACACAATAGGCATAGGAGCGACCTGTCAGTAAACACTGTTATATATATACAGTCTCATACTTCATGACTGGTTAGGGACAGTCAGACTGTGCGATCACACATCACGAACACCTGTAAACTCATACACATTTAGCACATATAGGGAGGTAGATAAAATCTTGCCTGTGGCACCATATCTCTGTCTCATACACATATTACAATCGCATAACGATTCATAAAATATACGTGCGTTTTGAAAGAACTCGAGTACTCACCGATTTATCAAATCACCTGCAACTCAGAATTCTATCGCGGCTCGGTATGCTTTCGGCTCGACCCTGTACACACAACGGATCCCAAATATTAACACAACCCAACAGATAGATATACAATACATACCCAAACACAAATATTGCACCAAACCGGACCCTACCAGTAATCCCAAACAGAGCCGTAGCCCAAAACCAACCCTAGCCTAGCCAACCGGATCGCGGCCCGCGCTCGGCATCGCGGCCGCACTCAGAAGCACGACCACGTTCACCATCGCTAGCCAAACCTAAGCCGCCTATGCCACCCTCATCGCGACCGTGCTCTAGGAGTCGCGACCACGGACTTGCAGGTCCTCTCTGCTTCGCGTAAATGGCTGAACCAGGCTAACTCAAGCCTTTAAACTCGAAGTTCAGCAGCAAACTAGATAATAGTCATATATACAACAAACTCTACAGGCTTTAAAGCCAACCCACGATTCCTGCCATACATATCACATATTCAAATCAATGAATTAAAGCTTGTTAGGCACAAAAAGGCCTTAGTCAAACCTGTTATACATCTTAGGGGGAGATTATTAATCAAACCTGTTTGATGCTCTTGAATATATAATTTAAGGCCATTTTTATGTCTTATTCATACCTGAAAAGTGATTTCCAATCTAAGTCAAATATTCTTACCCTTGTACATTAGTTGTAACGAAGGCAGATTGCCCAATCTGTCCTATTCTGTTGGACAGGCTGGACATAAACTGTCTACACTGCTCTTGGACCAAAACTAAGTGTTCTGTTCTTTGTGAACAAAACCTGTTCTTTGTGAACATGTTACACACTATATGGAATTTGTTTCCATGTCATCATGTATTGTCTTGGATGAAAAGATCAATTTGCAAGTCGAAGACAAAGTGGAAAATCAGAAGCTGCTTACACTGCCTAAGCTGTTCTGATACATGAAGACAAAATGGATATTTGAAATAGGTGACAGACCATGTCTTATATCAAAATGGCTATACAAGAAGAGGAAATGATTAAAGTTGACATTCCTCTTTAAGGTAAAGCAAACTGCAACAAAGACAAAAAGGAAAGAACAAAGATTCTGATACATAGGGACAAATGATGTTTTGTCAGAATGTGCAGAAAAGCAGTTTCGTTTTTTTTGAAAAGACACTCCACTATCTTTGCATATAATGAGGAAGGTTCACCAGTATTCTCTAAGAGAGTATAAAAGGAAAGACAAAAAGGAAAGCACAAAGATTCTGATACATAGGGACAAATGATGTTTTGTCAGAATGTGCAGAAAAGCAGTTTCGTTTTTTTTTGAAAAGACACTCCACTATCTTTGCATATAATGAGGAAGGTTCACCAGTATTCTCTAAGAGAGTATAAAAGGAAGCTTCTAAGGAATGTGAGAAAACCAAGAGTGAGATATTCAGAATGTGCAAAGAAGTGTGTTTTCATGCATGCAAATTGTGCTTAGAATAAAACAGTTGAGTGTGTCTAAGTTGTTCTTGTTCAAGCTGTCTGTCTGTCTTGTAAAATCAGTGAGTCCATCTTAGTGAGTGCATTCATTGTAACTTGTCTGAGTCTGTCTTAGATTAGTTGTCTATCTGTTGTTCTGTCATCTCAGTTTGAACCATTCCGCAGTTCAAACTTGTTTGTAATTAACACCTGTTGATTAACATTGAGAAAAGTGTGTTGAGTTTTAAATAGCTGTATTCACCCCCCCCACTTTATAGCTTTCAGCAACATACTAGGAAAACCTTTTGGGACCTACAACTGGTATCAGAGCAGTTTAGAGTGTGTGTTAACTTTAGATTTCTCATTACTCTCTATTTCCCATCATGGACAATAGTGCTGCCAGTTCTTCTTCTTATTATGAAAATGGATCAATGACAAAGCCTCCTAAGTTCAATCATCAAAACTTCTCTGGCTGGAAGTGCAAAATGATGCTTTATTTAGAGAATCTGGATGTACAACTACCAGAGATAGTGATGGAAGGTCCCTATGCGCCAACTTCTGTCACTACTATAACTCCTACTGCTGAAGGAGCTGTTCCTGAAGTCAGGACTATTGAGAAGGCAAAAGCTCAATGGTCTGATGAAGACAAAAGGCTAGTTGCTCTTGATGCAAAAGCTAGGAACAACCTTGTTATTTCTCTGCCTGATGATGTGTTCAAGCAGGTTGAGAAAATGAAGACTGCAAAGGAAATGTGGGATACTTTGTGTACCGTCTATGATGGTCTCACTATCACATTGGATAATAGGATTAACACTCTTGTTAGACAATATGAGCTATTCTTTGCAAAGCCTAAGAAGCCAAAGAAGGATTAACAATCCTGTTAGACAATATGGAGCCAAAGAAAGTAGATGATGCACTTAAAGATGCCAGTTGGATCACTGCCATGCAAGAAGAGCTTTATCAGTTTGAGAGAAACAAAGTATGGAAGTTGGTCCCTGTTCCAAAACGTAAAACAATAATTGGCACCAAGTGGGTTTTTCAGAAATAAAATGGATGAGCAAGGTCATATCATTAGAAATAAGGCTAGACTGGTTGCTCAAGGGAAGAAGAAGGCATAGATTATGATGAAACATTTGCTCCAGTGGCAAGCTTAGAAGCAATTCATTTGTTTCTAGCCTATGCTACCCACAGGAGCATGAAGGTATTCCAAATGGATTTCAAGAGTGCATTTTTGAATGGTAAGCTGGAAGAAGAGGTATATGTCAAACAGCCTCCAGGTTTTGAAAGTGAATAACATCCATGCTTTGTCTATAAGTTAGACAAAACTCTGTATTTTATGAAACAAGCCCCTAGAGCATGGTATGACACCCTTACTGATATCCTTATGAGCAATGGTTACTCCATAGGTAAAGTGGATACCACATTGTTCATAAAGAAGGTGAAAACTGATATTATGCTTGTTCAAATTTATGTGGATGACATAATATTTGGTTATACTAATGAACAGTTATGCAAGAATTTTTCACTGCTCATGAAATCTAAATATGAAATGAGCATGATGGGTGAACTACTTTCTTTCTAGGATTACAGGTTACACAAACCTCAAATGGAATTTTCATTAATCAAAGAAAGTATACATTAGATCTTCTTAAAAAAATTCAAATTTGATCAATGTTCTCCCATCAAAACCCAATGGAAACCAATGTAAAGTTGGATGCTGATGTCTGTGGCAAAGCTATTTCAGTAACAGCTTACAAAGGCATGATTGGGAGCTTGCTATACTTAACTGCCAATAGACCAGATATTATGTTTGCTACCTGTTTGTGTGCTAGGTTTCAAGCTGATCCAAAGGAATCACATCTAGCTGCTGTGAAAAGGATCTTTAGATACCTAAAGGGTACACCAGGTTTGGGTCTTTGGTATCCCAAAGACTCCAGTCTTGATCTAATAGGTTGTCAGGATCTGAACTTAACTTCCTAAGATTAACTGATTTGAATTGATCAGAGTGTAAACCAATAATCTTGTATTAAATTAAAGTCTAATTAAGAAGTTTGAGGAATAACACTTAATTATTTTAATAAAAGCTTTCAGAATCCATAACAGATAAATATAAATGAATAAACAAAATTGCTTGTATTGCTGAACTGAATGATTACAATCACCTCTAATCTGTTTGATTAGACGAAGAACACAAATTGTTCTTAGGGTTTTACAACCTTAGAGGCTTATGAAAACTTAAACAAAAAGCAATTACAAACTTAAATGTGCAGAAACTTAATGCAATAGAAAAACCTATTCTATGTATTTATAATGCTTTCTGATTTGTTTCCTTGAAGGACTCTGACTTCTCTGATAGTAGATATGCTGGAATCTTCGTGTAAATATCTTTTCCTGAATATCAACACTTTCTGATTATGAAACTGTTGAGCAGCTTGAATCACTTAGCAGCTTGAGCAGAGCAGCTGAGTGAAATTGCTCTGGCAGCATGAACTTTTATACTAGCAGCTCGAACTTCTTCAACTAACAGCATGAACTTTGTACTTACATAGAAATTCTACTAACAGTCTGAGAAGTCTAACTAACAGTTTGAACTACTTAGAATATTTCCCAACAATCTCCCCTTAACTTAAATTCTTTACAAAAGACTTTAAGTTCTATGCAAATAAGGAAATAAAACAAGTAAACTGTTATTTACAAACCAAGGCTTTCAAAAACTTACAACTGTGCAAGTTTCTGATTAACTGCCTTAAAAAATTCTTTCTTCAGATCTTCTCTATCACAATATATTCTCACTGATCTCATCTGAAGTAGCATAGCCTTTGGAAGATCATAAAATTCAAAATTGAAGAACATACCGGATCCATTTGCAAACCTGATTCTGTAAGTCTTTGATTTGACAAACAGATCAACTTGTGCAATCTTCATCTCCTTGGCATCTTCTATATCCTTCCTTATTGACTCAGGATCAAAAATGCTCTGCAAATCTTTAATGGCTTGCTTTACTTGTAGGAGAGAAGATCTAACTTGAGTTGCAGACCCAACATGATACATTCTTGTGAGCTCATCTCTGGTCATCCCTTGGACTATATGTATCATACTTTTATATTCTTCCTCAGGACTAGTTTCTCTTCTTACTACAAAATGATATCTTAAGTCAATGTTATCCATTGGCTTAGCATACCAGTAAGTAATAAGAGGTGTTGAGAAATCATGCTGGTCGAGGGACTTTTCAATCTCCATCACCTTTTGCAGCTGATGCTCAAACAGCACCCTTTTAACCAGATCAAGCTTTGCTTGTGAAATTGTATCTGATTGAGGAATAGGAGCAGCAGCTTGAACAGAAGGAGCAGGATCACTGACAGCAGCTTGAACATTACTTATACCAGCTTGAGCTGGATCTTGTGATCTTTGGACTTCTTGGGAGACTTTGGCTACTTTACGTTTCTCCATTTCTTTTTCATGGATGTCTTGCAGCCTTTCTGTGCTCATGGACTGAGCCATCTTTTTTGGGATGCCAGCTGAAAAGGCAAAATTAATCAAAAATCTTCTATGCTCAGCCTTTGAATGCCCTGTTGGCATTTTCCTCTTCCTTTCACCTTGCTTGACCACAAACCCTCTTAGGTAATCACCTAAGGTTTCATCATCTTGCATTGGGGCATGGGTTTGCTGGTCTAAAGCCTGATCTTGTTCTTCTGCTATCTTTCTGGCAATTTCAGCATCAAAGGCAATCTGGGCTTCTCTAGTAGAAAATTTGTGCTTTGGAGACTCAATGAGAATACCCTTGCCCTTATCTTTGGTAGCAGAAGATGTAGCTTGGACTGAACTGATGGGAGCCTGAATTCCTTCTCTTATAACAACTCCAGTTGCTCTTGTAGAAGCAGCTTGAGTTTCTAGGCTAACAGCTTGAGAAGCTGTTGGGACTGCTAGCCTAGAGTCTTGAACTGTTGGAGCTGCTTGGACTGATTGAGGGATCTCCTGATTCTCCCCCTTTTTGGAAGCATTGGTTTGGTCAGGAGGACCTACAACCTTTGCCAATTGGGCTCGAATCAACTGCTCTAATTTGATGATCTTATTTCCACAGAGGGTGAACCCTTTGTGGAGATAATCCATTCTTTGGTTTTGAGCTGCTTCTGCCTGTCTGAGTGCAATTATTTGTGCCCCCTATGCAGCAATGATGGACTGATGGTATTCCAACATTGCTACAACAGGTTGCAGCTTAGGATCCATCAATAACATGAGTTGCAGACTAGCCTCAAGATCAGCAAACGAATGTGGTGCTTGTGATCTATCACTGGCATGAATACCAGAAGTAGAAACCTCTGGGCCCCTCTGTTCTTGGTACTGGGGACTTCCAGATGGTGCTTGCACACATTCTGTTGCCATGGGTGTGGTCTTATTGATGTTGGCACTGTCCTGTGCCTCTTGTGCAGAAGCAACAGTAGTGTCGGCCACAGAACCCATATGGACAATCTCTGTTGAGATGTCCACCTCCTGATTTTGGTTGGGAGTGTCCTCAATGGGTGCCCTTTGGATATTCTGTGCAGAAGTGTCCTCCTGCACAGGGTTATTTGGCTCTTGTATGAGGACTGAGGAGGAAGGAACTCCTGGACCTCTTTTCCTTTTGTATAGTCTGATTTGGGATGTGGGCTTAACAATAGAAACAGAAGGCATTTGAGTATCATGAGGAGTGGGTTGGGGTCCTGGGGGTGAAGCAGTAATGTTTGGCTGAGCCTGCTCAGGACCCTCTCCTCTGTTTTTGGAATGATGCCCAACATTGCAGAAGGCAATGGGACAGCAACAGTCAAAACATTGGCACTTTGTTTTAGAAGACGTTTTATTGAAGGTAAAGAGTGCCTATGGGAAACATGAATCCTTTTATGTATATTGAAATTACTGCAAGTTCTTGCAATAATTTCAGCCAAAAATCTCGGATACATCAAAAATTTCCCATGTTTTAGGGCATGATGCCTTAGCAATACCTGAAAAATCATATTAAAAAATTGAACTGTTGGCCGGTTGATACACACACTAAGGCAGTGGCTATGTTTGATGAAAATTCCGACCAACCAGTTCTTTTTGGGCTTATACATTGCTGAATAATATGTACAAGATACTTCCACTTAGGGGCAAAATTTGTTTTAAAGAAAGTAAAAGATTCAGCAGGACCCCTATATGCAATGGCATGAAGACCATTATGTAAAGCAGTAAGAGATAGGTCTGATATACCTGAGGCATCTTGAAGATGCAGTTGTTGGCGAATGATCTCCTCAGTGATAGAGACAGTGTTGCCATCAATTTTGGATGTCAGAGTTCTGACTCCATTAATGGTTTTGAGGGAGGCATGGTTCCAGAACTGTTCTATATGGGAGATGTAGATAGTGGGATTGATGGTAAGAGCATGATGGATATGGGAACTTCAAAGGAAGTCCATCATGTCATGGAATGGGCCAAGATCAGCGTGTTTGAGAGATTAGGGTAAACAGTTGTGTTCTTTGACGAACTCCATTGATGAACGAAGAATTTAGGGTTTCAGTGATGTGCGTGGGAATTGTTCAGAGAATCGAAGAAGGGTTGTGGAAGATATTTTGCAACTGGTAGTTACAATTAAACGAAACTGGAACCTTTAAAGGTTTTGAAAAATATCTAAACCCGCGCACACACTTATGAAAATGACCATATTACCCTGCACACTTTGACAGATCAAGTGAAACAACTAACAGTCCGAGAAAATGAACTAGCAGCTTGAGAAAATACCTAAGCTGATAGTTGAAAATTAGGCGACTGCTAATGAAACAGTGACTCCCCCTTAATCAAGCATATGTATAAAGAAAAACAAATTAATCCATATTAACCATACCAATATTTGATACTAGGAAGGTGAATCTTCCAACATCAAATGGTTTTGTAAATAGATCAGCTAACTGATCATCAGTATGAATTTTGGTAACTTGGATTAATTTCTTCTCATTGCAGTCCCTTATTGATGCGAGTGTCGTTAACCCGTCAAAAATACCACTAAATACCTTAGAAGCTAGGGTAAGTAGGGATCGTATCCACAAAGAGCGAGAGGTTAATTACACGTATTTAAGCGACTAGCATTGTAAAATAATTAATTTAGAAAGATTGAGTGGTTTGTAAAAAGGTAATTGCTTGATTTATAAAACTAATTACTTGCGAAATTTGTGAAAAGAAAACTTAATGAATCTGTTTGATTGAATAAAATACGAAGATAACCATTCCCGGATTCCACACTTAGCTTTGTATTTAATTTATGAAAACGATATGAAGATTACATAGACATAATCTTTGTTATAATTATTATTAGAATCGTTACGTGATCTTGGGCATAGCGCGTGACACGTTTGATTACTCGTCTTAATTAAACAATTAACTCGGCACGAATAATAAAGTGTCTACGAACTATCTTGCGAAACGCAACACACAAATAATAATCATCCGTTTACAATCGAAATATAATTAATAAAAACCATGCAAACTTAAAGTAATCGTTCATAAAATAAAACTTAGCGATGTGCTTCCTCCGAGAATGATTATGATGAGACTAGCCGGACATCGTTGGTGCAATGCTCAAGAGTTGTGCATTCATCTTCGTAGCTTGACTCGTGTGTTCTTCGTACGTGTGTTTGCTCAAACAGGGTCCTTCTCCTTAGCTTTCTCCTCCAAAAAACGATCCTTCCTTCTGAAATATGACTTTGTATTTATAGGAAAAGCTGGAAAAACCCTAAAAACGGCCGTCTATTATTTTAATGGGCTGGGCGCAGCCGTAGGCGCAGGCCTGCGCTGGTCTGTAGAAATCCGTATTTTGTGAATTAATTTGTTCTGTTGAACCCTTGGTCTGGGCGCAGGGCTGCGCCTGGCTCTGAATTTTTGTACTTTTTACACCATTTTAGACCGGATTTTTTTACCTGCACAAGCACAGAATTTATTCAATAGCAGCACATTCTATGACACTTTCGTACTAATAACAACTCTTTTGGGTTTAATAAACATGATAAATTATAACCCGATCAAACTTCCCCAACTTAATTCTTGATCGTCCCGAGCAAGCAACGAAAATCAGACTTTTAAAACATCGGGTTTATCAAGCGTGCAAAACATAATTAACTTATTTAAATAAGCACTAGCCTTCATAGACGTAATAAAATTCAAAGACACGAACATAATTCAATTCAGATACATCGTGATGTTTTTCAGAATGGTTGTTCAAAAATTCCTCACCACTATTATCCTTTTAGCTCAAGGTTATAGAATTGAATTCACGTGGGTCACTGGACCATCTTTTTTCCTCGATGCATGAGTATAAATACTGGTTTGTCTTTCCTTTTCGTTCTAATCTTTCTTCATGCAATGTTTCTATTTTTTCGTTCAAGTTTAACATGGCTTTCTAGATGATCCGTGTAGCAGGATTTGGGTCAGCCACTCCCAGACCAGTTAGTCTTAGGGGGCTAGGCATGATGGTACCCTTCAGACTTAATCTCCTGAATCAACTAGGCCACACTTGAATTGAGGCTCTATTCGTGTTCGCTTCCTCCCCCTTATTGCATGAATAAATAGCGGCTATTGGAATCCTTGTTAATTATCCCTCGCTACAACCCATTATATCCTACTTCAACTCGGTTCGCTTCCTTGGTTTTAAACATCTATGACTCTTTGTGTTATATTTAAACTCATGTAATTACGTCTTTTTGCTTGAAACCAACCTAACTAACATCATCATATTTAAGTTGCAAGCTCAACAATAAAAATTTATTGGGTTAATTGATCAGATCTTGTTACGGCTCGCTTTTCACATAATCTTCTAAAAAGAAACACATTTATTCAACATAGTAATGCATGCAAAAACAAAACACTAATTGCAAAAACACTCAATCATAAAAACAATAATTCATCCTACTTAAAGAAAGGAACGGAAGAACCTGACTACTGCGGTGGTGGCGGCGGTCCGAAGATACCAGCAAAGAATTCCCCGAAGGGGTTTCGGTCTTCTTGCATAAGAGGTGCAGGTGGGTACGTGTTTGCAGGGTGCACCACGCTCTCTCCGCGTGTCGTGGTGGGGACTCGACCATAGGCTGGGAAGTATTGAGGAGTTCGATCCTCAACGTTCAGCCTTTCGAAATTCTGCCACTGATAGTCCTCGTATGGCTGATGTGGTAACCCAACATTGTAATTCATGTGATCTCTCACTACATCGGTGTACGCCCAGTGCTGCTGGTTGTAATAGGCGTTCTGAAATGATGACGCGCGCACACCGGTGTAGATTTCATCAATTCGGCTAGTCTGGGTTTCCAACTCATGCTGAAACTCGTCCATCCTCCCAACCACGTCCTCTTGAAAAGTACCCAACCGCAAGTTCATCGCGTCCAACCGCGCAATGACCTGGGACATATCAGTAGCTCCCCCCGCTGCATGTATTCTTTCAGCTTGATGTTGATGGTAAGCCTCTGCCTCTTCTATATCATATAGCTCTCGATGCGTCTTTCCCGTATCTGAGTCAAAGATCTCAAATCCTTGTTCCGTTTGGCGCAGCGTGATGCTTTGTATCATAGCCGCTGTAATGACGGCGCCAGAGACTCCCCTCGGAACAGATATGGGGGAAATTGCTACCTGAGCCCTTAGAAATTCTGATAAAATCCATCCGTGAGGGATTATTTCCTCTCCCTCGTGTCGTACATCGACCACAGGTCGTTCATCACAATCCAAGCAAAAGAAAGGCTCGGCTCTCCTGTCATCAGTGCATAAAGGATAGTTACCTCCTTGTGCCGAATTTTTGTCAGATCACTGTCTCTTGGCAGCACGTTGTTGGTAACAATCTTGTGTAATACCTTCGCCATGGGGCTAAGGTCACGCCTAGCGTACGCCATATATCCAGCCGCGACATTGTAATCGATCTTCAGTATTTCTGCCAACTGCGTAGTCCACTCACCCTCCCAAGGTCTATCGGTGAATGCTAGTTGCGCGTCTGTTTTGTACTCATAGTTGAAATTTCGTGCCCCGTCTTCTCCAATACCAATGTCAACCCCTAAAACTTCTCGTAACGCTTGTGCGTTCATCGGAAATTCATGCCCATTTATGCGACCTATTAATGTGAAGTCGCCTCTGAATCGGCCTTCTTCGCGTCTTAGTGGGGACATCCATTCCACAACTTCGTCATGATATATGTGCTCCCCTCCTAAATCCAATACTACCTCCCATCCTAACCGGTCGAAGCATCTCACTACCCCATAATTCTCGAACTCGTCTTTCTTTACTCTTTTTTCGACCAAGACTTTGCCTGAGAATTTCTTTGTCATGAACAACTGTCGTCGAATATTTGCCGGATGCTGTGATAGATTAAAGTCCGGGTTCCATTCTACCCTCGGTTGGGTAGAGGAACTGGCGCCTTCTCCCACTCGTTGTCTAGTTCGGCGAGACATCTGCAATTGCGACAACTTAAGTATATATATATATATATATATATATATATATATATATATATATATATATATATATATATATAATTATAAAATTCTTAATTCGTTATATTTTCACAACAAAGAACCATAACTGATAGTTTGTGCAATAATCATATCATATGTAACACAAGGATGCATAATTTACTCATATCAATTTAACCACTTTGTCACATTTAACAAATTAAGCAAATTGCACCAAATAACAACAAACTTTTCGGAAATTGACTAGCATGCCTTTTTTCTTAATCGTGCTCATAATTTCACTTAATACTCTATTCTATACTATGAAAGCACTTAGATTTATCGTGTGTAAGTGGTCATGCAAAAAGTCAATCTAAAAGTCAAAATTCAACTTCAAACTCCATTAAAGCTTAATTGTTCAAGAATGGTGGAGTTTTTGTACCTTACTTTTGACGAGTAATGAAAGAGAAGTTGAATCTAAATTGGTAGTGGATGATTCCTAGCTTGACTTCACCTTCCCCAACTTGAGTTGCAAGCTCAAGTTCCTTGCTACTTCTTGCGTAATGTCAATCACTAGCTTGATTCTTAGTGATTTTTGTGGGCAAAAATGAGTTTTTTAGGTGAGAATATGTGAAGAAGGTGAAGGAACCGTAAGGGGGGCGCAAGGGGTGCTCTTGTAGGGTTTGCAAAAAAAATTTTCTATTTAAAATGAAGAAAATCGGGCAGGCGCACCCCTGGGCGCAGGCCTGCGCCGGCGGCTGCGCTTGGGGGGCCTGTTCGGTTCAAAATTTTTTGTTTTTCCAGTTGGTTGAGTGCATGCTTGGTTTGATAATTTACATTTTTTCGATAAAAAAGTATGGTTTACAAGCATTTATCCTACACTTCTTAACACATTTATGTGTTTCCCCTTCCCCAACTTTAAAGATTGTGTCGTCCCCGACACTACGGAGGCTGAAAATCGTTATATGAGCAGAGTAATATGTAGGTAACAGAGATAATGCAAGTCAAATGTTCACTAAGCATAGCATGCAATTGTTACGAGATCTAAAAAGTTTAAGGTGCCAACACGAACACCACGCACATATTTGTTATGGCCTAGGGCCATTTACACAACCGACTACCAAGTGTTTAAAAGTTCAAGGACCATAGTATTTTAAAGAAGATTGCACGGAATCAGAGAATCAGTATTCATCAGGAGACGTCAGATGAGATGTGTGGGTTGAGACGGTGTGGGAACTGTGGCGGCCGACTGCCCGCTCGAGCTCCTCTACCCTCGATTGGAGGCTAGCGAGCCAACGGGAGTGAGCTCCCACCGAGATTCCGTGAACATTAACATCGTGTTTGAGCTTGTCAACCTCCAAAAGGACTGCTCTGTTTGCTGCCAGTAGTCCTTCCACCGCATTCTTGATGGCGGTAAGTCGTGCTTCCAATACATCGTTATCTGACAAGTGTGCTTGTGATGAACCGCCCTTCTCAAACTTCACCTCATCTTTCGCGAACTTTACCTCATCTTTCTCAAACTTAAGCTCACCTATTCTTGCTTTACCCTTGTCTAGAGTTTGGTCATATCGATAAAAAGAGCGGCTTGCCGGGATGATTGAAACAGTACCGTGCGCGGGGTCCCTAATCAAAAAGGTGCCCGAAACTTGCTCAAATTGTAGGCCCGCCATGGTATGTCTTGTAAACCAAACATCATTTGGGCCTAATAGCCGTGGGCTCGCCCCTTCCGAGATGACTCCCATATTGATAAAGAGTTCACTAAGCATACGACTGTAAGGTATTTCCATGTGTGGTTTCGCGAGGGTCGCTTCCCAAATATTCTGCATCATGATGTAAGCAAGGGAGATGGCCGGTTTACCCGTGATCAAAGCATGAATGAGTATGACCTCGCGGGTCCGAACAGCAGTGGTATTAGCGGATCTCGGCAGGATATTGAAGACAATAATCTTCCACAAGACTTTGGCCCAAGGGCGAAGATCACCCCGATAGTACTTGGAATAGACCCTCGCTTGTTCGATAGTAAGGTTGAAAACCTCGGTTAGCTTCTTAGCCCATCCCTCTGAATGTCGCAACACCCCACTAGATAAATCTTGTTCCGTCAAAAATTCCCTTGCTACCGGAATGTCAGTATCAAAATCAAAATAATCACATAATTCTTTCCTAGAGACTACAACCTCTTTCCCATTAACACGACCCCACAATTCAAAATCATGTTCCACGGCCCCCTCTCGTCGGATCAGAGTTGTCATCCATTCATAGATCTCAGTTTCATGAACATATGGGGTTTCGATTTGCAAAGCCCCCGACCACCCAATGCGATCAAAACTCTCGATAATCCCAAAGTGTTTAAAATCCGATTCTTTCAGAGTCTTTTCTATGAAAAAGTGCGTGGGTGGTTCGGAAACCGGTGGTGAAGGTGGGGGTGAAGGATACTCGATATTGATCGGGATAGGTGTGTGCACACGCATCCGTGGAGTGCGGGTGATACATCGACGAGAGTTCCCTGTGAATTGTTGTGACATCTATGCACATATAGCAAAGAGAAACGGAATTTAGCACAATTAAATGCACACAATGGCACACAAGCATGTTAATCTCGATCGAGTCCGAAGAGCCCGGTGAGAAATACATAAATGTCAAGTGCAACGTGTTCCACGAAGGTGCAAGTAATTCAATGTAGTGACCATTCTCCATGAATTTGGTGCATGTGCATGAACGATGAAGGTAACGTAGCATGGCAAGAGTTGTTCATGTCGTGACGTGCATGATTATGAGCGACAAATGGGGCGATTAAAAGCACGAATCAAGAAATTGTAATGGGGTGACATGTCCATCCTAATTTTAGCATAGAGTAGTGCATCTAAACCGGAAATTATCAGTTAATATGGAATTTCTAAACATATCACAGTGAGAAATTCATGAAAACCCTATATTTAGAAATTAACTAGAAAGACATGAAATGTGTGTATTCTAGCAAGTTTCACACCACTAATAACATACTACACCTTCTGAAACATGTGCATCTTCAACATCTTGGAATTAGGGCAACAAACAAGAACTTAAAATTTTCATGAAAAATTGGCATCTCTTGGTCTACAATTAAAAAAATGAGGCAGAAAACCACTTACATTGGTGAGATGATCAAAGGAAGAGCACGAATCAAGCAAGAATTCCAAGTTACAGAAGATTTGGGAGCAATAAGGAGGTAAAATTTCGGAGGTTTTTGAGAGAAAATGAAGGAAATGAGGTGAAAAAGGGTTTAAAACCGCTGGAATGCATCGAGGCGCAGACGCAGGCGCACCCCTGCGCTGGCCGGTGCGCTTGGGGCGCAGCCCTGCGCTGGCCGGTGCGCTGCTCTGCTGCCAGGCGATTTTTGTGTGTGCTGTTTGTAGTGTTTGGTCCCCCCAAAAACTAACGAATTGTCGTACAACGTACCGAATTCTATTCTCTATTTGTCAAAATTTTCGTCTCCCTTCGGCTCGGGATTTGCATCTTCTTGAGGAATAACTTTTTCCCCAACTTAGTTGGTTGCGATATGTACCACCGTAATATAGGATGAACTATTATTTGACTAACTAATTTTAAAGAGCAACAAACTAAGGCGTAAAAAAAATTTTAATCTGCAAAAAATTAAAAGCACACTTTCGTGGTGAAAACGATTGCACTTAGCATGTGCAACAAGCCTTTAAACCCCTCAGTAGCCTGAGTGGACGAGTTATAGTCTCGTGAGGGTTTCTCTGGAACACACCCACAAAGTTCACTGGATTGCCTTCCAGAAAGCGCTAAGTTTAATGTCTTCAGCTAGACATTTTGGAACTCTTTAGTATTTGATATCGTCCAAGACCATTGTCTCAGATGATATAATTTCGTTATCAGCCCATTGTACAAATATTTTTAATCTGTGTCCGTTCACTTTAAACGGTTCACCGCCTTTTTGATCTATTATTTCAACCGCACCGTAGGGGTAGACATTAGTTACTATGTATGGGCCTGTCCACTTACTTTTTAATTTGCCTGGGAAGAGCCGCAGGCATGCGTTAAATAGCCAAACTTTGTCACCTTTATTAAACACCTTCCGTTTAATTATTCGATCGTGAAAAGCTTTTGTTTTTTCTTTGTAGATTTTAGAGCTTTCATAAGCTTCCTTACGTATTTCTTCTAATTCGTTTAGTTGGTGTTTCCGATTTATACCGGCAGCTGTGAAGTTCAGATTCACATTTTTAATGGCCCATAAGGCTCGGTGTTCTAACTCAACCAGAAGATGACATAATTTCCCATAAACTAGCTTATAGGGAGACATACCAATAGGGGTTTTATACACTGTACGATACGCCCAAAGTGCATCATCTAATCGTATTGACCATCTTTCCAATTGGGTCGTACTGTTTTTTCTAATATACGCTTGACCTCCCTGTTAGATACTTCTACCTGTCCACTAGTTTGTGGGTGATATGGGGTAGCTATCTTATGCGTTACTCCATAATGCTTAAGTAGTTTGCTAAAGTACATATTTTTGAAATGAGAACCCCCATCACTAATTATGGCTCTAGGAATTCCATGACGAGAAAATATATTACGTTTAACGAATTGGCAAACTACTTTGTGGTCATTAGTCCTTGCGGCTTCGGCTTCTACCCATTTAGAGACGTAATTAACTGCCACTAAGATGTATTCGAAACCGTATGACTTAGGGAATGGTCCCATACAGTCTATGCCCCACACATCGAAAATCTCTACTATAAGAATTGGTGTCATAGGCATTTGGTCTCGTTTTGAGATACCTCCTATTTGTTGGCATCGTAGGCATGACTTAACAAACTCGTAGGAGTCCTTAAAGATGGTCGGCCAAAAGAATCCACTTTGTAGGATTCGATGACCTGTCTTTTTAGCACTAAAATGGCCTCCGCATGCATACGAGTGACAGTGATTTAAAATATCATAATGCTCATTATCTGGAACACATCGCCGGATAATCTGATCTACTCCTATTTTGAATAAATCCGGCTCCTCCCAAATGTATTGTTTAGTCTGGGAGAAGAAATATTTTCTTTGATGTGAATTCCAGTGGTTCGGGGTTTTCCCTGTGACAAAATAGTTCACTAAGTTAGCAAACCAAGGGACTTTTGCGACGAACAATAATTGTTCATCTGGGAAATTGTCCCGAATGGAGTCCAGCATATCCGTGGTGATTGCTGGCAATCTCGAGAGATGGTCTGCTACTACATTTTCTGAACCCTTTTTGTCTCGGATTTCTAAATCAAATTCTTGTAGTAACAGTATCCAACGAATTAGCCGTGGCTTAGCATCTTTCTTAGCTAAGAGATGTCGTAAGGCACTATGATCGGAATACACAATTACCTTAGCTCCCCAGACGTAAGATCTAAACTTATCTAGCGCATACACTACTGCAAGCAATTCTTTTTCAGTTGTTGTGTAATTAATTTGAGCTTCAGAGAAGGTTTTACTTGCATAGTATATCACCACAGGCTTTTTGTCCACTCTTTGACCAAGGACGGCACCTACTGCGTGATCACTTGCGTCGCACATGATCTCAAAGGGTTGAGACTAATCAGGTGATTGCAGAATTGGTGCCTCCGTGAGCTTCATTTTTAATGTAGTAAACGCCTCGTTACAATCTTTATCAAAGTCAAACGGTGCATCCTTAAGAAGAAGGTGTAGGTCCCGAGAGGTTCCCAAAGTATATAGCTTTAAGCTGTAGAGGGGGGGGGGGGTACTTTGGACTGTTTTTGGACTGTTTTTGTACTTTGGACTGTTTTTGTTGGGAGCAGAAAATGGTAAGCCTGTCCAATTGATGGACAGCTTTCATTCTTCACCTGCCCAGATGGCAGATGGACTTCATCACATTGGAGGGGCACCTTCAAACATCTTTTCAAGTTGCTCTCTGGTATCCTCAAGCTCTTGAATTTCACTTCTTATAAACGTGAACTTGGGATCCTCAAGTTCTCCTCTCTCAAAGAAGCCTCTGAGCTGATCCCAGATGGCTGCTCTCCACTTACTAGACTGCCTGAATGAAACTGCAGGTCTGAAGGCCACAAGTTGTCTTAGATCAACTTTGTATAGATCTGAAGCTCTTTGAAAGCATTTCTTCTGAGTTAAGGGATCTACAAAAAATGCCCCCAGCTCAGGCTCTTCAATGATCTTGCCATCTTCAAACTCTATTCCACTAGGCAGACTGTGATCAACTCCTTTCATTTCAATGGCATAATCGCCTTGTTCAATCAGTGTAAGGAGTAGTTCCATTTCAGTGTCCTTCCTTGTCCTCCTGGCCTTAATTTTTGGATGTGTCACCAAGACACCTTCACTTGCTTCTTTGGAAATCAGGCCAAGGTTCTTTACTCTCTCCACAAGTTTCTTGACATATGCCCTGATTGTCTTAGCCGTTTCTGACTTTGACTCACTCAGGGCAACTGCCAATTCAATCCATTCTCTGTACCCCATCTGTGCTACGTCAGTGTAGTCATATGTTTCCAATTCAGGGCCTGCTGCACCCATCCTTGTTATTTTCAACTTCCACTGACTGCCTTTTCTTGATATAGGGACAGCTTTGACAATTGCTTCCTTGGCAAGCCTTCTTTCAGCAACGTCTTGAAATTTTTTCTTTGCTAGGTTGTCAAAATGGTACTGAACTCTTGCATGAGGCACTTTAGGCTTTGTCACTGAGACCAGAGTACCTTTTTCTTTCTCTGCTTCCTTCTCCCCTGCTGATCCCTTAGCAGCTTCCAATATTTTCTTTTGCACTTCCAGAGTAGACATTTTAATTTTCTTTGCTTCTTGAAGTGCAAATGATTTGGCAGCTTTGGCAGATTCTTCTTCTTTTCTAAGCACTTCCAGGGCTTGAAGCTGTTCTTCTCTAAACTCAAAGTACTTGTGCATAGGAAGACCTATTTCTTTGGCCCTGGCTTTGTGAAATTGGATTTCTGTTTGTTTCTGCTGTATGGGATCCTCTTCTGCTATTTCTTTTCCTTTAGCTGCTGTAGTGGTAGCAGCTTGAGGACTTTCCTCCTCCTCTTCTTCTTCCTCTAGGATCAGATGGCTTCTTCTGCTGCTTGGTCTGCCCTCAGGAATGGATTCCTCCCCCTTAGACTGAGCAGGGATTGGAGATTCAACCTGAGTAGACTGAGCAGCATGAGAAGCACCCTCTACTGTACCTGTTGCAGAGATTCCTGCTGGATGACCAGTTTGTGCTGCAGGCACTGGTTTCTCCTTAGGAGTGGAAGTTTTCTCCCCCTTAGACTTGGTCTTAGAGGCAGACGACTTCTCCCCTTTGAAGGAGATGGACCATCACCTTCAACACCCGGTCTGCCTGAAGACACAAAGTCATCAGGCTTGC
Organism: Centrapalus pauciflorus; assembly: GCA_020465985.1. Taxonomy (NCBI): domain Eukaryota; kingdom Viridiplantae; phylum Streptophyta; class Magnoliopsida; order Asterales; family Asteraceae; genus Centrapalus; species Centrapalus pauciflorus. The sequence continues at coordinate 247,078 of JAANYP010003140.1, forward strand.
CAGCAGTTTTGGCAGCAGGCCTGGGGCCAACAAGGCTAGTCACTAAGAAAGCCAAATTGTCCTTAACCTCTGCAAGCTGGGAAAGACAGGTTTGAAGAGAAGAGGATTGTGTATCAGCGAGGGAGGTCAGCTTAACAATGTTTTTCCTATCAGACGCTGTGAACAGCAAACTTTGAAGCTGTGCAAGATGTAATTCGAGAGAATCTTGCACATCAGCAAGGTTTGATGACATAGAATTAGATAGGGAGCCAATTAGGGTGGTCAAGCTGGCCAGAGTAGCAGGAAGGGTAGAATTGCAAGAGGTGAGGAGAGATGACAGCTGTTGGGAAATGGCTGTCATTGAGGACACAGAGTCCTGTTGTAGTGAAAGAATGAAGGAGAGGGAGTTGGACACTGTTTGCAGCTGTGTAGTGAGTGCTATCAGCTGTGGAGAATTATCTGTTTGTGGAGTAGCAGGGAAGGAGTCTTTGAACGAATCAAAGAGCCCCTTAAGCTGTTCAGACACAGAGTCTAAAATAAGAGAGGGTAGAGAGGTCATGGTAGTTTCCAAAGAACCAACTTTGTTGGTCAGCAAGGAAAGCTGATCCTTCAAAGGCAGGTCTTTGGGAGATGGAGGTGTATGGGTTGACTGTTTAGATTGGGTAGATGGAGAAGATGATGATGAGGCTGGTGTAGGGGGATGTGATGGAGAGGGAAGAGAAACTTTTGAAAGAAGCTCCATAGCCTGGGCAAAAGTAATATGGCCCAGCTTGGAGGGGTCAAAGGGTCCTTCAGCAGCGGCTGTAGCTGCATCACCAGGAGAAGAGGTTGGTGTTGAGGGCCTTTCAGATGCTGCTTGTGCTGCAACATCCTCATGAAGACCAGTGGTTGTTCCCTCTGCAGTGCCTTGGTTTAAAAGCACCTCATCATTGGGAGATGGGATATGCATTTCAACATCAGCAGTGGTGAAACCTGCTGATGGAGTTTGCATGGAGGGAGCAGCCTCACCAGAGGGATGGTGTGATCCCTGAGGTTCATCAGCTTGGGTTGTTGGTCCCTCAGCAGCTGTTTGGGGTAGAGCAGCTGTATCATGGGGAGCAGAAGTTTGAGGCTGAGCTGCTGATTGGTCTATACCAGCAGCGTGGGCACCTCGTGCAGACTCAGGGTGTGAGGAGATTTGAGTGGGGGACAGTGTGGACGCAGTATGGAGTGGAGAGGACTCCTGTCTTTTAATATCCTCAGCCTGTTGGGAGGCTGGGATAGTTGATGTGGGTATCTCCGTTTGTACAACTGGTTCCTGTTGGGAGGAACCAGAGTGTCTAGGCTAACTCTGGGTAGAGTCAGATTGGAGTGAAGCGTGCTCCAATGTGGCTGAACCTTTTCCCAACATAGGAGAGGCAGCAGGGGTTGCTTCTTTTACAACTGAACCCTGTTGAGAGGGAACAGAGGAGATGGTTGTTTTGGCTGTTTTCTTTTTGGAGATGGATTTTCTTTGGTAGAGGATGGATGAAGTGGGTGATTGGGGAGAGGTGATGAGGGGTTCAGACTGGACAGGTTTTGAGACTGGGTCAGAAACAGGTGGGTTGGCCTGTTCCATAGTCTCAGGTGCCACAAAGGCACTAGCCACAGAGGCTTCAGGGTGATGAGCCTGCTCCCCCTCAGCCACCGAGGCTAAGGGAACAGACTCAGACTGAGCTGTTTTGGCCTTCTTTTTCACAGGCCCAGCTTCAGCAGTTGCCAGAGTCCTTTTAACAAGCTTGGATCTGGCTTTGGATTTTCCTGTGGGAGCAGCAGCTTCTGGATCCATCCTCACAGTAGAGGGTCCTTCCACCAATCCTAACAACCTCCTCATTGGTGTGGATAGAGGAGGTTCATTTGGTAGTACAAGAGTATAGAAAACTCTATTCCCTATGACAGAGAATGCAGCAGACTTAAGTAAAGGCTGAGAGTTGTATAGATGCTCACCACAGTGATGCTTGAAGATGAGGCTCAGAAACCTGGGATATCGGACAGCAGCTGGTCTTTGCTCTTGCTGCACCAGGTTCCTCAAGTTCAGAAAGATCCACTTAGCCATATCTGTGGTAGTCCCATCCACTAGCTGTAGGACTATTGGGACTTCATCTCTGCTCAGTTGGTCAAATGAACCAACTTTGCTGCTGAAGCTCATCATCACAGAAGCAAACAGAAAGCTGTAGGTAGGAGACAAATCCTTCTTGTACAACGTTGCTCCAATTTTGGGTCCTGCTACACCACAGAAGCGTAGCAAATTTCCCATTTGCTCGTTTTCAGGCTGGGGCATATCATATGACTCAGCAACAGGCAGATGAAGAACCTCCCTGAGAAGATCAGCAGTAATCTCAATGGTCTGAGTCCCATTGAGGATAGTCCCCTTGATGACTTTGGTGTTGGGGTTGTAGGCACAAGTGTACCAGAACTCGTACACCATCTCCTGGTACATGACACCAGGAGTTGCAGTCATAGCATAGTTCAACGGATGAACTTGCAGAAACTCCACCATTTGATCGTAACCTTTCCCCACATAGTTTTTGGGGATAGTAAGGTTTGCAACGTAGTTTGTGGGTTTTATGGTCAGCATTGTGGTGACTGATGAGTGTTTGACAACATCATCACCAACGAACACTGGAAGAAAGGGATTAGGTCTGTGAGCCATTTGGGAAGTTTTGAGGTTTGGAGAAGCAAAAGACACTTAGTCGATTTTTAGGGTTCTTGAGGATTTCTGGAAATGATGAGGAAGACGAAGATGAAACAGTAAATAGGTATTTATAGGATTTGAATGTGAGTGTGTATGAGAGAGAAAGTTTTGGGCGGTTTGATTTGAAAAAGTCGTTAACGGAAAACGGAACGGTTGTCCATGTCAGACCGTTTGTCAGACCACTTGAGTCCTTTTTTTAATCACTAACACACGTAACCCACATTATCCGCAGTAATTAAGTTAAATAAAACATTAATTAAGTAACTTAAGTTTGAAGAAAAAGGTAATTAAAATTTTTGGTCTAAGCTGTTGGTCAAACCTGTGATGAGCAAGGTCATCACAAGCTGTTCAAACTTCAAGCTGTTCATTTTTCAAACTGTGCCTCCAGCCTGCTCTCTTTTGTAAGAGCAGGTTGTGTTCAATAGTTGAACAGGTTACAAGACAATGGCTTGTAAGACAGTGTGAAGAAGTGAACAGGCTGAAGATTGGACCATCAGAGCAGGCTGGACGAGTAAACTGTTTTTGTTCAGCCTGTTGTATGCTCAAGCTGTACAAGTTTTTCAGACAAATGACTAAGTACAGAATATGTATAACCTGTTCTGTCTAAGCTGTTTTGAGAAACTTGAGCAGTGTGAAACACACAAATTCTTAGACCTTTGAGAAACACTTAGTCACTCTTGTTTAACATACCCAGCTTGCTGACAAGGTAATTAAACCTTGTTTCATCCAGAGGTTTGGTGAAAATGTCTGCAAGCTGTTCATTTGTGGAAATAAAACTTACCTCCACATTACCTTTCTGAATGTGATCCCTGATGAAGTGATGTCTGACTTCAATATGCTTTGTTCTAGAATGAAATACTGGATTGTTGGAAATGGCTATGGCACTTGTGTTATCACACAGAATAGGAATTTTCCTATACACAAGACCATAATCTTCAAGCTGATGCTGCATCCACAGAATCTGTCCACAACAGCTTCCAGCAGCAATGTACTCAGCTTCAGCAGTAGAAGTAGACACAGAGTTCTGCTTCTTGCTACACCAACTTATCAACTTACCACCAAGGAGTTGACATCCACCTGTTGTACTTTTCCTATCTAGCCTGCAGCCTGCAAAATCAGAATTTGAATAACCTGTTAGTTCAAGGCTGGAGTCTTTGGGATACCAAAGACCCAAACCTGGTGTACCCTTCAGGTATCTGAAGATTCTTTTAACAGCAGCTAGATGAGACTCCTTTGGATCAGCTTGGAACCTAGCACACAGACAGGTAGCAAACATAATATCAGGTCTACTAGCAGTTAAGTATAGCAAGCTCCCAATTATGCCTCTGTAAGCTGTTACTGAAACAACTTTGCCACTGGCATCAGCATCCAATTTTACATTGGTTGCCATTGGGGTTTTAATAGGAGAACTTTGATCAAATTTGAACTTTTTCAATAGATCTAAAGTGTACTTTCTTTGATTTATAAAAATTCCAGTTGAGGTTTGTTTAACCTGTAATCCTAAAAAGAAAGTAAGTTCTCCCATCATACTCATTTCATACTTGGATTTCATGAGTAATGAAAAATTCTTGCACAACTGCTCATTTGTAGAACCAAATATTATATCATCCACATAAATTTGAACAAGCATAATGTCAGATTTCACTTTCTTTATGAACAGTGTAGTATCCACTTTACCTCTGGAATACCCATTGCTCATAAGGAACTCAGTAAGAGTGTCATACCGGGCTCTAGGGGCTTGTTTGAGACCATAGAGAGCTTTGTCCAACTTATAGACAAAACCTGGATGTTGTTCATTTTCAAAACCTGGAGGCTGCTTGACATAAACTTCTTCTTGCAGCTTCCCATTCAAAAATGCACTCTTCACATCCATTTGAAATACCTTGATGCTCTTATGAGCAGCGTAGGCTAGATACAAACGAATTGCTTCTAGCCTGGCCACAGGAGCAAATGTTTCATCATAATCAATTCCTTCCTCCTGTCTGTAGCCCTGAGCAACCAGTCTTGCCTTATTTCTAATGACATGACCTTGCTCATCCATCTTATTCCTGAAAACCCATTTAGTGCCAATTATGGTTTTACCTTTAGGAGCAGGGACCAGCTTCCATACATTGTTTCTCTCAAACTGATTGAGCTCTTCTTGCATGGCAGTGATCCAATTGGCATCTTTTAGTGCTTCATCAACCTTCTTTGGCTCCATTAGTGAAACAAAGCTAGAGAACATACAGAAGTTCCCTAAGCTGTCCCAACGTGTTTGTATCCCTTTGTTGATGTCACCAATTATTTGATCATTGGGGTGACACCTGATCCACTTAGGATCATTTTTCAATGATGATTCACCTGAGTTGGTATCATCTTCAACAGGTCCTGTTGAACAGTTCTCAAGATTTTCAGACACACTGTTGCCTTGAGCCTGTTCACTTGTTGAACATGTCTGACTACTGTTGAACATATCAGCAGAAGAACTAGGAAAATCAGCATTGATAGGTTCAGGACATGCATTTGTAATTAAGTCAGTACACTTATTCACACAGGATGTATTGACATAATCATCATTATGCCCATCATGATTAACAGGTTCCACACTGGGTGTAGTGGAAGCTTTTGAGTCCTCTTCATTGTTTGAGTGCATCAGATCATCAAAGTTAAGTTCTCCTGAAACTGATTCAGGAACAGCTTTGGTGGAAGCATTCTTGGACTCTTCAAATGTTACATTTATAGATTCATCTATCACCTCTCTTTTGTTGTTGTATACTCTGTAGGTTTTGGAGATAGCAGAGTAGCCAACAAACACACCTTCATCAGCTTTAGGTTCAAACTTTGTCAGTTGGTCCCTCTGATTCAGAATGAAGCAGGGACACCCAAACACATGGAAGTAACTGACATTTGGCTTCCTCCCTTTGAGCAGCTCATAAGGAGTCTTGTTCAACCTTTTCACCACTAAGGATCTGTTTTGGGTGAAGCAGGCAGTGTTGACAGCTTCAGCCCAGAATGATGAAGGTAAACCTGATGCACACAGCATGGTTCTAGCAGCTTCAATGAGAGTTCTGTTTCTCCTTTCAGCAACTCCATTTTGTTGTGGAGTCCTTACAGCTGAAAAAATTTTAGTGATTCCTTTCTCTTCACAGAAGTCTTCAAGAGTACTGCTTCTGAATTCAGTACCATGATCACTTCTTAGCTGCTTCACTTGGGCAGAGTTCAGCATCTCCATCTTTTTCACAAATCCAATAATTTCTCTAGCAGCCTCTCCTTTGCTTTTCAGAAAGATCACCCATGTGTACCTGGAGAACTCATCAACCATTACTAGAGTGTATCTTCTTCCTCCTAGACTTGGGACATTTACAGGTCCAAACAAGTCCATGTGGATTAAGAAGAGTGGAGTATCAATAGAGAAATTATGTTTGGATTTAAAAGATGTTTTCCTCTGCTTGCCTTTCTCACAAGCTGTGCAGAGTTTATCTTTAACAAAGGATATAAAAGGCAAACCTGTCACCAACTCTTTCTTACAGAGTTTATTGATGTTCTTGAAGTTCAGATGTGACAGCCTTTTGTGCCATAACCAGTTTAAGTATGCATTTGTTCTTGTGAGAAAGAAGGTTTCAGTTGTGGGATTAGCAGATTGCATGTCCACAACATATACACCTTTCTTTCGTTGAGCACATAGCACAACTTTGCCTTGGGGATCCAATATGTAACCCAGGTGCTCATCAAAGTTAACCTTGTAGCCAGCATCACACAGTTGGCTTATGCTAACAGGGTTATGTTTTAGCCCAACCACATAGGCTACTCTTTTGAACACTGCAACACCAGCTTTAAGAGTTCCATATCCCTCAGTGGATCCCTGTACATTGTCACCAAATGTGACTTTTGGCCCTTTTTCAGGCCTGAGATCACTCAGCAATTCTTTACAACCTGTCATGTGCCCTGAGCAGCCACTGTCCAAGTACCAAACCTGGGAAGGTTGTTTTTCCTGCAGAGTGATAAGAGAAATATTAGTCATTTTTAGGGGAACTCATCACAGATCTGAGTTCTCCTACTTCATCAACATTTGTTGATGGACTTATAATTTCCACACTAATATTTCCTATTTGAATGGTATCAGCTTGGATACCACTTTCATTGACTAAGATGTTTCCAACACTGTTTGTAACAGCTGTGAGAGAACTATCAGAGTCAACAGGCCTCATGTCCTCAGATTCAGGACAGTCCTTGGCCAGATGTGTCTTCTTCCCACATTTATAACATTTTCTATTTTTAGAATTTTTGGAAGAGGAACTTTCAGAAACACATTCTGAGTTATTTTTGTTGATTCTGTTAGCAGGTTTAGCAAACTTATTATTATTTGATGAATCAACAGCTTGAGTGGAGGGTTCAATAGCCACAGCTTTGTTTGTCTCTTCTTTCCTCTTTTTAGGAGGACAAATGTCAAAGACAGGAAGCTTAATTGGCTTGTGAACTTCCACAGGTTTGGAGAACTTATTCCCAAGTTTCTCAGACTGAGCAATGGCTTTGCCTTTGCCCCTACTGAGATGTGATTTTTGCTGCCTACCAGCATAATCATAATTTCTGGTTTTGAAAAACTTATTCTCATTTAAAACCAGTTTACCACTATGATTAGAAAACTTATTAGAAATCACAGCAGGTTTGCTTTCAACATGAGACTTGCCCTTGTTGAAAACAGACTGCTTAACTTTTGAAAACTTGTTTTCAAAATGTTTAGCATCAAAAGGATTATTATGCCTTTTACCATCAGCTTTGGACCCAGAACCTGTTTTGTCAACAGGGTTAGTATCCACAACTGTAGTTTGGACATGTTTTCCTTTCTTTTGCTTGTGTGAATCAGCAGAGCACTTAGCAGGCTGGATTGATGGAGAACATATTCCAACACCAGCTTTTGAGCTAGGTTCACACGAGCTGTCAGTATTTTGAGGCCTGACAAACCTGTTTGTTGAGATTAGTTTACCATTCACTTTTTGAACAAAAGTGTTTGGAAGCTCACCAAGAGTGGATAAATCTTCTTTCAGATTATAAATCTCAACAATGAAAGCTGTTGTATCAAGATCCCCTCCAAGATAGGCTTGAATTTGTGCAGGGATCTGTTGACTTATACAATGGCTGACTTTTTGTGCAGATTGGCACCAAGAGTCAACTATCTTTTGAAGCTTAGCATGCTTTATATCTGTTTCTCTCTTTTCTTCCAGTAAAATTGAGTTGATGTGTTTTAATTCATCAAGCTCAGTTTCCAACTTATGGAAACTGTCCAGTTTACTGGAGTTTGTTTTAAGATCAGTTTTAAGCTTGGAGATTTCAGATAATAAAGCATCATGCTTCTCAACAGCAGCTTTCAAATCAACTAGCATATATTCAAACATCTTAATCTTTTCTTCAGAACTGTAAGCCATAAAATTTTGTACCTTATACATCATTGTAGGATTCCAGTTCTCTAAGCTGCTGAAAGCTTCAGCTTCAGCCATATCCTGTTTGAAACTGCTTGTTGATGGGACATCAGTGTTGGCCATCAGACATTGATTGTCTTCTTCATCAGATGATGAATCAGATTCCTCCCAGTCACAAGTCTCTGCCATGAGTCCCTTTTGGCGGTTGGAACCCACTGAGTTTTCCAACTTCCTCAGCTTAGCCATGGCCATAAGGTACTTAACCCTATAACCATCATCCTTGTTTGTCTTGTATGGTTTGGATGACTGACCAACAGCTTTTGACACACAGTCAGCAGCTATATGGCCAGTTTTGCCACATTTGAAGCACTCAGCCTTGGATTTATCAAATGCCTTCTTTTTGCCAGCACCTGAACTTCCTTGCAGCATGTTTCTTCCAAACCTTTTCTTGTTGAACCTTTTGACAAGCATAGCTATCATTTGCTCATCATCCTGTTCAGCAAGATCTGCATTATCTTCCTCATCTGACACCTCCTCCTTGTCATCATCTTGTTGATCAGGTTGAGTGAACACATCACTCACCTGACTCACAGACTGTCTCACATTAGCCACAAAGGCTGCACCTCTTTTAGACATCTCCAAGGCATTTCTCTTCTGTTGCCTTGACTGTTCATCATTTAGTAAAGATCCATACAAGTTGACAAGATCCATACTTCTGATTGTACCTGAATTTCTTAAAATTGTTGAAAAGTAATTCCATTCTTCAGGGAGGATGTCCAAAAACTTGTTCACCAGAGTAAGGCTGTCCTTAGTGATCCCAACAGCTTTGAGACCATTCACAAGAGCAGTAAACCTGGTGTAGGTTTCTATGAGAGTCTCCTTTGGTTTTGCAAAGAAGAGTTCATACTGTCTAACAAGATTGTTAATCCTATTATCCAGTGTGATTGTGGGTCCATCATAGACGGTACACAAAGTATCCCACATCTCCTTGGCAGTCTTCATCTTCTCAACCTGTTTGAACACATGATCAGGCAAGGAGATGACCAGATTGTTTCTGGCCTTTGCATCAAGAGCCACCAATCTTTTGTCTTCATCAGACCATTGAGCTTTTGCTTTCTCAAATGTTCTGATCTCAGGAGCTACTCCTTCAACAGCAGGAGTTATTGTTGTAACAGAGGTTGGCACATAAGGACCCTCCATTACAATTTCTGGTAGTTGTACATCCAGATTCTCTAGGTAGAGCATCATTCTGCACTTCCAACCAGAAAAGTTCTGATGATTGAACTTTGGAGGTTTGCGCATTGAGCCATTGTCATAGTATGAGGAATTTGAAGCACTGTTGTCCATGGAAACTTGGGAGAATGAGAGATCTAGAATGACACACACTCTAAACTGCTCTGATACCAGTTGTAGGTCCCGAGAGGTTCCCAAAGTATATAGCTTTAAGCTGTAGAGGGGGGGTGAATACAGCTATTTAAAAACTACACACTATTTTCTCAATGTTTGTATGTATTATCAACAAATTGTTAATTACAAACAAGCTTGAATGCGGAAAGGTTCAAGCTGAGATGACAGATACAACAGTATGTTCACTAGTCTAAGACAGACTCAAACTAGATTACAATGAATACACTCACTAAGAAGCACTCACTGTGTTTACAAGACTTAGAGGGACAACTTATGTAGAACAGCTTAGACACAAAGAAACTGTATTACACAAGCAGGCTTGCATGCATGAAAAACACACTTGCACGTTCACTCTTGGCTTCAGCACTTAGCTTTTTGGCTTAATCTTTCTGTCCTTAGAAGCTTCCTTTTATACTCACTCAGAGGATCTAAGAGAAGTTTCTTCATTGGACGAAATGAAAAAGGAGAAGTCTTGTTGAAAAGACAACATAACCTTTTCTGCACTTTCTGAAAAGCAGACTTGTCTTCTTGTGTGCAGAACTTTTGTCTTTTCACTTTGTCTACTGTTGCATTGCCTTTAACTAAATAAGGAATGTCAACTTTGCGTCTTTCTTCCTTGTAAAGGCCTATTTTGATATAAGAAAAAGGTCTGTCACCCTTTTTCAAATAACCTTTTGTCTTCATGTAACAGAACAGCTTGGGCAGGCTGAGCAGTTCTGATTTCCACTTTGTCTTCGACTTTGTAAACTGATCTTGTAGTAAAAAACAATACATGAGGACTTGGAAACACATTCCATAAAGTGATTAGCCTGTTCACAAAGAACAGAACACTTGTAAGATGCCCAAGCTGCTCACCAGTGTAGAGCATCATAGACAGTTTATGTCCAGCCTGTTCAGCAAACAGAACAGCTTGGACAAACTGTCTTAGTTGCAACACATGCAACATATAGAACAGCTTTGGACTGATATTGCAAATCACTTTTTAGGTATTATTAAGACATAAACAGGCCTTAACTTTTACCCATCAAGTGCATCAACAGGTTTGATTAATAATCTCCCCCTCAGATGCAGAACAGGTTTGACTGAGGCCTTTTTGTGCCTAACAGAAGGTTACATAGGGGTTTGGTTATGGCACTAAAATCTTTTATGAACCTCCTATAGAAACCTGCATGTCCTAGGAAAGAGCGAATCCCCTTAATATTAGTCGGCGGTGGTAATGAGGAAATTATTTGTATTTTGGCTCGATCAACCTCCATTCCCCTTTCAGAAACTATGTGTCCCAAGACTACTCCCTCTTTAACCATAAAATGACTTTTCTCCCAGCTTAGTACCAAATTGGTTTCAGTACACCACTTGAGAACTTTTTATAAATGAGAGAGACACCCTTCGAATGACTTATCAAATATAGAAAAGTCGTCCATGAAGATTTCAAGAGACCCTCCGACCATGTCTGAAAATATCGCTATCATACATCGCTTGAATGTGGCCGGAGCATTACATAATCCAAATGGCATTCTTCGGTTGGCGAATGTGCCATACGGACACGTAAACGTAGTCTTATCTTGGTCCTCTGGGTGTATTGGGATTTGGTTATATCCCGAATAGCCATCTAGGAAACAATAGAATTTCTGCCCTGCTAATTTCTCTACTATTTGGTCGATGAATGGCAGAGGGAAATGATCTTTCGAGGTTGCGGTATTTAGCTTTCTGTAGTCGATACATACTCTCCACCCCGTTACAGGGCGAGTTGCAATCTTTTCTCCTTCAGGAGTATCGACAACAGTGATTCCAGATTTCTTTGGAACCGTCTGTGTGGGACTAACCCATTGGCTATCTGATATCGGATAAATAATTCCAGCATCTAGCCATTTTAACACTTCCTTCTTCACTACCTCTCTGAGGTTAGGGTTTAGCCTTCTCTGAGCATCTCTGCTTGGCTTGGCTGTTGGATCAGTTATAATCCTATGCATGCATAACGTTGGGCTAATCCCCTTAAGATCTACTATGGTCCAGCCTACCGCTTCCTTATATCTCGATAACACTTCTAACAAGGCCTTTTCTTGTGCAGCAGTAAGATCTGTTGCGATGATTACAGGCAGTGTACTCTCAGGGCCAAGAAAAGCGTATTTGAGATGAGCTGGAAGTGGTTTCAACTCTAATTTGGGTGGTTGTTCTAAAGACGGTTTTGCTGATGGTGGAAGGTCAGTCGGAAGTTTTTCGATCTTATGTGTCCATGGTGGTTGAGTAGAATCCACTGACTGAACACGTTCAAGTTCGAACTCCTTAGCTTCAGGCATATTATCTAGCTTATGCTCATTGTAGTACAGGAGCAGCTCCACTGGATCTTTACATGTTATTGTTGATAATTGTTGTTGTATTGAATCATCAACCAAATCAATCATGTAGCACTCTGAATCCAATGGTGCATTAGGTACATTGTTAAAGACATTAAGTCGGAGTTTGCGGTTTCCGAATGCTATGTCTAATGCACCTGTCCTGCAATTGATTTGAGCATTGGTTGTAGCTAAGAAAGGACGTCCTAATATGATTGCCGGTTGGCTTTCCTTGTAAGCACTATCTGAGTCCAACACTAAGAAGTCTACTGGTTAGTAGAAGTCTTCGACCTTAACAATTACATCAGATAACATTCTTCGTGGTACTTTGGTAGACCTATCTGCTAATTGTAGGATGACATCTGTTGTCTGTAGGGTTCCTAGATCATGTTGGTCAAATAAATTACCAGGTAAGATATTAACACTCGCCCCTAAGTCTAGAAGTGCTTTTTTAATTTGAATATCGCCAATAGTTACCGGGATCAAGGGTGATCCTGGATCTTTTAGTTTAGGCGGCAGTGAGCTAGTGATCACTGCACTGACTTGTTCAGTGAGGTTGATTTGCTTTGGAAGAGTTATTTTAAATTTCCGTTTCTAAGTACAAAGGTCTTTTAAAAATTTAGCGTAAGAAGGGACTTGTTGTATAGCTTTGATTAAGATAATGTTAATTTTAAGTTGATTAAAAATATCCCATAACTCTTCGTTTTTAGGTCCTTTCTTACCATAAGGAAATGAAGCTGGGTTTCCTAAGGCTGTTGGGTAGGGAGCAATTTCAGTATTAGAACTCCCTTCCCCAACTTTAGTCTCTACTAGTTTCTTTGCTTCTGCTTCCTTAAAGGTTACTTTCTTGATTTTTGTTTCTACATTTGACTCCGATCTGGGTGGTTCTTCTTCATAAGCAATTTCTACCTCGTCGTCAGTCTCACTCTCCTTAGGCATTTCTATTTGGGAAAATTGCGCAAAAAACCTATAAGTTGGACCATTTTTGCGATTAAAACCCCCAACCATTTTTCATTGCACAAAAAACCTCCAACTGATTAAAACTTTGTAAATTTGACCTTTTTTCAAAAAATCTGACTTGCAACCGGTTTAGCTGGTTGCAACTTGATGACGTGTAAAACTTTTAAATAGATTTTTGCGTAAAAAACCTCCAACTTGTTTAGTTTTTTCAATTAAAACCCCAAATCATTTTTAATTTGATAAAAAACCTCCAACCAACAAAGATAATTAAAATTGAGTCTTCACTGATTGCATTTTGATGACATGGATATTTACTAAACTTTTATTTATCAAACAAAGAATTCGTTTCCCAATTAAACCTCCACCATCTAGGCTAGCGAATCTCACCGCTCTGGCTGATCATATTCAGATGCTAAAACGGAATATAAATAAATGAAATTGAACATAAAGTTGAACCTAAAAATGCAACTCGTGAACACAAAATGAAATCGATTACATCGGCACAACTGAAGTTAAAATTCAAGATTAAACAGGAAAAGTTAATCGAACATACATAAAATAAACAGCACTAAACATAAAAAGGAGATAGAGTAACTGGAGTTGCCGGAGGTAGAGAAAAAGAGAAGGTAAATATTATTGTTAGTTAGAGGTGAGAAAAATATAGTTAAGGGTTTTAATTAAAAAAAGTCACCAATTTCGGGGTTTTTAATGCAAAAATATTGTTTAATGAATTATACATGTAGTGCCACGTAGGAGCCACGTAAGTCGGGTTTGCCATGTGGACGCCACGTGTGTGCCATGTAAGCATAACAACCTGTTATAACCGGTCAAGTCCTAATTTCAAAAGATTTTACCGGTTAGAGGTTTTTTGTGCAACAAAAAATGGTTAGGGGTTTTAATCACAAAAATGGTCCAACTTTAAGGTTTTTTACGCAATTATCCCTTTCTATTTTATTATCTACTTCCTTTCCACTCCTAAGGGTAGTGACCTTATTCACCTCGTTCACTTCGTTGACTTCATATTTCTTTTCTTTTCCATGGTGGTGCGATGGGTTAACCGTGGTGTTGCTTGGAAGCTTCCCTTCTTCTCGTTTAGTTAAGGACTCTGCAATTTGTCCCATCTGTCTTCCGAGCATCTCCATAGTTTTTGCTTGAACCATGGTTTGTTGCTTCATGAATTCCATAAACTCGGAAAACTCTTTCGAGTTCCCCGACACTGGTCGTGAATCATTTTCTTCTTTAGGGTCTTGGCGTTTATAGTACCGATCATCCTTTGTAGCTGAGGTCGATCCATATTGGAAATCTCGGTTTTGTTGACGAGGTTGCTCATATATTGGCTTAGGGGGAGCATCATTATCTTGATTATCCCTCCAACTAAAGTTCGGGTGTTTTCTCCATCCCGGATTGTAAGTCTCCGAGTATGGGTTCTCCCGTTCTCTTCGTTGCCGAAAGCCAAAGGCTTCATTCACATACTCTTCGTGCGTGAAGGTATGTGGGCAATTCTCGGTTGGATGAGAAGGGTCTCCACAAGTGACACAGCAGACCTGTGCCACTGTAGCCTTTCCCATTCCTTTCATCAACAAGTCCATCTTTTTGCTTAGTTCGGATATGTCAGATTTAACTTCCTTCTTCCACGCGTTGTCTATGCCCATAACTTGGACACCAACACTATTATCCGAACCCGCTTTAAACCTTTGCTTAACTGGGTTAATAATTCCCAAGCTTCGTCATCTTCCTTGGCTAAAAAGGTTCCGCCTGAAGCAGCAGTGATCATATTCCTACTTTCTTGACTAACCCCATCGAAAAAGGTTTTAATTAGCATCCATTTAGGAATTTCATGGTGAGGGCACGTTCTTAGTAATTCATTTAACCTATTAAAGGCTTCGTGAAATTGTTCCCCTATTTTCTGCTTGAATCCAGTTATTTCTTTACGTTTTTCTGTAGTTTTGCTAATTGGGTAATATTCGGTTAGAAATTCTTTTTTCATCTCATCCCAGTTAGTTATACTATCAGTGGGAAGTGACACGAACCAGTTTTTCGCTCTTTCTTTCAAGGAGAAAGGAAAGAGTCTGAGTTTTAAAGCGTCTACAGTCATTCCCCTAACGTGATTGGCCTTACATATGGCAGTGAATTCAGCTAAGTGCTCATACGGTTCTTCGCTTGGTGCTCCGCGAAAAACTGGTAATATGCTAAATAGCTGTGGCCTAATTTCGGGTTCATTCTCATTAATTGGGTAGAGAATGGGTGATGGATCAGGGATATCACCCGGTCTATAATGGGATTCTACTGTTCTACGGTCTCCCATTGGTCTTTGGTTTTGTTGGACGTTGATAAGAACGTTGTAAGGTCTACCACTATACGAGATCTATCTAGACGCGGAGCCGTCAACGAGTGCAGAATCCTCGTTAACGGGTAGACGGACAACTCTCAACTACGAAACACGGAGACTATTAGACGCTGAACGAACGACTCACGAACGATCCTACGAACTAATTCTCTCCGAAGCTGCACTCACCTAGCTGATAAACTCGAGATCGCTTATTGCTTAATCCCTCACGAATTCTGCAAAAAGTCTGATAATATCTCGAGTCTATCCCTAATTATAGACCCTGATTCGAGTCTGATGTGGGCTAAACTCGAATCTGGCCCAAGGCCCATTCGAGTCTGTCCACAAAGACACTCTCGAATCTGGTCTTCATTCGAATCTATCACAGATTCGAATGCCAAGCCTTAACTGATTCGAATCTAACTCATTTACTCAAAAACCTAAGTGTTGAAACTTATGTTTTTACTTATGCTTGAATGAATCTTTGATCTTTATGTTTGAACTTCTTGTAATATGTTACATCAAGTTCAAACATACAATCAATTACTATCAAACATAAATAAACACATATATCAAACACTCATTAAACCATAATGTTGAATATTACTTAAACCAAAATGTTAGATCGATTAGACTGCTATCGTCACATCGGGTGTACCAACAGACTCCCCCTTGACGATAGCTTCTAACTATTTACATCAAGTTTAAGTACTAGAACTATATATACTACTGCCTGCATATAAACCAGCATCTATACAAACTTTAACTACCTTCTGGAACTTCCTGGCTTCAGATCTCCATGCTTCAATAAAGAAGATAGGCTGATCATGTAGCTTCTTCAGGTCGTCCTTTGATAGATTTATCAAATGCAGTGGATCATATACCTTCAAAATGACCTTCTCGTCTTGATCCTCCATGATGGCTTCAGCAGTGTCAATCTCGAGGTACCACCATTTCATGTTGCTCAAAATATTCTGTGGCATCGATTTCATTGGCACTCTCTTCAAGCATTTGACTGGCTTATAAAACATTCTGGCCCAAGGCCTTCCAGTATGAGGATTTATCCTTGATCCATCCTCGACCCTCTTTCCGGTCCTTGGCTTGAGTCGCTCAAATTTGCCTGATCGCCCTTCTTTCCTTATAATTCTTTCAATCACTTCTGCATACTTATCATCTCCAATATTAATCAGCTCCTTCCAGGCTAACTCTTTAACTTCAATCTTGGGCAGTGAATTAAACGCTTTCAGTGTTCGCCTCAAGTATTGGAGGCCATCTCTTCTTCTCAAAAATAAACAGCTGCAGTTCTCTGTCAAAGAACCAGCTAATAATCCCTCCTGAGAAGTTTCCGGCACCCGGTATTCTCATCTTCTTCTTCATCTTCAGCTGTTCTTTTGTTTCTTCCTTCTTAAACCAAAGATTTATCAATTCAGCTCTTGATGGTTCCTTCTCTGCCTCTTCAAGTTCAGTGTCCTCGACTGAGGCTATCTTGATGTAGTCTATATCAATCACATTCTGATTATTGCCCACATACAGTTCCGTGACAGGTTGTGAATTTATTATGATCTCGTTGACATGATCGTCCTCGTCATCTAACACTTCATCATCCGATTTCCAGTCAACGACTTCCTCTGGAATGAATTCACCTTCCTCCGACTCTTCGACTTCGTCTTCAAAATCAAATTCCATAAGCTCTTCCTCAATATCTTTCAGTGCTTCTATCATGTCACTATCCAAAGCCTTTGACGAATCAGGTTCTCCTCCTTCTGTTTCAACTTGACTGGGCTCCCCCTGAACTTGAGTAGCCTGAGCAGCAGGAAAATCTACTGGCTCATTCACATTATGTGCATCGGGATCATTGCCTTCGTCATCTTCATCTCTACGCTGCTCCTCATGATCCCTACAACTTGTCTACCCCTGAGCTTTTAGATTTTTCATTAGCTGCTCAAGGAGGGACCGCATCGATCGGATCTCTGACGATTGATCTGCAATAAAGGACTTTAATTCAGTGTTCTCTTCCCTGACATTCTCTACAATCTTCTTCATCTCGGCATTATCCTTATCAAGATTTGCATTATTCGCCTGGAGTTCGCCGATTGCCTGTGTTAGGCTTAAGATTTGGACATGTTGGAAGTCAACGCATCCCTTGAGCTGCACAAACCTCTAATTGTCAGCGTAGGTGGTCGAGGTAGATGGAATTGATTGTATAGGAGTTGGGATGAAGGGTGATGGAATGTATGGTTCATGTTGAGGTGGTGGTGGTGGTGGAGCTGTTGCTTGAGGTTCAGATTGGGGAATTTCTGGTTGGCTTGTGGATGCTGAAGAAGACCCTTGCATGAACCTGTGACGCTTGGCCCTTTGCCTAGTCACCAAGGGAGCAACTTCCTCCTCTTCAAAATCTGAATCATCAGATTCCCTCACTACTCTCCTCCTCGATCCTTCTTCATTAACGACCAATCTTGATCCATATGTTCCAATTTGAACATTAGGTTCTGTAGCCACTGAGTCATGAGCTTCAACCTCTAGCTCTTCCATCTCTTCCGACTCGGTTTCTGAAGATGTCATAACTTTATCGGCCTGTTCGGGAACATATTCTTCAACGTCTCTTAATACGTCTTCCTCTCCTTCAGGTGGACTAAGTAGTTCACCTACCAGTGCTGTAGCCACATCTTCATTCGTATGAGGCCCAGCCTCCCGGATTTCATTAAGCGTTTGGCATAGCTGTTCAGCTTCAGTTTGAACATTTGATGGCTCGGCTTCCTGAACTTCCGGCTGCTGACTGGTCGAAGGCCTTGACGCCTGAGTTTGACTCACAGGTGATCTTTGTCTGCGCCTTTGAACACGCTGTGGCGGTGGCTGTTGTTGTTGTTGTTGTTGTTGTTGTTGAGGCTGCCCAGCTTGAAATTCAACTACCCCTGCCCAGTTGGCAACATCCGGGGCTTGAAACTCTCTATCCAAAATAGCTCCAAATAATGGACGCTCAACAGGAACAGCCAATCTTCCTCTGTGTGAGGAACAATCAGCAAAGATCCTTTTGTCCATAACGGCATCACTGTGAATGTCATTTGACGGCGGCAGATTCGGCAAGAAATGCCTGATCATCATCATAATGAACCGTGGATATAACAAGAACTGCTGATTTTCTGGCGCGGTTATTTGGTGAACAAATTCTGAGAAGAACATCTCCGAAAAACTGTAAGGACGATTATAAACCATTGCGACTATCCCAGATTGCATCTTCGCAACCATATAATCAAATCCTGCCTTCTTTGGAGCAAAGCACACCATAAACACATGTGCCAAAAACCTCCACTGTCCAATTAATCCACTTTTCATGTAGGACACCTTTGTCACGTCTTGACTGTATCCCATTCTCAGAAAGGCCGCTTGCCTTATGCTCAAAGGAAATTCTATCGGACCGGCTTCTTCTTCTTGTGTGCCCAGCTGCAACACTTGTCGTAGCATATCTGCCGAGAATACCAACGGCTGTCCAGCAATTCGAGTGCGTAGCACTGTCGGTGTGACCGAGCAGTCTACTTGCAAATGATCGTAAAATTGACGAATGTAAGGCTAAACAAGCTGCACATTATGAGATAGTGCAAATCCGATCCTAGACTCTACTAGGAAATCAAGTACTTGTCTAAATCCCTGTGCCTCAGGGAGATTATGATCCGGATGAAGCACCATATTGTGCTTAGGAACAAACGCTCGAACAGCCATTTCTGCACAATAAACAAAATCATTAGATTCATTAAAAATCAATAAACTTGTTTAAATTTAAATCTGTTTTATTTTGAACTTGTTTAAGTACAAAACCCAACACAATTAAATTTCTACAAGTTTAATAAGATTTAGATTAAATAGTGCAAGTTAAAAATAGATTCGAAAGTAACAGATTCGAATTGTCCCTTTTCGAATGTGATGGACAGATTCGAATCAATGGCCCTCTCGAATCTAATGACAGATTCGAGAAACGTCAAGAACAGATTCGAAATGCCGACATTATTTCAAGACCAAATCTCTTGATTTTAACCCTTTTAGACTTAGAAAATTACATTCATTAGTCCTACTAGTTACTAATCACAAATATATGCCTTTAATTTGACTGTTTATCGATCCAAACTTGGTAATTTTGGAAAAACCCTATTTCGACCCTTAAACCTTCAAAAATTGATGATTTAGCCTAAAATTTGTGGATAAAACTACATGAATCTTGTACAATCAAGTTGATTATACCTAGATGCAAGAGTAGAATCGAACACAATAGCTTCAAACTCGACAAAATGTCGTTTAGGAGAAATACGATAGATTCGAGGATAGATTCGAAATCGCCACAGTAGATTCGAGAAAGTAGATTCGAGAACAGTAAGAAATAAATGACTTCACTGTTGACCTATATATACTAACAACCTTCGAGTCTAAGGATAGACTCGAATCTACTGACAGATTCGAATCCTTCCACATTCGAGTCTGTCCTAAACTTGAAACCACCAAACACTTAGAAAAATTTCAAAAATTTTGAAATAACTTCAACTTTTTCAACCTTTTTCTCCGGTATTGTGTAACAAGATAAACTATGCCAATTCTTTTACCCTAAGCACAGATATTTCACGCAATGTTTACTTTATCCAACTTTGAATGCACCCTTAGTAATTTTTGACCTTTTACCTAAGTAAAAATTAAACTAAAATAAAATAAACTAAGGAAAAATAAATTAAAATAAAATAAAATAAGATAAGTAAACCTAGAAAATTTTAAACTTGACTAAAAATTTAACTAAGACTTACACTAAACTTATTAAAATTAACAACCTATGCTAAACTCTAAATAAAATATTTTTGATGAGTATAGTCTAAGAAATGTTCAATCAGATAGCGATGTCTGATACTTACTTTCAGTACTTAAACTTTCACACTTAGGAATTTTTGATTCCTTTGATTGTTTGTCGTGACATACCTATTTATCCGATTGTTGGTATTTTACCCCTTTAAACACTCTACATTTCGGAACATCCCTTGGCATTTTTATTTATCAGGAAATTATCTTACGTGACTCAGACATAGACATACTTTTATGATCAAGGCACACAGAAAAAGATTCTAACTTGTTGGTATTTGCAAACTTTCTTTAAAAGACAAACATCGGACACAGGTCTGTATTTTCATACAACAAAGTGTCTTAGTTCGACTTAAGGTTTATTTTTAAAGTTAGCAGACAACGGTGACAGGTCTGTACTGACGTACAACAAAGCGACATATCTGCTAACCCGAATCTAAACAGAGACAACAGGTCTGTACTTACGTACAACAGAGTTGCATGTTTTCGACTCTCAGTTTTATATGATATTTCTATTCTTTCCATTTTCAGATTTATTTGATGTTGCCATGCATCCCCAGAAAGTTTGCATGCCTCATTTAGACTCACTGTTTGTATGTCTTGTACATAAAAATTAAGACCGATTAGTCATACATCTAAATTAGTGACACGCTTGACTTTTTCTAGAATATTTTATTAGCCTTGAGATTCCCTATATGTATTATGCCTACCAACACATCAAACTAAATAAAGTATAACACTTAGAATTTAGTTGCGTTATGTGTGAAAGCCTAAACACTTAGAGTTTGTAACGACTGTGCTAATTTTCGTCACTTTGAACCTATGCTTCTAAGACTTAACTCTTTTTTCTGATATTCTCTTTTTTTGTATTTTTATGATTTTCTCTCTTTTTTTTTTGTTTTTCATAAGAATTAAGATAACCTACTAACTTACTAAAAATAGAAACTTACTAAAAATAGAAACTTTCCTAAATTAGCAGACTACTGTAAAAAAATACTACGACTAACTACTACTGAGGTCAATTTACTCTGGGTTGCGCATTCCATTCAGTTGAATTAAATACTCAAACCGTGACTTATCAAACGCTTTGGTAAATAAATCTGCATTATTATCTTCTGTTGCCACTTTTACCAGTTTGATTAAGTTCTTTTCAGCACAATCATGAATAAAATGATGCCTAATGTCTATGTGCTTTGTTTTATTATGTTTAACTGGATTATTTGTTATAGCAATTGTAGATTGATTGTCTATCCTAATTGGAGTTTGAGTGTAAGCCAAACCGTAATCCCGCAATTGTTGTTGTATCCACAGAACCTGTGAGCAGCAACTACCAGCAGCAACATACTCGGCCTCGCACGTTGACACGACTACCGATGTTTGTTTCTTTCATTGCCAGGATACCAATCTCCCTCCTAGGAACTGACAACCTCCAGTCGTTGATTTGCGCGTCAAGCTGCATCCTCCGTAGTCAGAATCTGTGAACGCCTCCAACTCTAGATCTCCTTCCGCGTGATACCAAAGTCCCAGCTTCGGTTTCGACTTGAGGTATCGTAGAATCCGCTTCACAGCTTTCATATGCATCTCCTTCGGATTCGCTTGAAACCTAGCACAAATACACACAGCAAACATAATATCAGGTCTTGAAGCAGTTAAATACATAAGTGACCCAATCATGGCCCGATATAAAGTCGGATCCACATCGGTATCGCTTTCAGTACCCGGCCCGAGATTATGATTCACTTGAATCGGCGTGCTGAAATGGACAGTCAACTTTGTTCCTTCCATCCCGAAACGTTCTAATATGTCATAGACATACTTAGTCTGATGGATAAACATCCCTTCCTTCTTCTGGTCAACTTGTAACCCTAAAAAGAAATTCAACTCCCCCATAGCACTCATCTCGAACTTAGACTTCATCACCTTCTCGAAATCTTTACACATCTGTTCGTCTGATGATCCAAAGATGATATTATCGACGTACACTTGTACCAAGATAAAGTGATCTCCCTTCCTCTTAACAAACAGAGTACTATCTATCCTACCCCTTTCAAAACCGTTCTCTAACAGATGGTTGGATAGAGTCTCATACCACGCCCTAGGTGCCTGATGCAATCCGTATAGAGCCTTATCTAAACGATACACTCTATCAGGATATTTTGGATCTGTAAAACCGGGCGGTTGTTCTACATACACCAACTCCTTCACTTTCCCATACAGGAAAGCACTCTTAACATCTAACTGATATACCTTAAAGCCCTTGAAGGGGCAAAAGCTAAAAACAACCTAATGGCTTCTAGCCTTGCTACTGGTGCAAAAACTTCGTTGTAATCGATTCCCTCCTCTTGGTTGAAACCCTTTACAACTAGCCTAGCCTTGTTGCGCGTGACTATACCCCGATCGTCCCTTTTGCACTTAAAAACCCATTTGGTTCCTATGGCAACTTCCCCTCGAGGTAATGGAACTAACTCCCACACTTCTAGTTTCCTAAACTGCGAAAGTTCTTCCTGCATCGCTTCAACCCAGGAGTTATCCTTAAGTGCCATTTGCACATTCTTAGGCTCTACTTGCGATATGAAACATGAATATAGACATGTGTGATATGCCTCGGAGTCGTTTATCATCGACAACAACACAGTGTTGTTATTTACACTACTCCGAGTCCTCACACCCTCGTTAGGATTTCCTATGATGCTTTCTATTGGATGGTTCTTGTTAATCCTAGAGGTCTCTATTTCATCAACCCTTAGATTATCTCCTAAGTTAGATCCTATTTCACCTAATGGGGGAACAGGCTCAGCTTCTACATTTTCCTCCTCACGGACGTTTTCCTCAGAGTTGGAACTTGGAGCTTGAGTCTGATTCTCAGTGATAAGTGCCTCTTGATCAGCAACTTCTGGAGATCTATCTACAGTCGCAGTAGGCTCGGATGTAGATTCGAACGTGGTCCTCGGAAAGATATGGCCATCGTCATTTAGGTGCAACGTCGCCATGTCTTTTTCGATTGTACCTGTAGTATCATCCAAAGGAATGTTAAATGACTCAAACAATTTATCATAGTCAAATAACCATTCCGGACCAGTTTGGGGTTCATGTGTATAACTTGTGACTTCAATATTATACACAATCTCCACAGTACCACTCGTTTTGTTAAAAACCCGTTTGTTTGGTGAGTTCGGCACATAACCTAGGAAGTATCTTTCGTCAGCCTTTTCACCAAACTTCGGTTGATGTTTAGTTCGTAAAAGAGTGCATGGTACACCAAACGGTTCGAATCCAGTTAAGTTAGGTGGCCGTTTATTCAAAATTTCATAGCATGTTTTGTTCAAAGATTTAACTGTAAGGACTCGGTTTAAAATATGGCACGCGGTATTCACTGCCTCCCCCCAAAACATGGTAGGAAGCTTTGAATCCGAAAGCATAGTCCTTGCAGCTTCAATCAATGTTCTATTTTTACGTTCGGCCACCCCATTTTGTTGAGGTTCATACGGTGCACTGAATTGATGCACTATGTCCTTTGATAGGCAATATACACCAATTACAGAGTTTTTAAATTCAGTCCCATTATCACTACGAATATGTTTAACCCTTGTTCCGTATGAGTTCTCCACTTGGTCTAAGAACCCGATGAGCTTTGAAGCCGTCTCGTCCTTTGTACCTAAAAAGAAAACCCAAGAAAACTGTGAGTAATCGTCAGTGATAACTAAACAAAACCAACTACCTCCTATACTCCTTTTGTTGATAGGGCCGAAAAGGTCCATATGCAACAAATCGAATATTGAGGCGATTGAATTCTGCTTCTTGGACTTGTGTGTCTTTTTATGCTGTTTGCCCTTCATGCACGGTAGACACTTGTCCTCGAACTGAAAGCTCTTCATTGGCACACCCTGCACCAGTCCATTCTTCGTTATGTAGTTCGTTTTCCTAAGGTGCAGGTGAGCCATGCGTCTGTGCCACAGTACGGACTCCGTCTCTGAAGCTTTGGATAATACACAGATTGGCCCCATCGAACTCTCCGGCTTGTTCATATCCAGCATGTACAAGTCGTTCTTCCTTGGCGCCCGCATCAAAACCCATTTTCAGGAATCTTGAATCCCGGCTTTAGCACTAACGCCTCAGTGTCAGTAAATAACACCGAGTTCTTCCTATCACAGATTTGAGATACACTAATGAGATTGTGAACCAGTTTATCAACGTGATAAACTTGGTCCAACGTGATTGTCCCATTAGTGACCACTCCGGTACCCGTGATATTTCCACCTTTGTTACCCGCGAATGATACGAATCCTCGATTTCATCCCTTGATGTCTGTGACTAGACTTCTTTCCCCCGTCATGTGCCTGGAGCAACCACTGTCGACGAACCACTTGTTGTTTGGACCTGTAGTTATCTCCTGCACATGAAAGAAAAGAGGTTAGTTATCACGGGGAACCCAAGCCATGACTGACTTGGTAATACCATTCTCGTCCACATACTTGAACTCTTTCAAATACCCATCTCGCCTTTCAGGTGACTTGGGCCTTTGAACTGTGTTCTGTTGTGGTGCCGAGTGATTTAAGTTCACTCTTTGCCTTGGAGTAGGCATTTGTTGTGGAGCTCTAGAATAATTCCTATTATAAGGCATTTCGGACTGTGATCCCTGAGCTCTTACCGGTGCATACTGTCTAACTGGAGTATGAGACCTAACTGGAGTGTGTGACCTGCTAGGTGTTGTGCTCCTATAGACTTGTTGTGGTGCTGACCTAGATTGATTAATGACACGATTCGGTGAATTTGTCCTAATCACTTCCTTTGGTCCAACCTTAACCGGTGTGTTTTTCATAACTTGTTTGGGTGCGGCCTGCACAGCTTTCTCGGTACTTTGAGAACTGCTGGAGCTCGCCACACTGGTTGAGGGCTTTACAGGTGTTGGATTCACTGTTTTAGGTGTAACATCTGCTTTCCTAAGCGGACAGTGAGAAGCAACATGCCCCTTCTCGTGACATCTAAAGCAAGACATCTTATCTATGGACTTTTTGTGTGTTCCCTTAGATCTAGGTGTCTCACTAGTGTCTATCTCCTTTGGTACATCTACGGTGTCTGGCTCATCGACCTGATCAGCCCAAGCAATTTTCTGTTTTCCTGTAGGTGTTTCACTGGAGGAAGACACAAACTTTACTTTCTTAACCTTGACGGTTGAGTCAGCCACCTTAGGTGTATTTTCCACTATAGGCTCTGGTGTCGGTTCAGGTAGGTCCTCTAAGTCTACTGACTTGTCAGTTTTCTCCTGAGGCTGAGGCACCTAGTTCACAATAAAAGGTGGAGGAATTTCATGAAAAACTAGACCTACGGGCTTCTTAGATTGTCTTTGGGCATCTAAAACTTTCCCTAGGTTTAGGCTCGAATTCCTAAATTTCTCCAGCTTGCTATTTGCCTCTGCTACCTTAACCTTTGTTTCAGCTAGCTCTATGTCCTTGTCCTTAAGACTTTTGGTCAAGGCCTCTACGTGCTCATTCATAAGCTCTATCCTAACACACTGCTCACTCAGTTTGTCTTTTAGAACTACTACATCTTGAGCATCTGCCTTAAGCTTTTCTTTAAGATCTTGTTTGATATCATTTAGGCTAGCATTTTCAATTTTTAAGTTCTCATTTTGAGCAGATATGGTTTTATGTGATTCTAAGACTAGATTTAACCTATCATTAGAAGTAACACATAACACACATAATTCACGAAATAGAGAGTAAGACAGACTAACCTTAGAGTTATCAGATTCCACGTTGGCCATCTGAGCAGCAAACTCCAGCACTGTCTGATCATTCGCCTTCTCTACCCACATCAGACTGTTGTCCCGTGTGGTCTGCTCGTCCCCATCACATCCAGATTCCGTGACTTCAGCCATGAAGGCTCTAGCATTCGACTCAGGATGTGAGCTCCAATCATACGTGCCATCTAGCTGTGAAGTGACATTGGATAGAAGACCCGCTAGATTGGCCTGACCAGATGATGAACTCGGAAGATATCGTTGTTGGGACTGATTTTGGTACTGTCCCTGATGCTGACTCTGTCCTTGGTATGTCTCTACCTTCGGTCTCTGACACTCCCTGGCGAAGTGTCCCAATCCTTGACAGTTGTAGCATTTGACTTTGGACTTATCAAATCCTATCCCCTTGTTATTCATCTGTAGATTCCTCCCAGTTCTGTTAATGAATCTCTTAACCCTCTGGGTTACCATGGCCAGTTGCCATTTAAGATCCATTTCCTCTTAGTCATCAGGGTCGACCTGATCATAGTCCTCATCCCAGAGAGCAGGATCGTTAATCTTACCTTGAACACAATTTCCGTATGCGGCCACAAAAGAAGCAAGTAGATTCAAATGCTCTTCCGCTGACTTTGCGCTCATGGGCATCTTTGAATAGCTCTGAGTTGTTGATGCCTGTTGGACTTGAGGCTGCGGTTCTTCCGATCTTCCTAATCCTAAGAACGCGCGATTCAATGAGTCTTCAGACTCTGCTGGTGATGACGTTTCTCCGGTGAAAAACGCTGTAGCAGTCTTTGGTTCGGCTGTCACTGAAGATTTAGTTGTCTTTCCAAAATACATTGCTGGATTCTGGACTTGCTCGTAATCAGTCTCGGCCTTCAGTAGCTCGAAGTGATATGCCCTCAACGTTCCCACAATGTCATCGAGAGATTGAGTATAATACTTGTCCTCATTCAGCTTGATCATTGCCACATACATAGCCCATTTGGCTGGTAAGGCATCAAGAAGCTTGTTGTTCTTGTCAGTGTCAGAATACTCAATTCCATGACTTTCAAGTTCCGTTATCAGGTGATAGAATCTAGTGATAATATCATCCAGCTGTTCATCCTTAATTGCCTTGAAAATCGCAAACTGTTGTTTCAACAGCTCTGTACGCTTTCTACGCACCCTAGGATTACCCTCACACCTTTTCTCGAGAGACTCCCAAAGTTCCTTCGACGTCCTTTGAGTCCGAAATGTGTGCAGTATATCCTGAGGTAAAGCCATACGGATTATCGAGAAAGCTTTGTTTTCGGCTTCAAACAGTTTCTTGTCATCCTCCTTCATCATTTGGTATGACAAGACCTTCTGACGGCCTTCTACTTCTGAGACTGGTGGAATATACCCTTCGTCGATGCACACCCACATGCGCATGTCGTTAAAACGCACGAAATCAGTAAATCGGTCTTTCCACCAATAATAATCCTCGACTTTCATCAGCTTGGGCGGAGCGTTTGCCTTCCCGACCTCGTGGTCCATTTCTAGGAATTTCTGAAGATTTGACATCTTTTCGGAATTAATTGAATATGAACTTAATTAATTTAATTCGAAACTAATGAGAATTAATTCTTTCGAATCTAGGTAGATTCGAATGTAATCAGATTCTAATTTATTTGGGATTAAATTCGATTAAGTGTTATAATTCAAGTAGATTCGAAATTATGTCAGATTCGAAAAAAAATCCTTAGATTCGATGGCCCTTAGATTCGATGACAGCAAACTCGAAGTAACAGTAGATTCGAAACCCCTATTCGATACTAAGCTAGACTCGAAACAAACTCGAAACTAAGTAGAGTCGAGAACCTATTCGAATGAAGCAACAGACTCGAAACTAGGTAGATTCGAAACCTTCTGAAACAGACTCGAAAGGAGCGTATTTTGGTTAGACTCGACAGTAAGTGAAACCCTAATTACCCCTATTAGATTCGAGCGCCGCAAACTCGAAAAACGGCTAACACTTTGATTTTTTAACGATTTTCAGATTAAACCAGTATTTTTCTAACGGAAAATACTGATTTCGACCAAAAACGTGAAAAAACCACAAAGTGTTTTCCGAATAAGAATTTGCTAAGCTTGAAAATACGTTTTTGAGAGAAAAACCGTCCAACTAGCGTCAAGAAACCTAGAATGTATCGAGATGAACAAGAAGAACACCAAGAACACTCCTTAGGCTCTGATACACTTGTAAGGTCTACCACTATACGAGATCTATCTAGACGCGGAGCCATCAACGAGTGCGGAATCCTCGTTAACGGGTAGACGGACAACTCTCAACTACGAAACACGGAGACTATTAGACGCTGAACGAACGACTCACGAACGATCCTACGAACTAATTCTCTCCGAAGCTGCACTCACCTAGCTGATAAACTCGAGATCGCTTATTGCTTAATCCCTCACGAATTCTGCAAAAAGTTAGATAATATCTCGAGTCTATCCCTAATTATAGACCCTGATTCGAGTCTGATGTGGGCCAAACTCGAATCTGGCCCAAGGCCCATTCGAGTCTGTCCACAAAGACACTCTCGAATCTGGTCTTCATTCGAATCTAAGGCTACATTCGAATCTATCACAGATTCGAATGCCAAGCCTTAACTGATTCGAATCTAACTCATTTACTCAAAAACCTAAGTGTTGAAACTTATGTTTTTACTTATGCTTGAATGAATCTTTGATCTTTATGTTAGAACTTCTTGTAATATCTTACATCAAGTTCAAACATACAATCAATTACTATCAAACATGTATAAACACATATATCAAACACTCGTTAAACCATAATGTTGAATATTACTTAAACCAAAATGTTAGATCGATTAGACTGCTATCGTCACACCGGGTGTACCAACACACGTCTCCTTCTGTTTAACCCCCTAATTGTTTCTCCCCCACTCTTCCTTATTTCCTCTCCCCCTAAACCTTGCAGTTCTCCATCAGGCTGTATTCTGGGGAGGTTCTCCCCCTCAGGATGACCAGGGTCCTCCTGGTCATCATGCTTGCGCTTTAGGGATTCATCCTGAGGTCTGCACATTGACTGCAGATCTATAACGGTTAATTGAAGTCTATCTAGCCTTTTGTTTATCTGTTCCTCTATGCGCAGAATTAGCTGTTTGAGGCTTTCTATTTGAACATTAAATACCACTGCTCGCTTGGAGAATTGTTCTTGTAGAGCTGCCGTTGATTGGACTGGTCGGGATCCTTGTGGAAACTCCTGAGTTGCAACACCCTTACCCTTAAAAAAAGGGAGGAATATTGTTCCTCTGAAGCCGCCTTGAGGGCATCCAGGTCAGCCCTTGTAACTAACCCGGCATCACGGAGAGCTGCCGTTAGCATCTCGGGAGTAATCCCTTGATGGCCTGAAGCTGATGGCATTTTAGTGGCAGCTTCAGGTCTTCCTTCCATCCATTCTGCCTCCCGAGTTGGATGTGCAGATCCGGAAGTTACTGGAGTCGCCACGGAGACATCGTGCGGAGTGATATGAGGTGGGGTGTCAACTGTGATCAAACGAGGTGCGGTCACTGGGGGTGGCATGTGACCTGTTTCAAGATCACCTCTCTCCGAATGAGAGGGTGATCGCGTATGTGCAATGAAACAGGCTCCCTTTGAGGGGAACCTGAGTGGGTGGTTTAGGTTAGTTCGACCACTGGACGAGTGGTCTTATGCGGGCTTGTTCGGCTCTGTGGTGATGGGACTCCCTCAATTTTTGTTCCCTCAGCCCTCAAAGGGTAAGAGATTGTGTGTTCGGAATCACCAGTCTTTGGCCTCTCTCCTTCTTCTCCCTCCCTCACAATGGACATCTCCCACTCACTTGTACCCATGATATATTCAATTGCCGTCTGAACTCCCTCATCCTCACTCACTAGATGCTCTCCTTCGGATGTGGTTGGCGCCTTTGGTTCTGACAGAGCCTCATCCAGGTACACTCCGTGATAGTAAACCCTTACGCTTTCTACAGATTGATCGATCAGTCGTAACAAGGTTAGCGGGATATTTATGACTTGGACTCTTGGGATTTCCTTTGGAATCTTAACTCTTAGGGCAACAGTTTTGTAAACATCGATTTCTAGCCGTTCATGTATGTCATCGTCGTAGTCCATGGCGTATTGTACGAATAGTTGCAGGAATCGCTGAAACGGAATGAATTTTCTTTCTCTTTTTGTCTCTCTATCTTGGACTGCTCGTTTAAGCTCCTCGAAGATTAATGAATTCCGAATATAAAAGTGTCGGTCAAAGGCGAAGGCGGCAAACCTGGCGAGCACGTAAATCGAGGAAAAGTCATGGCCTGAGTGCTTTCCCGTTAAGCACTTGTTGATAACATCAAAGAAAACCTCCAGTGAGACTGGAGTTGCTTGTTTTCTGAAATCTGATGCTTTTGAGAGATTACCATCATAGCCGATCGATAAGATTTCTTGTAGGGTCTGAGCTATGGTTGGAATGGGTGCATATAAGTATTTATTTACTAAGAAGTTTTCTGTTGTTAGGCGGAGGATGTGGCAGATGGCTGGAAGGGTTAGGGGAATGGGTACGGAGTCTTTGGTAGTAGTGAAATGAGGGATTGCCTCATTGGCGAAAGTTAGATGGTGGCAGAACTGTTGAAGGTAAATGATGGGTACGGAGATGGCGGTGGTTAGGGAATAGAAAATGGGATGACCTTTGAGGATATCAAAAGTCATATTCTCGGCTTCAGAGCAGAGAATTGAAATGTCTAAATGCCAGTTATGGGGTGCAAATTCGGTGAATTGGTCGGCGGAAAGTAGTGTTTCCTCATGAAATTGTTGGTTGTTATTTGGGATGGGAGGATGGGGAATGGTGAGGGTGATTTGAGGATCCATAAGTCCTGTAGAAATGCAACACAGTTAGTTTAACAGACTTGAGTATTAATAGTACATTGATATTAAGTCTGAAATAAGTGTGAAATTAAACCCGTCTATTCTGTTTAAAGCATCGGGATTTTTATCAATAGAATGTAACTTCTACTAAATAAAATCAAAGTCGATCGTTAAGACCAATGTTAGAATAGACGTGTTCACTCAAATACTTTTATTTTGTTTTTCATTTATAATAAAAATGAAATGCAAATGAAAGAATAAAAATGAAAATTTTGGAGAAATGCTAAGTGTTGAAATTCGGATGAATCGAATTTCGAATGCATGAGAACAGAATTTCGGGTACGATCGAAATTTGGATCATGTGATCCGAATTTCTGGTGGGATAGAAACTCGAATGAAATGATGCATGGAAAAAGTTAACATTTTAATAAATATCTAAAAATTGGAAAACATATTTCAGTGTGAGTTTGAAATTCGTGTGGACCCGAATTTCGGGTGGTCCATGACATAGACTTAGATTAAAAAAATATAAATATCATCAAAGGCACCCGAAATTCGGGTGAATCGAAGATAATGTATCATATATTTTCTAAGTTAAGTCTGCCAAGGTATCCGAATTTTGGGTGAACCGAAATGCGGATGGGTCCATTGAAATGAAACATTGAAGTTTAAACTTTATTCTAAGTGTAGGGCATTTGAATTTCGGATGGATCGAGATTGAAATAGACATCCGAATTTAGGATGTACCCGAGTTTACACTAAGAAAAAGTTGCATTTAATGAGTTCATGCATGCATATGTGTACAGTACAAAATATTTCACAAAAATGAAAGCAAATGTAGATCGTAAAGCTAAACATGATAAGGAACATTTTATTTAACTAAAGTAACTTATAAAAACCTAATTTAATACCCTAAAAATGAAAAAAATCAAGTTTAAAATCCTTGAATTCTGAAAAATTAAAAAGCTATAACAGTGAATTAACACTAAACAAAAAGCAAGGTAAATGTTACATGGTAGTAGATTAGTGGAAAAACGCAAGAAAAACGGTGGGAAATCGAGCCTGAATGCTTGAAGGACAGCGACTATGGCGGTGGAGACATCGTCAGAGATGAAGAGTGAAAAATAAAGGAGAAGAAAGAAATCTCGACTATATGTTTAGGTTGGTCGGGTTGGGTCGGGAGGAAAGAAAGGATCCGCGCGTTATTCATCTCACGGATGGGCCAAACACACAACAATTCTAGGAAAAAAATTTGGGCTAACTGAACCTTACAAAATGAAAAATAAAAAAAATAAAAAGTGGCCCAACTAAAATTCTTTTTGAGTTTTCTTTTTAGGAAAAAAAATCCTAAGACACAATTATCAACAAATAATAAACTAAACTCAACATCTTTTTAATTAAACTAGTAACTAAGAATTAACTAATAAAAGTAACAAAGGCATAAAATAAAAATCTTTTTGAGTTTTTGAAAATAGTTGGCAGATAAAAATAAGATAAAAGGTAAGAATAGTATATAAAATCATTTTGTGTTTTTCAAAAATGTATTAGGAATAAAGTAAAATAAAATAAGGGTTAAAGCCATAGAATAGTTGCGTAGCTTTTAAAATGTATCGATATGGTACGTGTACTATTTTAATTATTCATATTACACATGTACTTTCTGAATCTTTCATACGTGTACTACGTTTTTCATAGCAATATGATACTTTTGGTAACCAGTTACTGGCTAGACCTGTTAAGAGTTGAATTTCTCTTTTTATTAATGTTCAAATTTCCATAATTGAAGCATCAAATACACTCTCTCGTTCTTGTGATAACATGGTGGTTGAAATCACACATCATAGCCAACTTCAAACACCTACAGGCCTCTGTAGAAGTCTCCAATGACGATCTCCACCGTCCAGATCAAATAACTATGTGTTGCGAAGCTTCTCCTCAAAATTTACGCATATCCAACGGTGAACAAGTTCGTACCGACGATTCTCCCACAACTGTGTAAAGCTAGACGAAATAAATGGTCATAAAAAAGTAAAGGTATCTTATTAACAATATAAAAAGTACACGTACTATATCGATACACCTTAAAATGTATAATGCTATTGTACGGCTTTAGCCCATAAAATAAAATGAAGAAAACTGAAGTACGCTACACAACCTATTTTACTCTCCCTCAATTAACAATTATCCTATTAGATTGACCCCTAAACCCTTTTACCCTTTGAAATTTAGACAAACTTGGATTTATTTAGCATCCCACTCAACTTTGAACAATTCACATAACAACATTCAGGATCATTAATCATTAAAGATATACATAGATAAAGAAATACTAAAAACAATTTTGTGACATAACCTTTGTTAATTTGTATTTCTAGCAATTCATTCGACAATAATAACAATAATATGAACAATATCAATCAACACAATATATGAATGATTAAAGATAGAAATATTACATTGGGGTGCTTGGGCCAACTTGCGTAGTAGTCTTCTCTCTCTAGATCCGTATCTCAACTTCTACCAACAACAACCTTTTTATGCGAATGTATTCTCTCTTTTTTTTATTCTGTCAATATTATATATATATATATATATATATATATATATATATATATATATATATATATATATATATATATATATATATATATATACACACACACACACACACACAACACAACTATTGTGTATTTACAAAACAGCCCTTGAACTTTATACAATATAAATTGTTTACAACTCTATTATAAAGTATACCAAACAATCTCCCCCTTAGTGATGAAAATAATTTTCAATTAAAGTTCTGTTCAGGATGATTCTTTTCTTGAATATTCTTCTTTTCTTTGATCTCTGAATCTTCTGATAGAATCTTTTCTTCATCGTCTCTCTCTGATCTTCACATTTTTCTTTTCTAATCTTTTTTTTTTCTTGTAAGCGCACTCCCACTTGGATCATGAATAGCTTTCGATTCTTTCCCTTGATCAATTGTCTTGATATGATTTAGCAATTGTCTTCAGTTGACTTGTATCTACTCAACTGTTGTCACTGAACTCTAGCTTTTCTTTCCCTCATGATGATCATAAGAAATATGAACATCATGCAAAATCTACGGAGACATTTATGCATTGAAGTTATAGTAGATGAAATACAAGAACAATTACAATTTCAGAAATATTACAAATTAACTTTCTCCCCCTCAAATTGATATCCAATCCCCCTACTCTAAACAAATATATCTCACTCCCCCTCAAATGAATACTTTTATAAAATAAAACAAAGCTTTTTATCTTGAGGAAAATGAAACACATACAATTATGAAAGGAATAGTCCAGGTCCACATAGGATGCCTGTTTGCAGAATAGAAAAAATCTATGTGGCCTACGTTCAGCGCTGGCGTAATGTTAACACAAGTAGCATTTTCAAATAGTCATTGTGAAATCCTTTAACATGAAAGAACCACTCTTATTTGTTCCAGCTTAGTAAATGTGGACTAGCAGATTATAGTTACGGAGACTGTTAGACTCGATGTGTCCTAAAAGTGTATATAGTCAGCTCTAGACACAATGTGAATCAACTAAAGTTGGAGACCAAGGCAAATGTCTTCCTTGTTTCAATATCAATAATATCCAAATGATATATCGACAGAAATGTGCTATATCTCCGTAATTATTGAAACACAAATCTTTTGAGAGATAACTGAGTGGTTGGTGGGGTTAAGTGCATGCGTCACTGGGTCCATGACGTCTTTTTCAATATCAAGTCACCTAGGGCTTGATGGATTATGTGGTTTACCCAGCAGACATAGTGTAGAAAAGATTATCTTTTCTTTAAGTCCTTTCTCAAATCTCAGCTCTTAACATTCTTCAACTAAGCTCCCTCCGGCTCACTTTTGAGAAATAAATTTAGTCAGCTTTATATCGAAAGCACGATCTAATGCACCACCATCTCCTTTCAATATACACCTCTCACTTACATTTTACCTGCTCGACCCAGTCAATATCCCGTGATAACTGACACTTCTCAACTAGTAGACCTAAAGAACCCTCACTCACACAAACTATATATGTTTGCTCCTAGGGTAGGTCTTCCGGTTCTGGTTAGACCATGGAAGCGATATTTATGACTATCACACAAATTTGGTGCAAAATCGGATTCAGCAGAATGATTTTCAGCTTTGAAGCTTAAGGGATATGATGAAATTCAGCTCTTATGATATCGGATATTATATTCAAATAATTTGGTAGATATCAGAATGAAATGGAAAATTTGATATAAAATATGAAAAGAATCAGATTTTCTTGAAAGAATCAACACTTAGGAGATAACGGGAGAATCCAGTATGAATTCGAAGAGTTATAACAAAGAGAATCTCAGAATAAATGAGATTATGAAATTCAAAGAGATTAGATCAATTAATCTCACTGATAGATTCATAGAATCATATGAAAGAAATTTTCTTTTCAGCTCAAAAAACCTTTTTGTGTGTACACAAAATATGTTCGTGAAAAATACACACTGTTTTGTGAAAAATGTGATTGTGAAAGTACTTCTGAAACTCCCCCTGGAAATAAGCACAAAAAAAATTAGTCAACTCATGGAAAGTAAAAACAGGAGCAAAAAAATATAAAAATAAAACTTCCTCTTTGTCAATTTCAGCTTCAGAGTTGAATTCAGGGCAGGAATTCTAATAAGAGTTGTCTCACAGACTCGGGTTCTAATCAGAGGTGATTAGAAGTCATTTGTCGCAGAAGCTCAGGTTTCAGTCTCAAGTAACTGAAAGCTTTTAGCTCTGGTTATTTACTGGAAGTACAAAAACCATATCAAATGTAGAATGGGTTTTAGTCTGAAATAACTAAAAACCTTTACCATTGAATTCCGGGTTATAGTCTGAATTAACTACAAACCAAACTAAGTTCTACTCTGAAGAGAGTAAAAGCCTATTGAGATGAAGTTCGGGTCTTGATCTGAAGTAATCAAGAGTCATCTGAAATTGAAGCCCTGGTTCTTATCTGAAATGAATAGAAACCATTTTGAGTGGAGGCACGGGTCTTGATCTGAAGTAATCAAGAACCTATTAAAGTGAAGAACGGGTCCTGAAGTGATTTGAACAGGTTCCTTAAACCTACAAAATTTAAGATGTCTTTGGTATCCAAACAGATTTGGATCCACACTTGTTAGTGCTCTTGGGTACCCATTTCAAAACGGGTTTTGGTACCCACTGGTACATTGGTTTAGGTATCCAATGCAGATTATAGCAATCAGCTTCTCTTTCAAAAGCAGATAACAAATTTCTTTGAGTATTTTAAAATTGAATATCTGAATATCTAATGAAACTTAAATGTTCAGACTTTTGCAAACTCTTCTTTATGAATAACTGTCCGGTTCTAGCCTGTTGTTGGTAAAACTTGGTGTTTTTCTATGAAATTCTTTTCTGTCAAAAATGACAATATTTCTAGAAACTTTAGGAAAATTTGACTTTGAAGATTCACCAGTGTAAATCTTTACCGGAAGTTGTTCAGTTATTTTATCTTTGCCTCACTGTATCTTTAGCGAATACTTAAGTTTAAGATCTGAAGGTGAATCTAGATTAGGAGTTTCAGTTAGATTCTTTCACTTTCGAAAGATAAATCATAGTGATCAACTTTAGGTTGTAAACAAGATTAGGAGTTTCAGTTAGATTCTTTTCACTTTCGAAAGATAAATCATAGTGATCAACTTTAGGTTCTAAACAAACTGAAGGAATTTTAACCTCTGATTCTTTTGAAGAAGGACAAACATTCAATTGTTTGGAAAGATGAAATATTTTATATTCCAATCCTTTGATAATGACCAAATAAGAATTTCTATCATTATCAAATGATTGGAAATCAGTTTTAAAAGATTGTTCTTTAATTAAGAACATATTTCTTTCATCTTCAAACAATTCAAATTTTGTTCTAAAATCTTGTTCTTTCAGCAAGAACTCATGTCTTTCCTTCTCAGGAGAATCTTTAGTTAAAGACAACTCTTTTTGAAGAGCAAAAAATTCTTCAGATTTGTTTAAAACACAATTTTGATCAGTCTGATTTGTCTTGAAAAGTAATTCTTCAAGATATTTAACTTTCTTATGAAGCTCAGTACTTTCAGGCAAAAGATATTGTAGTTGAGTTGTAGTCTGAAAACTTTCTTCTTTCAGCTCATCAAGTTCTTTATTCAACTAAGATATTTTCAAGTTAAGAGCAGTACTCTCAAAATTTTGTTTGACTTTTAGGCTCTGAATTACTCCTTTCAGTATTAATACCTCACATAAAGCAAAAGCTTTACCAGTATTTAACTGAATAAGAATGTCATGATTGGTCTTGCGAATCTTTTCAGATTCAGTAAGTTTTTCAATTAGCTTCAACTTTAACATTTGTTCATGAGGTTCAAGTAATTGTTGATATGACATTTGGAATTGAAGAAAATGAAATTCCAAGATATTTTATAGAAAAATGATGAGTGATTTCTGATGAAACTCTACGCACTAAAAGATGTATATGTGGAAGATAACTTCTTTGAAAATCAGCTCTGAAATGACTCTTTGACGTTGAAATTTCAGCTTTTCTGCTGAAAATTTCCAGTAACTTTTTTCTGGAATGGAATTAGGCCTCGAAAATTTACCATTCTTGATTGGCAAATGTGTGAAATCATAGATCTCTATTCAAGCTTTGATTTGACATATGGTAGGCCTTCTAACGATGTTCCAGTAAAATGTTATGACCAATATAAGCAGCTAAGGTCAAACAAACTAAAGGTCGAATGATATGATGAAACTCGAATGAGTAATAATCAAACTCGGATGAAGTATATTCAAACTTGATCGAAGAATTAAGCTCGAACAATGAAGGCTCGCACTCGAATAATGAATCACCAAACTTGAATGAAGAAGTATAAAACTCGAATAAAGACAGAACAAACTCGAATAACAAAGACTGAAACTCAATCAACAAAGGATGAAACTCGATCAGTTAAGTATCAAACTCGAATAAAGCTTTAATGAAACTCGAATGATAAAGCTTCAAACTCGAATGTAGAAGAATGAAATTCGATAGAAGTAGGCACTTTCTCGAATGAAGTTACAATAAACTCGAAACAGTAAGAACCAAACTCGAATGCTTCTTTTTAAAACTCGATTAACACTATGATTTTAACTTTGCCCGAGTTTTAACGGAATATTTCAAAAATCAAGTTCAAAAATTCCATTTTAAACAAAAGTCCACGAATTGATTCCAGATTAAAATCGAAGATGTTTTCACACACAAACACTTTTTGAAAAAAAACTTTGACTAATCTCAGATTAAAACCAAAAATCGATCAAAAAAACTCAAGAACACGCACTTTTTTCAAAAAGTCAGTAAAATCCAAATTAAATCTTGTGTGTTTGGAATTAAAATCTGATGCTTATCACAATCAAAATTTTCTTATAAACCGCACCTTCGATCCCATTTTCAACTCATTTCATCCATTGATTAAAAATCTATAAGAAATTTTTGAATTCTCGAACATATATGAATTTAACGGTGTTCGTAAAATTCAATTTTCAGATTCAAAATTCATTCAAATTCAGCCATATTAGGCTCTGATACCAATTGTTAATTCGTATTTCTAGCAATTCATTTTACAATAAGAACAATCATACGAACAATATCAATCAACACAATATATTGAATGATTAAAGAGAGAAATATTACATGGGGGTGCTTGGGCAACTTGCACAGTACTCTTCTCTCTCTAGATCCGTATCTCAACTTCTACCCACAACAACCTTTTTATGTGAATGTATTCTCTCTTTTTTTTATTCTTTCCATATATATTCTATATATATACACAATACAACTATTGTGTATTTACAAAACAACCCCTAAACTTTATACAATATAAATTGTTTGCAACTCTATTATAAATTGTACAAAACAATCTCCTCTTTGTAGATGAAAACAATTTTCAATTAAAGTTCTATTCAGGTGGATTTAAAAGCTACAGTTCAGAGAAAACGTTTGACTAGATAGAAGTCAGCAGAAGGCAGTTGTTAAATCATATCAAGAAAATTGATCAAGAGAAAGAATTGAAAGCTATTCATGATCCAAGGGGGAGTGCGCTTACAACAAAAAAGAGAAGATCAGTAAAGAAGAGATGTGAATATCAGAGAAAGACGATGAAGAAAAGATTTTATCAAAAGATTCACAGATCAAAGAAAATAAGAAGATTCAAGAAAAGAATCAACCTGAACAGAACTTCAATTGTAAATTATTTTCATCACTAAGGGGGAGATTGTTGGGTACAATTTATAAAAGAGTTATAAACAATTTATATTGTATAAAGTTCAGGGGTTGTTTTGTAGATACACAATACTTGTATTGTGTATATATATAGAATATATATGGACAGAATAAAAAAAAAGAGAGAATACATTCGCATAAAAAGGTTGTTCTTGGTAGAAGTTGAGATACGGATCTAGAGAGAGAAGAATACTGTGCAAGTAGCCCAAGCACCCCAATGTAATATTTCTCTCTTTAATCATTCAATATATTGTGTTGATTGATATTGTTCATGTTGGGAATTCGTATCGTTTTTCATAAAAACATAAACATTAATCACATTAAATGCACAACGAAAGCTTTTTAAAATCACGAATTCTATACACGGATCATCAAGTATACATAAGATAAGTAAATGAAAAAGCAATAAAAATCTGTACCTTTGTATTCGATGACAACAATACACGAATGAGATGCTCTCGGTATCCACCGGTGATGACACGGTCAAGCAGCGCCAGATATGCAATCAAACACACGAAGAATGGGGAAGAACCCACACTCCAATGTGTGTGTGTTTGGTACGGCTGCACCACCACCCACACAAACACGTTGTGTGTTTCTATTGTAAAATCTCCATCTAACATTCACACATATGTCTCGCATATATATAGTGGTCGTATCTCTGTATATATGTATATTATTAATTTAAAAAGTTTTAGTTTTAATCAAACTCTAATATAATAATATAATATATATCTAAATAATTATCTTTATCATTTAAACCTATATAATTATCTCTATAATTATATATCTATTAAATAATATTTATCTTTTATATATTATCTAATAATATATGAATGACTAGATAATTATTTTTAATCATCTCTATTTATTTGATTATAATTATCTATCCAATTATCTAATAATAGATGATAATACTAATTCAAATAAATGCATCTTTTATTTAATATCCAATAATAAATAAAACACTATACAATTATTTAATTATCATCCAATGACAATTAAATCATTACAATATCCAATATTGCACTTTTAGTCCGCGTACTTTGAGATATAATTAATCATCCATTAATTTAATCTCAATGATCATTTCGTGTCATAAACAATATCCAATATTATTTATTCAATAGTTAAATTGCATCTGCTCAGTTGTGCTCATCGGTGTGACCCTCAAGAGTTTTATGAAATCAGCCATGATACAGTAGTACTGTCATTTTTTCACACCATATACTAACATACTCCCACTTGTGTAAGACGACATACTGTCCTACAACATGCACCTAAAGGAGGTCATGGCTAGACACTTTAGGCAACCAAGGTCATAAAAAACTCTGACTCCCATTCGGGCATTCTTGGTGAAACAACCTTCCAAAAAGGAACTTAGGTTATATCCCATGCATCGCGATATTTCAATGTGAAAGCTAGGCATGGATTTGATCAACCGTAGCAAACACGATTATGTTTCTCGACTCCCTGATCTCATATTGAACTGTAACAGAGAGAGTAGAACACATCAGTTATGTCCGAGCATGGCCATGCATTTTTATCAGTATCGATCGCCGAGGGGCCTAGAAATATCTCTTTTTAGTTAAAAGAAGGTGCAAATCCCATATTGACTATCTAGGCCTCCAGCACGACTCCCACCGCAACCAGCCTTGAACCATTATGATCACCCAGTTACGGATGACGTTAGGTTAGGCCAAATGTACAACAGCACCCACACTAAAGTACGTAGACATCTCAGGTACTAAGGATTACCTTTTTGAGATGACTCATGACTATGATCCACAAAGTGGTCTCAATCGGTGGGTCAATCCAATATTTGTTCACAACAAATACCTGTGAATTTGGTCCAAGCTTTGCTATTTTCATCACCCATGAATATCAACCAAAAACCACAGTAGCGTTTTAATTCTTGCTGTGGTTCCTACGACAACAAGCAACTATGTTATAATTTTAGAATAACTTCAAATTTATTCTTGGATTTCTAAAACATGCAAAATAGAACGACATTATAGATATCATGTTGTTCTCCTTTATCTCAATAAACACAACATGACTTCCATCAATTTAATGTCATTGTTCCTTTATCAAATGTAACGGTAATATGATATATCGAAAAATTAATTTCAGACATGATCTTAGTGGGAGTGTTCTATAGTTAACTGACTTAACTTCCATTACCGTTTATCTTTGAAAAAT
The DNA here is from genome assembly GCA_020465985.1 of Centrapalus pauciflorus. Classification (NCBI taxonomy): domain Eukaryota; kingdom Viridiplantae; phylum Streptophyta; class Magnoliopsida; order Asterales; family Asteraceae; genus Centrapalus; species Centrapalus pauciflorus. The sequence continues at coordinate 288,126 of JAANYP010003140.1, forward strand.
TGCACTAGTTTTTTATTACAAGTTCTTGTAATATTATTTAGATCCATTCTGAATCACCTTACAAATTTATATCCATGATCTTTAGAGGTACTGGTAAATCACTCATAAAGACGCCAGGACTAAAATTTAGGAGCTCTAGCAATTCAGATTAATTTCTACTAGTGATACGTTTAGATGTTTAGTCTTGAATCTGACAGTATGCGGTTTATCTATATCTTAACAAGATATGTTAACTTAATAACATTGTGTTCAAAAATTTCTGATATGTATCCATAACCACCAGAACCTGGTTATCTACAACATTTCGTTGTGGTATTCTGTCAAGCTTGACGACGACTGTTTAAACAAGTCAAAGGGTATTACTTGACTAACCATCACACAAGTTATATACATTTCACATGTAATTTTATAAAATGCGATTACTTCTAGTCTAAACAATCCTGACTTATCAAGTCTTTAATTATTTTTGACAAGTTAAGTGAATTAACCTCCATGTAACTCATTTACATTTAATTCTGCATTTTATTAGTTTCATCTATATAATCATAGGTGACCATCCAACTCATATAATCTCTTGAACTAACTATCAAGAATTAACAAGTTCAATGAAACTGCATTTGAACAACTGCACAATTTACACAACAACATAGCTAACCATTTTTATCTTAATATGACTACTAGCTTGTCCAATCTCTATTGACAAGTTACAATTCAAGTACGACTTGAATCAATAGTCTATAATCATGACTTAGTAATCTCAAACAATAGGAATTTCAAGCAACAAATTTTTTAACTCCAAAAATTCTTTATTTATCCCAAAAACACTTGCAAGAAATTCAAACATTGTTTACTACACCATGATAAACTATTGATGACATGAAAAATAGTGTCCAACATAGTATTCTCTAAGATGTCTCTATGCTCCCACTAGTCCTGTCATCTCTTTTCACTTCATTTAGTTCTTACAAACATTATGCATAAAACTTTGTTCAATTGGTTATCACATATCCAATAACAATAGAAAGTGAATAATTCAGATACACGAAGTCTCAATGTGGTCAACCTTGACCGTTTCAAAGAACTTGGGACAATTCCTCTTCCAGTGCCCAGTTTCCTAGCACTCAAAGAATTTGTCATCATTGGATTTGACTTCTCTGGTTCTAGGTTTTAGCTACTTGTTAGCTTTAACCTCTGGCTTGGGAACTTGTTTTCCCTTCTGTCCCTTTCCCTATCTTCTTTCCTTAATCATTCCCTCAGCCTTCTAGACCATCTGATGCAGGGCACTGATCATCTTCTCCATGCATATTGTAACAAATTACAAATTGCTAAAATTCCTTCAATAAGGAATTGAGAATCAGATTCGTGGCCATCTCCTGTGTCACGGGATACCCAAGTTTGCTAAGATGATCCAGATCACCTTCATCTTCAGCACATGGGGTCTTACAGTTGTTCCTTTTGCCATTCTAGAGGAGTTCAGAGCCCTATTCATATTATGTTTCTCAGTCCGAGCCTGAGTCCGGAACATATCCTTTAGCCGGCGATACATCTGGTAAGCTGGGACATCCATAAGGTTAGTCGTTATTCATGAATCCCAGTTAATCAGCACTCGTGAATGTATATAAATACTCAAACAATCACACACAAACAGAACCGAAGCTCAATGATTGTGTAATGATGAAGAGAAGACAAAGTGAATAATATTGAATAATGTGCGGCGGCTGAGAGAATAAATGTGTCCGTGTAATATTCAATTGTCAACCACTCTTTACACGAATCCCTAGGCCTCTATATACCTAGGAGAATAAAAGCATCTTTAAGGGAATTCGATAACGGCCCCTTGAACTTTAATAACAAGAAACTAAACTAGAAATAAATTACAAGATAAATTAACTAGAAATATTTATTACAAAATAAATCCGCAAGATCGAAATTAAATATCTAACAATCTCCCACTTTTCGATCATTGTGGTGGAACTCTGTCATGATCTGTTGTTTCTCGGAGGCCAAGGATGACGTCGAAGCGTCTTTTCACTTTCCTGATATGTAGCCTTTCGTTCAGGTATTCAATTCTGCTGAGGATATCTTGTATCTCTTTGGGTGAGCGTCTGAGTTCTGGATTTGTATGAGCATCAAATTCTTGAATCCTTTTTGTGAGTTCAGCTCTGACTAATCTGATTCTTCCATCGGAGTAACAAGGGAGGTCCTCGAAGCGCATGAATCGTTTCTGTCCTTTTTAGTTCACAAAAATAACTCCTGGGTGTCCTCTTAGCATAACTTTATATGCAAGATGATGATCTAATAGGAAGTTGTCTTGCTCAGGGGCTCGTAAACTGACTTTGACCAGCGTGCTCTCAATCGCCATTTGGAAGTCTCTTAAGCACTTTATAATCGAGCGACGGTTCATACTTCTTGTGAGTGCGGCTACGGCGGTTATGTGAAACAGACATCTTTTGATTCTGTGTTTCAATTTCTCGTGCAAAAACTCGACGTCGTCCACATTTACATAGTCAAGGTCATTCTCATAAAACTCTTCAACATTACCATCTTCTCTTTCCACCTGAAAGGCAGGATAGAATACTTTAGCTCTTTTGCACATCGTGATGGTGAGAAGCCTTTTAATATTCGACTTTGACAAGTTTTGGTCCTTTGACCTCTTCTCCCTGAGCATCAATTGATATACTCGGCCTGTTTAGCTTTCGAAACATTGGTAAGCTCCATCAGTAAGCACCTGCTAAACGACCCTGGTATCTTCCTGAAAACCATCTTGAATCTTTCTTCCAGGAATGGATTTTGGAACTGCTGTATTTGAAAGTTTTGCAATAATTCCTTTACGCCTTGAATGGGGGGATCTTTTATTTCAGCTTTCTGAGCTTCAAGTAGTTTGAAAATATTCCCCCTTCGTTCTTGCCTGAGCTATTCATTCAGTTCCTCTGGCAGAGAGTGTACCCCACCTTTAGTGTACCAACTTACCCAATATAGGTCGCTTTCGTCATGGATACCAGGCTCTTCAGGTGTCTCATCAAAACAGTGTACAAGCTTAGGTCCTGTAGGCTCTGGTTCCGGAGTTTGAGGTTGGTGTATAGATTGGACATGGGGAGGACTTTGGATTCTGGGAGGGCTTTGGACTAGTAGGGATTCTTTGAGAGTGGAGGGAGCTAAAATTTAAAATAGGATCTCTTGTTGTGGTACGTGGGGCGGGGAGTTTAGAAACTCTAACGATGAGGATGAGGATGATTTTTGTGGTGACTCGGGCTCAGGCTTTGGAGTAATTAAGGGATAGTCGTCATCAAATATCAGAGTCTGAATCAGACACCAATATGATTTTGACTTTTTCGTGAACGGGTTCATACTCGACCATTGCTGACGTGGGATCCAATGGAGCTGGACCTTCAACCAACGGCTCGTCTTCTAGCATTTCCTAAGCCCCATACCTCTGTTCTTCAGACCATTGTATTTCCGCAACCAATGATTCGGCTCCCCCTATAATCATGATCGGGTCCTCAGACTGAATTTTTCAGCGTTTCTCCCCCTCATGGTGATCAGGGTCATCCTGATCGTCATGCTTTCTTTTCTGGGATTCGGCCTGAGGACGGCATTGAAGCTCTATTATCGCCGAATCAAGACGGTCCATTCGGGAGTTAAGCTGCTCCTGGACTTGAAGAATTAGCCTTTTAGCGCGTCTATCTTGTCGGAAAGATCGGACAGCTGTGATTGGACTGAACGGGTTCCTGGTGGAGGCAGATCCTCAAAAGCGACACCCTTACCCTTAATAAATGAGACAAGGGCAGTATGTCTTTCTTCAGCAGCCTCCTTCTGGGCGTCCAGGTCAGCCCGGGTGACAACTCCGGCAGCACGTAAAGCTGCCATTAGCATCTCGAGATTAATCTCGGGATGGCCTGAATTTGACGGCATTGATGATGCAACTTCAGGTCTTCGCTCCATCACTTCTGGGTCCACAGCGGGATGCGCAGATCCGGAAGTTTATGGAGCTACCACGAAGGCAGCTCTTTCAGCTGGGGACACCATAAAGGCGTCGTGCATTCTGTGTAGGGGTGGGGAGTGAGCTGTGGGCGAAGGAAGTTTGGTCACTAGGGGCAAGACGTGACCGATTTCAACATCACGACTCTCCGAGTGAGAGGGTGACGGAGTATGTGCTAAATCCCCATGGAATGAAGTAATGTCCTTTTGAAAGGACATCAAATGGGTGGTTGGGGTAGTTTCGACCATTGGACTGATGGTCTTTTGAGGGGTTATCCGGCTGATTGGGCTTAAATCTCCCTATAATGTTACCTCGAGCCCTCGTAAGACAGAGACGGTCCTTTCAGAATCCGCCGCCTCTGCTTCCTCACCTACAACTACCTTTCTTTCATGAACAATCTCCCCCTCACCCATACCAAATGTTTGTTTTACTTCTGCCTCATCTCCTTCAGACTCACTCACTCGAGCCTCACCTTCGGATTGGGTAGGGTCAGTCGGTTCTGACTGAGCCTCATCCGGATAGAATTCCCTGACATAATCCCTAACGCATTCTGTTTGCACTGCTCTCTGTAGCAGAGACAATGGAATTGGCATTACCAGAACTGTGGGAGTCCCCTTTTGAAGGTTCATCTTTTGAATTGTAGCTGTCATGTACACGTCGGCCTCGGGTCACTCATGGATATCATCGTCATTATCCATGGCGTATTGAATGATCAGCTAAAGAAATCGCTGATGAGGTATGTATTTGCGACCTCCCTTTGTTCCTCTTTCCAGATTGACTCGCTTTAATTCTTCAACTAGAAAGGCAGCATAATCGTAGTGACGATCATATGCGAACGCGGCAAATATTGCAAGTACTTGAATTGATGATGAGTCATGGTCAGCATGATTTGCGGTGAAACACTTGTTTATTATGTCAAATAGAATCCTCCAATGTGCTTGAAGGTTCTTTGTGCGGAAATCTGATGGCTTTGTCAGTGGGCCATCATATCCCAGAGACTTGATCTCTTCCAAGGAGTCTAGAAGAGAAGGGATTGGGGCAAAGTAAAGTCGGGATACGGAATAGGCTTCGACTGGGAGGCGTAGAATGTGGCGGATGGCAGCGGTTGTGATCTTGACTGGAACACAGTAAATTGTAGAGGTGAAGTATGGTTCGACATCATATACAAACTTGAGGTGATGTCAGAACTGTTGGAGGTATATTTGGGGTACGGAGATGGCGGTGGATAGTGAGTAGTATAGTAGGTGGTTTTTGAGAATTTCGAATGCAATATTCTCGGCTTCACGGCGGAGAGTGGATATGTCGAGTTGCCAGTTATGGGTAAAGAACTCGACGAACTGTGATTGGTGTAGGATGGATTCTTCTGGGAGTTGGGCGTTGTTATTAGGGATTGGTGAATGGGGCATGGTTAAAACAACAGCTGGTTCCATGAGTCCTGTAAAAATGCATCAGGGTTAATAGAAGACTTAAGAGGACCGAATTTCGGATGTACAGTGGTTCGAATTCGGTTCAGTCTGAAATCCGGATGATAATGCATGGACATGTAATGAAGAGGACCGAATTCGGGCTATATCCCACATCAGATGCACAGTAAATGAAAAATGAAACACAAATAAAACTAATTGAAATTTTGAACAATGAGGATGATGACCGAATTCGGATACACAGTGGTCCGAATTCGGATGAACAATTGTCCGATTTCGGATGCACAGTGGTCCGAATTCTGTCAGAACAGTTGAAATTTTGAAATTTTTTCTAAGTATTTTCATTCGAATTTGGGGACAGGTCCGAATTCGGACGGACCGAATTCGACACTTAGACAAAAAAGCAGCAGTTAATGTTGATGCATACATGCAACGTGAACAGTTCAAAAGTTTAAAAAAATGCATGAAATGCAGATCGTAGTCTAAAAACATGCAATGAACATTTTACGTAACTACGCTATGTTAAAAATAACAGATGATATGTCCTAAAATGAGTAAAACCCGAACCTACAAAGCTTTAAAAAAGTGAAAATCAAACACACTAAACAACAAGTTAAAGACTGAAATAAAGTTAAAAGATGGTTACCTGATGGTGCCGAAGTCAGAAAATGCAATACAAATGAAGGAAATCGGTAGCTTGATGAGGTTGAATGAGTAACAATGGAGAAAAAAAAATGGTGGTCGTCGACAGTTGGGAGGGAAGAAGAAGGTAAAAGAAACATAGAGAAGAAGGAAGTGTGGGTTTGACCTTTGACCCGCCTATTTAAGTGAAGAGCGGGTCAGGTCGGTGAAGAAAGGTCCGCGCCAAAAAATGTACATGGGCCAACCGGTTTTTATTAAAAATATTTGGGCCTTAACCAAGAAATTAATAAATCAAATTTTAAGAAAGAAAATTGAGCCCAAGTTAACAAAAATATTTTTTTATTTTTCTTTCGAAAAAAATAAAAATTAATTGTAGAATAAAAATATTCTTTTTTTTTTTTTTTGAGTTTTTCTATATAAATGAAGTTAAGACAGAGGTACAATTAAATGTTTTTGACTTTTTAATGTATTTAAAACAAATAAAGTTTTCTGACATATTTTATTAAACTTAAGATTTAAAAAATTAAACAACCGAAAATTTAAAATTATAGAGAAGTTATAAACAACAAAAATAATATAATCGAACATCCTAATTATACTCCCCTTCAGATAATTATACTCCCCTTCAGATAAACGCCTATTCTTTTTTTTTCCTGATAAATTTCTTGAACCTATTCAACCTTAAAGATACAGACAAACCAGAATAATTATGCGTCCCACTCATTGATGAACAATTCATATAGAAATTATCAGGATCTTTAATTATTAAAGATGTACATAGATAAGGAAATATTGAAATTTAACTTTGCGACACACCCCTTAAATTTAAATAACAAGTATTTTCTAAAATAGAGGAATTTCAAAAATAAATGTTTGAAACAGAATTATTTTAGTCAATGTCTGATATTTAAGTAGAAGGTGGATTCAACATGCCGATATGTGATACTAAAAACTGAAAGCGAGGTCGTATAAAGCTTTAGTAAAGATATCTGCAAGTTGATATTCTGTGCCTACAAAATATAACTCAGTTGTTCCCTTTTCTACATTATCATTAATAAAATGATACCTGATATCTATATATTTTGTTCGTGAGTGCTGCACGGGATTGCAAGAGATCCGCAGCTAAGATGTCATGGTCGCTAGCATTAGATAGGCAACATCGACCGAATCCTCAGAGTGCTTCTTGTGAAGATTTCTCTCCTCAACTGTAGCAGTCTCTGCAGGAGCAGGTTCTAGTACCCTTTCCAGAACATACGACTTCCGCTCTGTACTCAGAACATTAGTCAAATCTTATTCCCAGTTCAGGGAATTGCTTCTTTCGACCTTCCCATTTCCCGAATGGTCCTCAAAGTAGCAATTTTGCGCTTTTAGGAAGGATTTTCAATAGGAGGAGATTGAGGAGGGAGATTTGACGTTATCATTATTGTTGTTGTTGTTATTGTCATTATTATTTTTTAAACCGCTTCTACCTCTGCCTCTTTCAACCAGCTAAAACAATTTTTCAAAAATTTGTATTTGATTAACCATTAATAAATCAATAACCCAAAATTTAGAAAATGATTTATTAATCCTAAGAACCATTTTACTTATTCATGCACCCAACGGAGGCTGAACCTACATGAATAACCTACTCAGGCAACTTATTACCAATTACAACCCCTTTGCTACTCTTAGATCTTATGAGATTTTCAATTTCTTAAATTGATCATGTTTAATCTCATCCACACCTTGGGCAACAGTCTTACTGAGGAACCACCACTGACACACACCATATAACAACTGCAAGTTACTGGCCCAAGTCGCACTTAGGATCCGCAGTGCTTACCTCGCAACTCTCCAAGTTTGCGCCGTAAGCACCCAACGAAGGCAGTACCTACGTAGGACGACCGGTCACCGTGAGTGCCACTATATGGACGGTGTGTTGTGTCAGATTTTTGATTTGGGTTTATAACCAGTCTCATACCAAGAACTAGTGACCAGTCAGGTTAGTCAGCAAGCAGGATCTTTTCGGTTCTAAACCTCTCGAAAATTCCTACAACCATAGCCCTAGCGTGAGTGTCCTAAACACTACCTATTCTGGTAAACAATCTAGTTAATGTACCAGTTTAAAGAATTTCAACTCTTTGATCATATGACATTTTAAAAATAAATCTCCTTTTATTTGAAAAACTAATTTCATGAAAAATGACATATTTAACACTTGACAAAATAATTAAAGTTTCCAATTTAAACTTCCTTTTAAATACTTCAATTTTTCATCAAAAATTATTGTAGTTTTAATTGTTATTAATTATCTACGTTGTCACAACAACCACGCAGATATAAATAATGCATAAAGAAATAAAACATACAACCACATGCTGACATAGCCTTGCCAAAACTAAATTGGTTTCCGAGAGTCATACGGACAAACCAACTAGGTCAAAACCTAAGGGAGAAAATCAACACACAAGGCTAGAAGGTTGAACTCTTTCAGCTCCCACTAGCCTCAGCATCCGATGATGTCTCCAAGTGTCCTTGATGAATGACCTCCTTCTTGATGGACATCTTCGCAAAGATATTTACATAATTTTAATCTAAATACATTTGCCTATTTTCTAACCTATTACAGATTACAGTATAAAATCGGGATTCCAATGGCACGCATGCCTTCCCAATAATATAACCAATAATAAAATAGCAAACATTGAGATTAAACAAACAACCATCACAAACAAGGGGTCTCAAGGCTCGGCTATGTCACAAACATAATTCCAAGACCTATTAATCTACCATTAATTGAAGTAATCATGTCCAGTATCGTTCTTGTAGGTCCCAAAAGGTTTCCCTAGTGTATTGTTCTAAGTTGTAGAGGGGGGGGGGTGAATACAGCTATTTAAAAAACTCAACACTCTTTTCTCAATGTTTGTGTATATTATCAACAATTGTTAATTACAAACAAGCTTGACTGCGGAATGGTTCAAGCTGAGATGATAGATACAACAGTTGTTCAACTAATCTAAGACACACTGAGACTAGATACAATGACTGCACACACTTAGATGTACTCACTGATTTTACAAGACTAAGATGGACAGCTTGAATAAGAACAACTTAGACACACTCTACTGTTTTATTCAAGAAGACTTGCATGCATGGAATAACACACTTCAATGCACGATTTGATTTCCACTCTTTGATGATATTTTTCACAATCCTTAGAAGCTTCCATTTATACTCTCACTGAGAATCTTAGTGAAGCTTCTTCATTGGATGGTGAGATAGTGGAATGTCTTTCCAAAAAGACAAGACACCTTTCTGCACGTTCTGATAAAGCAGATTTGTCTTCATATGGCAGAATCTTTGTCTTTTTCTTTTTGTCACTATTGCATAAGGCTTTAACCAAAAGAGGAATGTCAACTTTGCATCTTTCTTCTTTTGTTAAGGCTATTTTGATATAAGAAAACGTCTGTCACCCTTTTCAGATATCCGTTTGTCTTCATGTAAACAGAACAGTGTGGGCAGTCTGTGCATTTCTATTTTCCACTTTGTCTTCGACTTGTAAAATGATCTTGTAGCCAAAAACATTACATGAGGACTTGGAAACATATTCCATAAGTGTTTGACCTGTTCACAAAGAACAGAACACTTGTAAACTGTCCAAGCTGCTCATCAGAGTAGAGCAGCGTAGACAGTTTATGTCCAGCCTGTTCAGCAGACAGAATAGCTTGGACAAACTGCCTTTGTTGCAACGAATGCAATAGGGTAAACAACTTTGGGCTGATCTTGCAAATCACTTTTCAGGTTTCAATAAGGCATAAACAGGCCTTAAATTATACCTTCAAGTGCATCAAACAGGTTTGATTAAAATCTCCCCCTAAGATGTAGAGCAGGTTTGACTGAGGCCTTTTTGTGCCTAACAATCTCCCCCTATTTGCAATAATCAATCTGAGCTGATTTAATCAATAATCACTATACATTTTACAATACATTTTGCTGAAATGAAATTACAACATTTAAATAAATTAAAAGATCAGTTTATATATACTGATTTTGATTACATAAACAACATATGTTTTTACAGAAGTACAACTAATGTACTAATGTATATTACAACTGATTTAAATAAAAGTTACAACTGATGCAACTTAGTACCACTAATGTACAAAGGACTTCAACAATTTGGACTGTTGATGTTAGGAGCAGATAATGGCAAGCCTGTCCAACAGATGGACAACTTCCATTCTTCACCTACTCAGATAGTAGATGGATTTCACTGCATTGGTGGTGGCAGTCCTTCTTCAAACATTCTTTCAAGTTCATCCCTCGTTTCCTCCAAATCTTGAATTTCAACTCTGAAAAACATAAAGTTGGGATCTTGAAGCTCTCCTCTCTAATAAAAGCCTCTGAGCTGGTCCTAGATGGCTGCTCTTCACTTGCTGGATTGCTTGAAGGAGGTTGCAAGTCTGAAGGCCTTAAGCTGTTTGAGACCTTCTTTGTGAATATCGGATGCTCTTTGAAAGCATTTCTTCTGTGTCAGGGGATCCACAAAAAATGCCCCCAACTCAGGTTCTTCAATCACTTTTCCTTCTTCAAACTCTACTCCTCTGGGCAGGCTGTGGTCAACTCCTTTGATATCTACAGCGTAGTCACCTTGTTCAATCAAGATCAGGAGTTCCTCCAGCTCAGAATCCTTTCTGGTCCTCCTGGCCTTTATTTTGGGGTAAGTCACAAAGACACCCTCACTTACTTCTTTTGATATCAGGCCAAGGTCTTTCACTCTCTCCATCAGCTTCTTGACATATGCCCTGATAGTCTTAGCCCTTTCAGACTTAGACTGGCTCAGGGCAACTTCCAGCTCAACCCATTCCCTGTACTGGGCCTGTAGCACCCATTCTGGTTCTTTGCAGCTTCCACTGTTTGCCTTTTCTTGAGATAGGGACAGCTTTGACAATAGATTCCTTGGCAAGTCTTCTATCAGCAACATCATGAAACTTTTTCCTTGCCAAGTTTTAAAAGTGGAACTGGGCTCTTGCAGAGGATGCTTGCTTGGTTTTGGTCACTAAGACTTGAGCACCCTTTTCCTGTTCACCTTCCTTTTCACCAGCTGATTCTCTAGCAGCTTCGAGCAGTTTTCTTTGCACATCCAAAGAAGGCATGTTGGTTTTGTTTGCCCTTTTGAATGAAAGAGATATGACAGCTTTGGTAGAGGGTTCTTCTTTTCTCAGTATTTCCAGGGCTTTGAGCTATTCATCTCTAAGCTCATAGTATTTTTCCATAGGGACACCCATTTCTTTAGCCCTTGCCTTGTCAAACATTAGCTCTGCTGCTTTTTGGCGGTCCGGTCAAAAACTGCTTTTCCCTTTCCTTTGGCTGTTTTAGTTTGAACAGCCTCAGGAGTGTCTTCTTCTTCTTCTTCTTCTTCTTCTTCTTCTTCTTCCAGAATAGATGCCTCTTTCGGTTGCTTGGCCTGTTCTCAGGAATGAATTCCTCCCCCTTAGATTGTGCAGGGTTTGGAGATCCAGCCTGAGTAGGCTGAGCAGCTTCAGCTTGATGAGAGGCACCTTCAAGTGGACTTGTACCTGTTACAGATGCACCTGCTGTTTGACCAGTAGATGTTGATTTCTCCTTAAGAGAAGAGGTTTTCTCCCCCTTAGACTTAGTCTTCGAGGTAGACAACTTCTCCCCCTTTGAAGGAGATGGACAAACACCTTCAACAACTGGTCTGATTGAAGAAACAAATTCAGCAGGCTTTGCAGTAGTCTTGGCAGCAGGTTTGGGACCAACCAGGTTATGCACTAAGAGAGCTAGGTTGTCCTTTACCTCTGCAAGTTGGGAGAGACAGGTTTGAAGAGAGGATGATTGTGAATCAGCAATAGAGGCCAGCTTAACAATATTTTCTCTATCAGAAGCTGTGAATAGCAGACTTTGAAGTTGTGCAAGATGTAACTCAAGAGAGTCCTGCACATCAGCAAGGTTTGCTGACACAAAATTTGATAGAGAGACTACTAGAGTGTTTAAGCTGGCCAGTGTATCAGGAAGGGTAGAATTACAAGTAGTGTGAAGAGTGGACAGCTGTTGGGATATGGCTGTCATAGAGGACACGGAGTCCTGTTGTTGTGAAAGAATTGAGGAGAGGGATGTGGAGATAGTTTGCAGCTGTGCAGTAAGTGCAAGCAGCTGTGAGGAGGTGTCAGTTTGAAGAGTGGATGGAAAGAAATTCTTGAACACATCTAAGAATCCTTTGAGCTGTTCAGACACAGAATCTGAAATGAGAGAGGGTAGAGAAGACATGGAATTTTCTAAAGAGCCAACTTTGTTGGTCAGCAAGGAAAGCTGATCCTTCAAAGGTAGATCTTTAGGGGATGGAGGTGTATGGGTAGAATGTTTGGATTGTGTAGATGGTGATGAATGAGATGAAGATGATGAGGCTGGTGTTTGTGGATGTGATGGAGAGGGAGAAGGTACTTTTGAGAGAAGCTCCATAGCCTGGGCAAAAGTAATGTGTCCCAGCTTGGAGGGGTCGATAGGTCCTTCAGCAGTGGCTGTAGCTGCATCATCAGGAGAGGGGGTAGAGGATGGTAGCCTTTCAGATGCTGCTTATGTTGCAGCACCTTCATTAAGGCCAGGGGTTGTTCCCTCTACAGCACCTTGGTTTAAATGTACCTCATCATTGGGAGATGGGATTTGCATTTCAACATCAGCAGTGGTGAAACCTGCTGATGGAGTTTGCATATGAGGAGCAGCCTCACCAAAGGGATGGTATGTTCACTGAGGTTCATCAGCTTGGGTTGTTGGTCCTTCAACAATTGTTGGGTGTACAACAGCTGTATCATGAGGAACAGAGATTGGAGGCTGAGCTACTGGATGGTCTAATCCAGCAGTGTGGGCACCTCGTGCAGACTCAGGGTGTGAAGAAGTATGAGGTGGAGACACTGTGGACTCAGTATGGAGTGGAGTGAACTCCTGTCTTTCAATATTCTCAGCCTGTTGAGAGGCTGGAAGAGTTGATGTCGTAGTGTTCTGTTGTACAACTTGCTCCTGTTGGGAGGAACCAGAGGGTCTAGGCTGACTCTGGGTGGACTCTTTTTGTAGTGAAGCAGGCTCCAAATGTTCTGAAGCTTCTCCCAAAATAGGAGAAGCAGCAGTGGTTGCTTCTTTTTCAACTGAACCCTGTTGAGAGGGAACATAGAGGCTGGTTTGGGCTGTTTTGGCTGTTGGTTTCTGTTTGGCAATGGATTTGCGTTGGTATGATTTGAAAGATGAGGTAGGTGATTGTGGAGAGGTGATAAGAGGTTCATATTGGACTGGTTTGGAGACTGTGTCAGAAACAGGTTGGTTGGTCTGTTCCATAGTCTCAGGTGCCACAGAGGCACCAACCACAGAGGCTTCAGGTTCAACAAATGAACCAGGGTGAGAAGTCTGCTCTCCCTCAGCCACAGAGGCTGAAGGTGCAGACTTAGACTTGGCTGTTTTAGCCTTCTTGTGGACAGGCCCAGCTTCAGTCGTTTCCAAGGACCTCTTAACAAGTTGACCATGGATTTGGATTTTCCTTTTGGAGCAGCTTCTGGATCCACCCTCACACCAGAGGGTCCTTCCAACATTCTTAGCAACCTCCTCATTGGAGTAGATAGAGGAGGCTCATTTGGGAGAACCGGGGTGTAGAAAACTCTATTTCCTATGACAGGAAATGCAGCAGTACGAAGTAAAGGCTGAGAGTTATACAGATTCTCACCACAAACGTGCTTGAAGATGAAGCTCAAAAATCTGGGATAACGAACAGCAGCTGGACGTGTCTCCTGCTGCACCAGATTCCTCAAATTCATGAAAATCCGTCTGGTCATATTGATTGTAGTCCCATCTACAAGCTGTAGGACTATAGGAATCTCATCACGACTTAGTTGGTCAAAGGAACCAACCTTACTGCTGAAGCACATCACCACAGAGGCAAATAAGAAACTGGAGGTTGGAGACAAATCCTTCGTGAACAGTGTGGCCCCAACTTTAGGTTCTGCTACACCACAAAAGCGTAGCAGATTGCCCATCTGGTCATTCTCAGCCTGTGGCTGATCATAGGGTTCAGCAACAAGAAGATGAAGAACTTCCCTGATTAGACGAGTGATGATCTCAATGGTCTGAGTCCCATTGAGTATTGTTCCTCTGATGAATTTGGTATCTGGGTTGTAGGCACAGGTGTACCAGAACTCATACACCATCTCCTGGTGCAGGACACCAGGAGTGGCAGTCATGGCATAGTTCAGAGGGTGAACTTTCAGAAACTCCACCATTTCTTCGTAGCCTTTCCCCACATAGTTTTTGGGGATGGTTAGGTTTGAAAGGTAGTTGGTAGGTTTCAGAGTCAGCATTGTGGTGACAGATAACTGTTTTTGAACATCAGCACCAACAAATACTGGTAGAAAGGGGTTATTCCGGTGAGCCATTGGAGAAGTAGTGATGGTAGTAGTACTGGACACTTAGTCGAGTTTTTTTAGGGTTCTTTGTAAGTTATGGAAGTAGTGAGGAATACGAAGATGAAACAGTAGGGGGTATTTATAGGATTTGAATGTTAGTGGGTATGAGAGAGAAACATTTGGGCGGTTGATTTGAAATGTTCGTTAACGGAAAACGGAACGGTTTTCCATGTCAGAACGGTTGTCAGACCACTTGAGCCCTTTTTGTTCACTAACACATGTAAACACACATTATCCGCATTAATTAAGTTAAATAGAAAAAAATTAAGTAACTTAATTGTGAAGAAAGGTAATTAAAACTGATGGTCTAAGCTGATGGTCAAACCTGTGATGAGCAGGGTCATCACAAGCTGTTCGCTCTTCAAGCTGTTCATTCAACCTGTTCAGTTATGTGAGAACAAGTTGTGTTCAATAGCTGATCAGGTTACAAGACAATGTCTTGTATGACAGATTGAGAGAGTGAGCAGGTTAGAGGTTTGATCATCAGACCAGGTTTGACTTGAAAGCTGTTATTGTCAAGCCTGTTATATGCTCAAGCTGTTCAAGTTTTTAGAATTTGGCTAAGTATAGAACATGCATAGCCTGTTCTGCACAAGCTGTTTTCAGAGAAACTTGACTACTGTGAGACGTATAATAACTTAGAACATTTAGGACCCTTAGTCACTTTTATTTAACATGCCCAGCTTGCTGACAAGATAATTTAACCTGTTTTCATCAAGAGGCTTGGTGAAAATGTCTGCAAGCTGTTCATCTGTGGAAATAAAACTTACCTCCACATTACCTTTCTGGATGTGATCCCTTATGAAGTGATGTTTGACCTCAATATGCTTGGTTCTGGAGTGAAACACTGGATTGTTGGAGATAGCTATGGCACTTGTATTGTCACACAGAATAGGAGTTTTCCTATATACAAGTCCATAGTCTTCAAGCTGATGCTGCATCCATAGAATCTGCCCACAGCATCTTCCAGCAGCAATGTACTCAGCTTCAGCAGTAGAAGTAGAAACTGAGTTCTGCGTCTTGCTACACCAACTTATCAACTTACCACCATGGAGTTGACATCCACCTGTTGTGCTTTTTCTCTCTAGCCTGTAGCCTGCAAAATCAGAATCTGAATATCCTGTTAGCTCAAGGCTTGAATCTTTGGGATACCAAAGACCCAAACCTAGTGTACCCTTAAGGTATCTGAAGATTCTTTTGACAGCAGCTAGATGTGATTCTTTTGGATCAGCTTGAAACCTAGCACATAAAAAGGTAGCAAACATAATACCAGATCTACTAGCAGTTAAATACAGCAAGCTCCCAATCATGCCTCTGTAAGTTGTTACTGAAACAGCTTTGCCACTGGCATCTGCATCCAACTTTACATTGGTTGCCATTGGGGTTTTGATAGGATAACTTTGATCAAATTTAAACTTTTTAAAAAGATATAAAGTAGACTTTCTTGGATTTATAAAAATTCCATTTGAGGTTTGTTTAACCTGTAATCCTAAAAAGAAAGTAAGTTCTCCCATCATACTCATTTCATATTTTGATTTCATGAAGAATGAAAAATTCTTGCATAACTGCTCATTAGTAGAACCAAATATTATGTCATCCACATAAATTTGAACAAGCATAATATCAGACTTCACCTTCTTTATGCACAGTGTGGTATCCACTTTACCTTTGGAATAACCTTTGCTCATAAGGAAATCAGTAAGAGTGTCATACCAGGCTCTAGGGGCTTGTTTTAGACCATAGAGGGCTTTGTCCAACTTATAGACAAAACCTGGATGATGTTCATTTTCAAAACCTGAAGGCTGCTTAACATAGACTTCTTCTTGCAGCTTACCATTTAAAAATCATCCATTTGAAATAACTTCATGCTCTTATGAGCAACGTAGGCTAGAAACAAACGAATTGCCTCTAGCCTGGCCACAGGAGCAAATGTTTCATCATAGTCAATGCCTTCCTCCTATCTGTGTAAGGTCTACCACTGACAGATCTATCTAGACGCGGACCCGTTAACGAGTGCGGAATCCTCGTTGACGGTTAGACGGACAACTCTCAACCAACGGAAACACGGAGACTATTAGACGCTGAACGAACGACACACGAACGATCCTACGTACTAATTCTCTCCGAAACGGGACTCACCTAGCTGATAAACTCGAGATCGCCTATTGCTTAATTCCTCACGAATTCTGCCAAAGGTCTGCTAATGATTCGAGTCTATCCCTAATTATAGGCCCTGATTCGAGTCTGTTGTGGGCCAACCTCGAATCTGGCCTAAGGCCTCATTCGAATCTGTCCATCTGACAGATTCGAATCTAACCCATTCGAATCTAAGGATACATTCGAATCTATCACAGATTCGAATGCCTTCCTTAACCTATTCGAATCTAACCAATACACTTAAACACTTACGTGATGAAACTTATGTTTTAACTTATGTTTGACATACTCTTTGACTTTTATGTTTGAACTTCTTGTAATATGTTACATCAAGTTCAAACACACAATCAATAACAGACAAACACATATTAAACATATATATCAAAACACTTGTTAATATTCAGAATATTACTTAAATCATAACGCAGATCGATTAGACTGCTATCGTCACACAGGGTGTACCAACAATCTGTAGCCTTGAGCAACTAGTCTTGCCTTATTTCTAATGACATGACCTTGCTCATCCATCTTGTTCCTGTAAACCCATTTGGTGCCGATTATAGTTTTTCCTTTAGGAGTAGGGACCAGTTTCCATACTTTGTTTCTCTCAAACTGATTGAGTTCCTCTTGCATAACAGTGATCCAATTTGCATCTTTAAGTGCTTCATCCACTTTCTTTGGCTCCATTAGGGACACAAAGCTAGAGAACATACAAAAGTTCCCTAAGTTTTCCCACCTGATCCACTTAGGATCTCGTTTCAATGAGGATTCTCCTGAGTTGTTTTCATCTTCAACAGGTCCTGTTGTGCAGCTCTCAAGATTTTCAGACACACTGATATCTTGAGCCTGTTCACTTGTTGAGATGACTCTCCATTGTTGAACATATCAGCAGAGGATCTAGGAAAATCAACATTGATTGGTTCAGGACATGAAGTTGTAATTAAGTCAGTACACTTATTCACACAGGGTGTATCAACATAATCATCATCATGCCCATCATGGTTAGCAGGTTCCACTCTGGATGTAGTGGAAGCTTTTGAGTCCTTCTCTTCACTGTTGGAATGCATGAGATCATCAAAGCTGAATTCTCCTGAAACCGATTCAGGAACAGCTTTGGTGGAGGCACTCCTGGACTCTTCAAAGGTGACATTGATAGATTCATCTATCACCTTTCTCTTGTTGTTGTATACTCTGTAGGCTTTGGAGATAGCAGAATATCCAACAAACACACCTTCATCAGCTTTGGGTTCAATCTTTTCCAGTTGGTCCCTTTGATTCAGAATGAAGCAGGGACATCCAAACACATGGAAGTAGCTAATGTTTGGCCTCCTCCCTTTGAGCAGTTCATAGGGAGTCTTGTTGAACCTTTTTACCACTAAGGAGCTGTTTTGGGTGAAGCAGGCAGTGCTCACAGCTTCAGCCCAGAATGATGAAGGTAAACCAGATGCACACAACATGGTTCTAGCAGCTTCAATGAGGGTTCTGTTTCTCCTTTCAGCAACTCCATTTTGTTGTGGAGTTCTTACTGCTGAAAAGTTTTGTGAGATCCCTCTTTCTTCACAGAAGTCCTCAAGTACTGTTTCTGAACTCAGTACCATGATCACTTCTAAGCTGCTTTACTTGAGCAGAGTTTAACATTTCCATCTTCTTGATAAATCCAATGATTTCTCTAGCAGCCTCTCCTTTGTTCTTCAGAAAGATCACCCATGTAAACCTGAAGAACTCATTAACCATTACTAGAGTGTATCTTCTTCCTCCTAGACTTGGGACACTGACTGGTCCAAACAAGTCCATGTGGATTAAGAAGAGAGGAGTACCAATAGAAAAATTATGCTTGGATTTAAAAGATGATTTTCTCTGCTTGCCTTTTTAACGAGCTGTGCAGAGTTTATCCTTAACAAAAGTTATAGAAGGCAAACCTATAACCAACTCTTTCTTACAGAGTTTGTTGATATTCTTGAAGTTTAGGTGTGACAACCTTTTGTGCCATAACCAGTTAAGGTCTGCATTGGTTCTTGTGAGAAAGCAAGTTTCAGTTGTGGGATCAGCAGATTTCATATCCACAACATATACACATTTCTATCGTTGAGCACAAAGCACAACTTTGCCTTGGGGATCCAATATGTAACCCAAGTGCTCATCATAGTTAACCTTGTAGCCAGCATCACACAGTTGACTTATGCTAACAAGATTATCTTTCAGCCCAACCACATAGGCTACACTTTTGAACACTGCAGCACCAGCTTGAAGAGTTCCATATCCTTCTATGGATCCCTGTACATTGTCACCAAAGGTGACTTTTAGCCCTTTTCAGGCCTGAGATCACTCTGCAGGTCCTTGCAACCTGTCATGTGTCCTGAGCAGCCACTGTCCAAGTACCAAACCTAGGATGGTTGTTTGTCTTGCAGAGTGTCATAGGAAAACATTATTTACTTTTAGGGGAAGTCATCATAGTCATGAGTTCTCCTACTTCATCAACATTTGTTGATGGGCTAGTGATATCCACACTAATATTTCCTATTTGAATGGTATCAGTTTGGATACCACTCTCATTGACTAAGTTACTTCTAACACTGCTTGTTTTAGCAATGATGGAACTAGCAGCGTCAACAGGCCTCATGTCCTCAGTTTCAGGACAGTCTTTGGCCATGTGTGTCTTCTTCCCACATTTATAGCATTTTCTCGTTTAAGCCTTTTTGGAAGAAGAACTTTCAGAAACGAATTCTGAATTGTTTTTGTTGATTCTGTCAGCAGGTTTAGCAAACTTTTTACTGTTCTTAGATGAATCAATAGTTTGGGTGGAAGGCACAATAGCAACAGCTTTGCCTGTTTCTTTTTTTCTCTGTTTGGGAGGACAGATGTCAAATACAAGAAGCTTGATTGGTTTTTTACCTTCCACAGGTTTGTAAAACTTATTCCCAGATTTCTCAGGTTGAGCAATGGCTTTGCCTTTTCCCTTACTGAGATGTGAATGATGTTGCCTATCAACATGATCACCGCTCTTGGTCCTGAAAGACTTACCTTCATTTATGACCAGTTTTCCTCTATGATTTAAAAACTTATTTGAAACCACAGCAGATTTGCTTTCAACATGAGACTTGCCCCTGTTGAATGCAGGCTGCTTACCTTTTGAAAACTTATTTTCAAAATGTTTAGCATCAAAAGGATTAACATGTCTCTTACCATCAGCTTTGGACCCAGAGCATGTTTTGTCAACAGGTTTAGTGTCCACGGCTGCAGTTTGAACATGATTTCCTTTCTTTTGCTAGTGTGAATCAGCAGAGCACTTAGCAGGCTAATTTGATGGAGAACACATTCCATCATCAGCTTTTGGGGGTTTTTCACACAAGTTGTCAGTATTTTGAGGCCTAACAAACCTGTTTGTTGAGACTAGTTTTCCATGTACTTTCTAGATGAAAGTGCTGGGAAGCTCACCAAGAGTGGATAAGTCATCTTTCAGATTACTAATCTCAATAATAGAAGCTGCTTTGTCAAGATCCCCTCCAAGATAGGCTTGGATTTGTGCAGCGATCTTTTGACTGATACAACGGCTGACTTTTTGTGCAGATTGGGACCAAGAGTCAACTATCTTTTGAAGCTTTGCATGTTTTACATCTGTCTCTCTCTTTTCTTCTAGGAAAATGGAGTTGATGTGTTTTAATTCATCAAGCTCAGTTTCCAACTTATGGAAGCTGTCCAGTTTACTGGATTTTGTGTCAAGATCATTTTTAAGCTTAGAGAATTTAGACAGTAAAACATTGTGCTTCTCAACAGCAGCTTTTAAATCAACAAGCATATATTCAAACATTTTTACTTTTTCTTCAGAATTGTAAGACATAAAGTTTTGTACCTTGTACATCACTGTGGGGTTCTAGTTGTCTAAGCTGCTGAAGGCTTGAGCTTCAGCCAAGTCCTGTTTGAAGTTGTTGGTTGATGGGACGTCAGTGTTGGCCATCAGACAGTTGTTCTCTTCTTCATCTGAGGATGAATCAGACTCCTCCCAATCACATGTCTCAGCCATGAGTCCCTTTTACTTGTTGGAAGCCAGTAAGTTTTCCAACTATTTCAGCTTAGCCATGGCCATAAGGTACTTAACCCTGTAGCCATCGTCCCTGTTAGTCTTGAATGGTTTTGATGACTGACCAACAGCTTTTGACACATAGTCAGCAGCTATATGGCCAGTCTTGCCACATTTGAAGCACTCAGCCTTAGATTTATCTAATGCCTTCTTTTTGACAGCATCTGAGTTCCCATGCAGCATTTTTCTTCCAAACCTTTTCTTGTTGAACTTTTTGACAAGCATTGCAATCATTTGCTCATCGTCAAGTTCAGCAAGATCTGCGATGTCTTCCTTATTGGACATTTCTTCCCTTTCATCATCAGCTTGTTGATCAGGTGTGTGAACACATCACATACCTGCCCAACAGGTTCTCTCACGCTGGCCACTAACGCAGCACCTCTCTTAGACATCTCCAAGGCATTTCCTTTCTGTTTCCTTGACTGCTCATCATTCAGTAAGGATCCATATAAGTTTACAAGATCCATACCTTTGATGGTACCTAAATTTCTTAAGATGGTAGAAAATTAGTTCCACTCTTCTGGCAGGATGTCCAAGAACTTGTTCACCAGAGTTAGGCTGTCCTTTGTGATCCCAACAGCTTTGTGATCATTAACAATAGCAGTAAACCTAGTGTAGGTTTCCGTGAGTCTTTTTTTGCAAAGAAGAGTTCATACTGTCTAACAAGATTGTTAATCCTATTATCCAGTGTGATTGTGGGACCATCATAGACGGTACACAAAGTATCCCACATCTCCTTTGCAGTCTTCATCTTCTCAACCTGTTTGAACACATCATTAGGCAGAGAGATGACCAGGTTATTCATGGCTTTTGCATCCAGAGCAACCAGTCTTTTGTCTTCATCAGACCATTGATCTTTGGCCTTCTCAAGGGTTTTGATTTCAGGGGCAGCTCCTTCAACAGCAGGAGTGATGGTAGTAACAGAAGTTGGCACATAGGGACCTTCCATTACTATCTCTGGTAGTTGTACATCCAGATTCTCTAAATAGAGCATCATTCTGCACTTCCAACCAGAGAAGTTCTGATGATTGAACTTGGGGGGTTTGGCCATTGACCCATTGTCATAGTAAGAGGAGGAAATTGCAGCACTGTTGTCCATGGGAAAGTAGGGAGAAAGAGAGATCTAGAGTTGACACACACTCTAACAGCTCTGATACCAGTTGTAGGTCCCAAAAGGTTTCCCTAGTGTATTTTTTAAGCTGTAGAGGAGGGGGGGTGAATACAGCTATTAAAAAAACTCAACACTCTTTTCTCAATGTTTGTGTATATTATCAACAAGTGTTAATTACAAACAAGCTTGATTGCGGAAAGGTTCAAGCTGAGATGACAGATACAACAGTTGTTCAACTAATCTATGACACACTCAGACTAGACACAATGACTACAAACACTTAGATGCACTCACTGATTATACAAGACTCAGATGTACAGCTTGAGTAAGAAAAGCTTAGACACACTCTACTGTTTTATTCAAGCAGACTTGCATGCATGGAATAACACACTTCAATGCACGATCTGATTTCCACACTTTGATGATACTTTTCACAATCCTTAGAAGCTTCCTTTTATATTCTCCCTGAGAATATTAGTGAAGTTTCTTCATTGGACGGTGAAATAGTGGAATGTCTTTCCAAAAAGACAAGACACCTTTCTGCACGTTCTGATAAAGCAGATTTGTCTTCATATGGCAAAATCTTTGTCTTTTTATTTTTGTCACTGTTGCATAAGGCTTTAACCAAAAGAGGAATGTCAACTTTGCATCTTTCTTCTTTTGTTAAGGCCATTTTGATATAAGAAAAGGTCTGTCACCCTTTTCAGATATCCGTTTGTCTTCATGTAAACAGAACAGCGTGAGCAGTCTGTGCAGTTCTGTTTTCCACTTTGTCTTCGACTTGTAAACTGATCTTGTAGCCAAAAACATTACTTGAGGACTTGAAAACATATTTCGTAAAGTGTTTGACCTGTTCACAAAGAACAGGTTCTGTTCACAAAGTACAGAACACTTGTAAACTCTCCAAGCTGCTCGTCAGAGTAGAGCAGCGTAGACAGTTTATGTCCAGCCTGTTCAGCAGACAGAACAGCTTGGACAAACTGCCTTTGTTGCAACGAATGCAACAGGGTAAACAGCTTTGGGCAGGTATTGCAAAGCACTTTTCAGGTTTCAATAAGGCATAAACAGGCCTTAAATTATATCTTCAAGTGCATCAAACAGGTTTGATTAAAAATCTCCCCCTAAGATGTAGAGCAGGTATGACTGAGGCCTTTTTGTGCCTAACAGTTCTTAAATTTAATACGGTTCGTAAACTCAAAATTTAGGAACACTTTCCATAATTAGAAACTTTTTTTCGAAAAATTCAAATTCAATTCCATCTTTGCATTATCTTTGGATTCATAACTACATTTTTCTTAAAATATTCAATTAATATTTCAAACACCGTTGAAACTTAAAGTTACTATTTTTAGAAACTTTTTATTAAACAACCTTTAATAAATATAGTTATATTTTGAAATCATATTGATAAATAATTTAAACTTCCTTTAAACAGTTATCAATTAACTATTATTCAATTGAAACACTTTTAAAAAAGAAATAAACTTTATTTAAAATTTCAATGTTCTAAATGAACAATTGTTACCAATAAAATATTTTCATTAAAGGATTTAAGAAAATTAATCATCTTAAATAATAATGAGAGATAATTTTTATGGTTTTAAACGATTTCTACCAAAAATGTTAATGTCGAGATCGAATCTCAAAACATTAAATCATGACCGAGCATGAAACTAAAAGTCACGATTTCATCAGTTTGAAAATAGAATCCTTAAATTAAACTCTCTTTAATCTAATAATGCATTGTTAATATTGATTCCCAGATTAATCAGCACTTGTTTTTGAATATATCGCTCAATCATTCACACAAACAGAATAAAATAACTCAATGATTGAGGAATGATGGTGAAAAGAGACAAAGAGAATGTTTTTCTCAAAATATGTGGCGGCTGCTTTTATCCGTGAATATTCAATATGTCAACAACAACTTTACACAAAACCCTAAATCATTAACTACATAGGAGAATAAAAGCAACTATCATAGAATTACACTTTGACCCCCTGAGCTTTAATAACAAAGAAACTAATAAACTAAGACTAGAAATAAATTACAAGTAAACAAACTAGTAATATTTATTACAAAATAAACCCATCAGATCAAAATTAAATATCTAACAATCTCCCCCTTTTCGATCATTGTGGAGGAACTTGTCTCTCGGAGGCCAAGGATGACGTCGAATCGTCTAGTCACTTGCCTGAAATGTAGCCATTCGTTCAGATATTCTATGCCGCTGAGGATCTCTTGAATCTCATTGAGTGGACGTCTAAGTTCCGGATTTGTCTGAGGGTCAAATTCTTGTATTCTTTTTGTGAGTTCAACTCTGACTAATGTTATTGTTCCATCGGAGTAACAAGGGAGGTCCTCAAAGCACATGAATCGTTTTCGTCCTTTTTGTTTTAAAAATATAACTCCTGGCTGTCTTCTCAAAATAACTTTATACGCCGGGTAATGATCTAACAAGAAGTTAACTTGGTCAGGGGCTTTTAAACCGACTTTTACCAGCGCGCTCTCAATTACCATTTGAAAGTTTCTTAAGCACATGATAACGGAGCAACGATTCATACTTTGAGTAAGTGCAACTACAGCGGTCATGTGAGACAGACGTTTTTTGATTCTGTGTTTCAATTTCTCGTGCAAAAACTCAACGTCGTCCACATTCACTTAGTCAAGATCGTTCTCATAAAACTCCTGTATTGTTCCATCTTCTCTGAGAACCTCAAATGTAGGATAGAACACTCGAGCTCTCTTGCACATAGTGATAGTGAGAAGCTTTTTAGTCTTTGACTTTGACCAATATTTTTCTCTTGGGTTTTTCTCCCTGAGCATCATCTGGTTATACTTTGTCTGTTCAACTTTTGTAAGCTCCATCAATAAGCGCCTGCTGAACGACCCAGGCTTCTTTCTGAAGACCATCTTAAACCTTTCTTCTAGGAATGGATTCTAGAACTGCTTGGCCGGAAACTTTCTCAAAAACTCTTTTAAACCTTGAATGGGGGGATCTTCTATTTCAGCCTTCTAGGCTTCAAGTAGTTTAAAGATATTCCCCCTTCGTTCTTGCCTAAGTTCTTCTTTTAGTTCCTCTGGAAAAGATTGTACCCCACCTTTTATGTACTTGTTTACCCAATATAAGTCGCTTTCATCGTGGATACCAGGATCTTCAGGTGTCTCATCAAAATAATGTACAAGTTTAGCGCCTGAGGGCTCTGGTTCCTGGGCTTGAGGTTAGGGTATAGATTGGACTTGGGGAGGACTTTGAACTCTGGGAGGGCTTTGGATTAATGGGGATTCTTTGAGAGTGGAGGGAGCTTGGATTGATGATAGAATCTCTTGTTGTTGCACATGGGGCGGGGAGTTTAGGAATTCGAAGGATGAAGAGGATTTCTGTGGCGACTCGGGCTCAGGCTTTGGAGTGAGTAAAGGATACTCTTCATCAATTTCATAGTCTGAATCAGAAACCAATATGATTTCGACCTTTTCATGTACGGGTTCATACTCCCCAAACCTCTGTTCTCCCGACCCTTGGATATTTGTTCCCTGAGATTCGGCTCCCCCTACAATCATGATCGGGTCCTCAGAATTTTTCGTCGTTTCTCCCACTCATTGCGATCAGGGTCTTCCTGATCGTCATCTTTTCGTTTCCGAGATTCAGCTTGAGGACGACACTGAAGCTATGTCACAACAGACCCAAGACGGTCCATACGGGAGTTGATCTGCTCCTGGACTTGTAGAATCAACTCAGCGCATTTATCTTGTCTGAGAAACCAGAAAGCTGTGCTTGGACTGAACGGGTTCCTGGTGGAGGCAGGTCCTCAGAAGCAACACCCTTACCCCTAATGAATGAAAGAAGGGCGGTATGTTGTTCTTCGGCAGCTTTCTTCTTGGCGTCCAGGTCAGCCCGGTTGACAACTCCAGTAGCACGTAGAGCTGCTGTTAGCATCTCGAGATTAATTTCAGGATGTCCTGAAGTTGAGGACATTTGTGATGCAACTTTAGGTCTTCCTTCCATCACTTCTGGCTCCATTGCGGGATGCTCAGATCTGGAAGTTTGTGGAGCTGACATGCCGGCAGCTCGTTTATCTTTGGACACCACGAAGGCGTATTGCTGAGTGTGTGGGGGTGGGGAGTGAGCTGTGATCGAAGGAAGTGTGGTCACTGGGGGCGACATGTGTCCAATTTAAACACCACGACTCTCCGAGTGAGACGGTGATGGAGTATGTGCTAATTCCCCGTGGAATGAAGTAATGTCCTTTTTAAAGGACATTAAGTGGGTGGTTGGGGTTGTTTCGACCATTGGACTAATGGTCTTATGAAGGGTTTCCGGCTTATTGGGCTTAGATCTCCCTCGGATGTTACCTCGATCCCTCTCAAGACAGACACGGTCATTTCAAAATCTGCCGCCTCTGGTCTCTCATGGATATCATCATCATTATCCATCGCGTACTGAATGATTAGCTGAAGAAATCTCTTAAGAGGTATGTATTTGCGTCCTCGCTTGATTCCTCTCCCCAGATTGACCCTTTTTAACTCTTCAAAAAGGAATGCAGCATAATCATAGTGACAATCATACGCAAACGCTGCAAACATAGAAAGTATTTGAATTGATATCGAGTCTTGACCAGCATGTTTCGCGGTGAAACATTTGTTGATGATGTCGAATAGGATCCTCCAATGCGCTTGAAGGTTCTTTGTTCGGAAATTTAATGGCTTTGTGAGAGGGCCATCATATCCCAGAGCCTTGATTTCTTCCAGGGTTTCTAGTAGAGAAGGGATTGGGCAAAGGTAGGTCGGGATAGTGAAAAGGCTTCAGCTGGGAGGCGGAGAATGTGGCGGATGGCTGCGGTTGTGAGTTTGACTAGAACACAGTCAATTGTAGAGGTGAAGTAGCGTTCGGCATCAGATACAAACTTGAGGTGATGCCAAAACTGTTAGAGGTATATTTGGGGTACGGATACAGCGGTGGATAGGGAGTAATATAGTGGGTGTCTTTTGAGAATATCAAATGCGATATTCTCGGCTTCACGGCGTAAGGTGGATACGTCAAGTTGCCAGTTGTGGGCGAAGAACTCGATGAATTGTGATTGAGGTAGAATGGACTCTTCTGGGAGTTGGGCATTATTGTTAGGGATGGGTGAATGAGGCATGGCTAGAATGATAGCGGGTTCAATGAGTCCTGTAGAAATGCATTAGAGTTAGAATAGAAGACTTAACAGAATAAGGCATTGATACTAAGTCTGGGATAAGTGTGAATTAGAAATTGTATATTCTGTTTAAAGCATCGGGTCTTTATCAGTAGAATGAGAATTCTACTGAATAAAATCCAAAGTCAATCGTAAAAAGACCAATGTCTAAACAGACATTTTCACTCAAACACTAATCCTAACTCTAACCAATGGTGCGAAGGACTGGAAATATTTTTGGATTTTTGACTTTGGATGAAAATGCAAAAATGGAAAAAAATTTTAAAAAAATGCTATGTGTTGAATTTCGGATGAGCCAAAATTCGGATGAACAGTAATCTGAATTCGGTTCAGTCCGAATTTGGATTATAATACATGGAAATGCAAGGAAGAGGACCGAATTCGGATGGTAGCAGAATTTGGATAGGGACCAAATTCGGGCTAGATCCGAATTCGGATGCACAGTGAATGATAAAGGAAACTTAGAAGGTAGAAGAAGAAATCTTAAAGAAGGTGGAGGGGGGGGGGTGCCCGTTGACCCGCCTATTTAAATTAAGGGTGGGTTGGGTCGGTCGATAGGATCTGCGAGAATTAATAGGTGTGGCCCAACCGGTTAACGATTTTACCACAAATTGGGCCAAAAGAAAATAATAAAATTGGTCCTTAAAATAAAAAAAACTAATAAAAGAAAAAGAAGGCCAAATCAAATATTTTTTTGAATTTTTCAGATATATCTTCAAAAACAAAATAAATAAGGAAAATATTTTTGAGATTTTCTTTATAGAATTAATTTAGACAAAAGAAAAATAGAAAAATAGAAAAATAAAATAAAAAATAAATTTTTTTTGGCTTTTTGATATATTTAAAACAAATAAAATATTTTTGTGATTTTCAAGACATATTATATTAAACTTAAAAAGTTAAAAGATACACTACCTAAAACTTAATAGAATAGAGAAAATAAAGAAGAAAAAAAAATACATAAACTAACATCCTAAATATACTCACCCTCAAATAAACACCTATCCTTTTCTGTTGTTCTTCTTATAAATTCTTGAACCTTTTTAACCTTAAAGATACAGACAAACCTGGATAAATTTACGTCCCACTCAGTGATGAACAATTCATAAAGCAATTTGTCAGGGTCATTAATTATTAAAGATGTACATAGATAAGAAAATTTTTGAAATTTAATTTTGTGACACACGCCTTAAATTTAAATAACAGAATATTTTCTAAAGTAAAGGAATTTTAAACATGAATGTTTGAAATAGATTTATTTTAGACAATGTCTGATATTTAACTAGAAGGTGGACTCAACATACCAATATGTGATACAAAAAACTGAAAACGAGGTTCGTCTAAAGCTTTAGTAAAAATATCAACAAGTTGATATTCTGTGCCTACAAAATATAACTCAATTGTTCCCTTTTCTACATGATCTTTAATAATGATACCTGATAACTATATGTTTCGTTCGTGAGTGCTGCACGGGATTGCAAAAAAATAGCAATCGCCCATCGAGAATCGCAGTAGATTGGGATGTTGGTGAGCGAGAATCCATAGTCACGTAATTGTGTTCTCATCCACAGCACTTGAGAGCAACAGCTTGCGCTGCTACATACTCAGCTTCAGCTGTGGATGTTGAAACACAATTCTGCTTTTTGGAGGACCAACTCACAGGTCTGTCTCCCGAGAACTGTATTCCGCCTGAGGTGCTTTTCCTATCAACTCTACAACCTGCAAAATCAGCATCTGAAAAGGTAGTAAGATCAAAATCGGTTCCCTTTGGATACCAGAGACCAAGATCGGGTGTACCTTTAAGATAACTAAAAATACGTTTTACCGCAGTTAGGTTTGATTCTTTTGGGTCGACCTAAAAACGAGCACAAAGACATGTTGAAAACATTATATCAGGTCTACTAGTAGTCAGATTTAGTAAGGATCCTACCATCCCTCTGTAAGTTGTATTATCGACACTTTTCTAAGAAGGATCGGTGTCTAACTTACAGTTGGAAGCCATGAGAGTTGCGATACTCGTGCAAGAGTCTAACTTATACTTCTTGAGAATGTCAAGAGTATATTTCTACTGGTTTACAAAAATCCCATTTTCAAGTTGTATGACTTGTAATCTGAGGAAAAAATTCCTTTCCCTCATCATACTCATCTCGAACATGAACTCCATTAGAGATGAACTAGCATTATGTGTGGGCCTTCCCTTTTTGTGAACAATGTTGTATCCACCACACCTTTGCTGAAACCAGCAGTGATAAGAAAGTTAGAGAGACTGTCATACCATGCACGAGGTGCTTGTTTCATACCATAGAGGGCTTTGTCTAGCACATAAACATGGCCAGGTTTATGTGCATCAACAAATCCTTGCGGTTGTTCAATGTACACATCTTCGTTAAGTTCACCGTTAAGAAAGACTGTCTTGACGTCCATCTCGTACACTTTGAAGTCTTTGTGTGTCGCGTACGCCAAGAAGATTCTGATAGCTTCCATCCGTGCAACTGGATCGAAGGTCTCGTCATAATCTATCCCTTCTTGTTGTCGGTAGCCTTTGGCGACAAGTCTTGCTTTGTTTCTTATCACGATGCCGTTTTCATCTTGTTTGTTCTTGTAGATCCACTTTGTTCTGATAATTGTTCGGTCTTTGGGCTTGGGAACTAACCGCCATACTCGGAGCTGTTCAAACTGGTTGAGCTCTTCTTGCATTGCAACAATCTAGTCTGGGTTTTTTAAGGCTTCATCCACACAGCAGGCTCTAGCGTACAAAGGAATGACGCAAAGAGACATTCATTAGTAGACGCCCTTCGAGTTTGGACACCGGTTGAGACATCACCAATGATTTGATCGGTTGGGTGACTTCGGGTCTGTTTTGTCTCGTGTGGAAGGGGTGAACGAGATTGAATCTCAGTGGTGAGTGTGGGAATGGAGGATGATTCATGGTCAATGGTTTCTAGTGAAGGTATCACTGGTTCCGGTTCGGGTTCAATGTGTTCAGGTGAAGGAAGGATGTTTGGCATGATGTGCAACAGTAATTTTGGAGTAGATTCAGCTGCGGATGAATCAGTGGATGAAGTTGATGTATGTGGGTATGAAGTGGATGAAGAGGGATCAAATGGAATTTGTTGTGCAGTTGAATTGTTGGATGTGTTAACTACAGAAGAAGAAACATTAGTACTAGGACCAAAGAATTCTACATAAAAAGGATCAAATAGATTAACTAATTCAGAAGGGGAAAAGGAGGAAGCTTGAGAAGAAGAGTCTCCAGGCATTGGTGTAATGCGTGGTCTTGATTGATCAACTTCGGGTGCCAGTTCAGCCAATTCATCAAATGTGACATGCACACTTTCATTGACTGTCCTGGTGCGAGTGTTGAATGCACGATATGCCTTCGAGTTGGATGAGTATCCAATGAAGATCGCTTTATCCACTTTCTCGTTGAATTTCCCGAGGTTGTCTTTGTCATTCAGCACGTAGCACCTGCAACCAAATACATGTAAGTACTTGAGAAAAGGTACTTTATTTAAAAAGAGTTGGTATGGAGTTTTATTGAAACGCTAATGGATTATGGAGCGATTCGGCGTGTAGCAAGCTGTTGACACGGCTTCGGACCACAAGAACGGAGGTAGCTTTGAATAAGTCAGCATTGTAAGTGCAGCTTCCACAAGGGTACGGTTACGCCTTTCTACGACTCCAGTTTGTTGAGGTGTTCTAGCAGCAGAATGTTGATGTTGAATACCTTTGGATCGAAGGAAGACCTCTACTACCGAATCTTGAACTCCGTGCCGTTGTCAGATCGGATTCATTGAACAGACAGCTGCTGTTGGGTTTCGACACTCCTTATAAAATCGATGATTTCTTGAGCTGTCTCATCCTTGGATCGCAAGAACTTAACCCAGGTATATCGTGAGTAATCGTCAACGATAACCAACACATTCACTTCTATTTATGCTTTGGGTTCGCATTGGTCCGCATAAGTCCATATGTATTAACTCCAACACTCTCTTCGATGATGGTTTGGGTTTTGGTTTGTTAGATGATCTTTTCATCTATCCCTTTACACATGATCCACACAAATGGTCTTTTTCATATCTCAGTTCTGGGAGTCTTTCACCAGTTGTTTAGCAGCAACTTGTTGATGTTTTCAAAGTTTAAGTGGGATAGCCTACGATGCCACAACCAAGAGACTTTTGACAAGGCTTTTGACAGAAGGCAGATGTTATCCTTAACCATAAGTTTAACTACATATATGGTGTAAAGGTTAGAGTTACGGGAACCGGATAAAATTTCCTTACCATCCATACTCTTGACTCTACAATTCTTAGCCCTAAACAGATTATGAGAAAATCTCTCAACATAGTCAACATCCTTGATGACTAGATTATTCAAGACTAAATCCCTGTATCCTTTTATGTAAGCATGGTGACTGTTCCCGAATTTGACTGTCCCACAGTATTGTTCTACTATATTGGACAACAATTCTCTTCTCCCAGTCATGTGCTTGGAGCAACCCGAATCCATATACTAGATGGATTTTGCCTGAAAAACAAATAAATACATATAATGAAAATCTATAAGTATTCAAACAGATCCATCTTAAAATAACATTCAGACTGTGTTCTGAACCGAGATGTTCAGAATTCATGATGATGTTAGACCGGGTCCTGAACTGTGTGCATAGAAGCCAAACGTGTCGGTTTAAGAACAACTGACAAGCAGAAGAACGGGTCCTAGCCTATGATAACTAGTAGCCAATTCATTGAAGTACGGGTCTTGATTTGAAGTAACCAAGAACCATCTACCTTAAGATCACACAACTTTGGGTACCCATCTTAATATGGGTCCTTATTGGTTTGGAGTTCCAGGTGAATATGGCACGTTTGCAGTTTTAGGAACCCATTTTGCAGTTATGTGTGGACTAGGCGCATAGCCTTTTGGAATCCATTGATAATTGGATTTAACAGGCTTTGGAACATTAGGCGATGAAATTACCTTTGGTTTTTGACTTTTTGAGTCTTATTTGACTTCTGCTTCGGTTTTGGGCCTAGGCAAAGTACAAGTCTCATTTTTTGTTATGGCCGATGATGCAACATTTTTTATTTTCTTTTTACGAATTCTTTTAGCAGGATAAGGTACAAAAGCATTCATTTCAGGTACTTGACGTCTAAAACAAGTTGGACATAACTTAAACAAGTCACTAGATGAATACTTCAAACAGGATATAGAATTAGTTACATCAGTACAATCAATGTGTTTCAGAGATTACATGAACCCTATCTCTAGAAACAAAGTCATTTGGTATAACAGCCTTCTTCACAAAAAAAAAACTTGTAAAATCTTGGATAGACGTTTTTGGCACTCTTCTCACATGATCTGTAGGAACAAACCAACGAGAGTCAGTACGCATGGAAGACATAGATTTTGAAGATTTTTCTTTTCGTTGGTGATTGGGTTTCTTAGAAGACTTGGTTTGAATTTGAGTCTTCTTTGAAACCTCAGCTTTGAAAGGTTTTGAGCACTCACCTTTAAAACTGATAGAATAATTTTCAACTTCAGTTCTACCTTTGTCAGATGACACGAGTGGGATTTTGGTAGGACGAGAAACTCTTGGCTCTTTTAAATGATTATTTAAGCTTTGAGAAACCATGTCAAATTTTTCTTTGCAGACAGTTAATTCTACAGTTTGTTGAAAATTTTGATTTACCAATTTATCCTCACTCTTAAGAAAGGCTTCTTGAAAATCAATAGCTTTCTTTCAAGTTGACTTTAATTCCTTTTCTAAAACTTTAATTTTGTGTTGAAGAACTTTTGTAGGAATGTAAACATGAGGGATTGGTTTGACTGGTTCTGCTTTCATTTCAGCTTCAGAATAACTAGACAAGAAATCTTCCTCTAGAGTGGGTACTCTATAAGGATAACTCTCGTTAAGCTCTTCGTATTTAAAAGATATTTCTTTTTCTTCATTTTCATCACGTTTCTCATCCTCTTGGGTTAAGACTTCTTTTGATGATTCAAAAAAGAAGGATTTAAGGTTAGCACCCATTTAATTCATGTCATAAAAGAGAGGTAAAACTTGTTGAGCCTTTTCCAAATACCTAGGATTTTTAAAACCAATTCCTTGTTTAGAATGGTAAAACCTAGTCTCTTTGGGCTGGTTCAAGTGAATAGTTTGTTCTGTTTGAACCCGTTTTAAAAATTCATCATCAAGGCTCTTTATTCGAGAGTACAAACTTATTCTTTCTTCTTCTATCATTTTGTATTTTTCTGAGCTATCTATGTTTTCCATACTTACTGTCTCTAATTGTTTTGATAGAACATATATTTCTGATTTTAATGAGTGCTTTTCATTTGATAACTTATCCATACAAGATTCTAGATACGTATTCCTATCCTTAACATCTACCTTTTCAGTTAGCATCTGTTTTATCACGTCATGATTAGTTAACCACTTCTTTTGATATAACTCAGATGATTCTTTTAATGTTTGGGCTAGATGTTCAACCTTGACACACTTTTTTGTTTCAGCATTTAATCTAGCTTCTAAATCAAGTATATGTGTGTGCAAGTTACATTCACTGTATACAGATCAATTATTTACATGCTTTGGAATGTAAAAGGAATGTACCTCACGTGCCTCCGAATCTGATGAAGAGCATTCTGGATCCTCGGATCTGGCCATCAGACATGCTGGTGGAATTTGCGGTGTCTCCCCCTCAGCAGCATTGTCTGAATCTGAATTGGATGTTGTAGCATAGTCAGCCAAACCAATACGATCAGCCATGTAGCAGTTCTTACCCTCGTCATCTCCTTCATCATTATCCGCATCATTCCAATAGTCTTCTTGGGCAACCAGAGCCATAGCATCAGTACTCATCTTAGCGACCTCCAGCTTCCACTCGTAATAGCCAACGTCCCTTTCATACTTGTTGTTGCATTCCCGAGCAAAGTGGCCCGGTTTGCCACACTTGTAGCACAGACGTTCGTCATTTCCTTTAGGCTCTTCAGATCTTGGCCTTTCATCTCTCCTCTCAACCGGCCTCTTGTCGGCACGGCGAGGTTCTAGACTGTCATCCCTTTGGTTGTCTCGACGATCATAATCCCTTCGATCTTCATGTCGCTCATCCCGTCTATCCTCCCGACGATCATCCCTACGGTTATAATCGCGCCTATCATCCCTGCGATCATCTCTCCTATCGTCTCGCCTTTCATAACGGCGGTCATCCCGATAGTCCCGTCTGTCGTCATATTGTTTGTCATCTCTGTCATCCCTCCTATAATCATCCCTCCTGTCATCTCGGCGATAGTCATCTCTCCGATCGTCTCGTCTGTCATCCCTCCAATCATCTGAATACCTCCTCGGGGCGGTGTCGTAGCGGAGCTGATTATTAGTCTTATTGGAGAAACATCGTTGTTGTAAACGCTTAGTCCATAAGGCTATTTGTTCTTGAACTGCTGCTTCTTCTTCATCTAAAATCTCACGCGGAGGAGAAGCATATCGGCATTGGGATGATGATGATCCTTGAGTATAGGATGCAGTAGAGAGAATCTTGTTGGATATCAGGGCCAGAGAATCAGTTGGTTTAATGCCCGTGTTGGCAGATAGTAACAGGGATGCTAACTGATTGGCCATTTGCTACTGGTGTTCAACGTCTCCCTGATACTTTTTCAACTCCTTAAAAACCACACCGATAGACACATTGGGAATCTCCAACACTCTTCGCGTGGCTCGTTATGCAACTTGCCATTCAAGGGCTAATGCAGCAAAGAACTGGATGTTGATGTCATCCTTGTCTTTCTTAATGTGCAGTTTGTTGAGTTCGTTTAGAACCGCACAGAATCTGGTGAACGTGGCCTATAGTAACTCCCCGTCTTTGGCCCTGAACTCGATAAACTTGGCCTTTGCCTCCTCAATCTTAGCTCTGTCATCTAAGTCTGCCCCCAGCATCTGAACCTCCAGTTCATCCCACATTTCCTTGGCAGACATCTTACTGTCTACACCGACAATAAATCAGATATTCAGCCCGTTTGTCAGCATGTTTCCTTTCTCACTCTGCCTCATTTGCAGATTCACGTTCGACTTTAGATGCGAGAACAGGTGGGTCGGCTTCGGGTCTTGCAGCAATTTCCCGATAATAGATAACTGGGCCTTCGGAAATAGATTGGAGCATAAGGTTGCCATTTGGTTGCATACCGACAAATTTGAGAAATCGGGACTTCCACTGCTCATATTCATCCGGATATAGAACAGGTGGTCTGTTCTCGGATCCTAGGACAAGGGCTTCTCTAGACATGGGTGATAGTGCTGATTTGAAAGAATGAACAGTACCTCGGATGGTACGAAGTTCGGATGAACAGTTGAGTTCGGATTGGACGGAGTTCGGATGAACAGTGACTTCGGATGGGATCGAGTTCGGATGAACAGTGATTTCGGATGGGGCGGAGTTCGGATGAACAGAGAATATATGGACGGACCGAATTCTTTTGACCAAGATCTGATAGACCGTAATTCGGGTGGACCGAATTCGGATGAACAGTATGGATTTCAGATTGACACTTAGAAAATTTTTCAAATGGAAATACCGAATTCGGATTGGGACCGATTTTCGGATGGTCCGAAACGAAATTCCAAATGAAAGCACAAGTTAATTTAAGTGTTTTAAAAGTACTTGATCAGAACTTCGGGTGGTCCGAAGTTCGGATTGGTCCGAAGTGAGGTCCGAAGTGCAACTAAATGTGGTCCGAAGTGGACCGAACTATGTTCCGAAATGGTCCGTAATGGGGTCCAACAGTTATGAATTTTTCAGAATATTTCCAGAATTAAAACTAGTAGATTTTGGCCTAAAAATAATTTCTAAATGATTGGAAAATTATCTTAAACACTTTTAAGTACTTATAATATACCAAAAACAGCTAAAAATCGTTTAAAATTGGACCAAACCGAAAGAAAAACACATATTTTTTCAAGACTTAAAATCTGATTTAAATGGACAGAAACGTGTAATGATTGAACTGAAATAGATCTAAATCACTATGGGATGAATAGGAGATGATTATAGAAAAGGAAAACACGAAAAATAGAGATATTTATGAAGAATAAAGATCGAACTGTGACTTTTTGTGAAGAACAGCGAAGCACAACAGTTATATCCAAATGAAAGAAGTTGAAATCCACCTCCTGAGCTCTGATACCAATTGTTCATATTGATTCCCATATTAATCAGCACTCGTTTTTGTATATGTAGGTCCCAAAAGGTTTCCCAAGTGTATAGTCCTTAGCTGTAGAGGGGGGGGGGGGGGGGGTGAATACAACTATTTAAAAACTTAACAATCTTTTCTCAATGTTTGTGTATATTATTAACAAGTGTTAATTAGATACAAGCTTGAATGCAGAAAGGTTCAAGCTGAGATGACAGATACAACAGTTGTTCATCTAATCTAAGACACACTCAGACTAGATACAATGACTACACTCACTTAGATGCACTCACTGTTTTTACAAGACTCAGATGGACAGCTTAAACAAAGACAGCTTAGACATATTCTACTAGCAGTTAAATACAGCAAGCTCCCAATCATGCCTCTATATGCTGTTACTGAAACAGCTTTGCCACTAGCATATGCATCCAATTTTACATTGGTTGCCATTGGGGTTTTAATAGGAGAACTTTGATCAAATTTAAACTTTTTCAATAAATCTAAAGTATACTTTCTTTGATTTATGAAAATTCCATTTGAGGTTTGTTTAACTTGTAATCCTAAAAATAATGTAAGTTCTCCCATCATACTCATTTCATTTTTGGATTTCATGAGTAATGAAAAAATCTTGCATAACTGCTCATTTGTAGAACCAAATATTATGTCATCCACATAAATTTGAACAAGCATAATATCAGACTTCACCTTCTTTATGAACAGCGTGGTATCCATTTTACCTCTGGAATACCCATTGCTCATAAGGAAATCAGTAAGAGTGTCATACCAGGCTCTAGGGTCTTATTTTAGACCATAGAGGGCTTTGTCCAACTTATAGACAAAACCTGGATGATGTTCATTTTCAAAACCTGGAGGCTGCTTGACATAAACTTCCTCTTGCAGCTTCCCACAGGAGCAAAAGTTTGATCATAGTCAATGCTTCCTCATGTCTATAGCCCTGAGCAACTAGTCTTG
The DNA here is from genome assembly GCA_020465985.1 of Centrapalus pauciflorus. Classification (NCBI taxonomy): domain Eukaryota; kingdom Viridiplantae; phylum Streptophyta; class Magnoliopsida; order Asterales; family Asteraceae; genus Centrapalus; species Centrapalus pauciflorus. The sequence goes on from JAANYP010003140.1 coordinate 325,321, forward strand.
CCTTATTTCTAATGACATGACCTTGCTCGTCCATCTTGTTCCTATAAACCCATTTGGTGCCAATTATAGTTTTACCTTTAGGAGCATGGACCAGCTTCCATACATTGTTTCTCTCAAACTGATTGAGTTCCTCTTGCATTGCAGTGATCCAATTTGCATCTTTAAGTGCTTCATCCACTTTCTTTGGCTCCATTAGGGACACAAAGCTAGAGAACATACAAAAGTTCGCTAAGCTGTCCCATCTTGTTTGCACCCCTTTGTTGATGTCACCAATTATTTGATCATTCGGGTGACACCTGATTCACTTAGGATCATTTTTCAATGAGGATTCTCCTGAGTTGTTTGCATTCTCAACAGCAGCTGTTGAACAGCTCTCAAGGTTTTCAGACACACTGATATCTTGAGTCTGTTCACTTGTTGAGCATGACTCTCCATTGTTCAACATATAAGTAGAGGATCCAGGAAAATCAACATTAATTGGTTCAGGACATGAAGTTGTAATTAAGTCACTACACTTATTCACACAGGGTGTATCAACATAATCATCATCATGCCCATCATGGTTAGCAGGTTTGCACTCTGGATGTAGTGGAAGCTTTTGAGTCCTTCTCTTCACTGTTAGAATGCATGAGATCATCAAAGCTGAATTCTCTTGAAACTGATTCAGGAACAGCTTTGGTAGAGGCACTCCTGGACTCTTCAAAGGTGACATTGATAGATTCATCTATCACCTTTCCCTTGTTGTTGTATACTCTGTAGGCTTTGGAGATATCAGAATATCCAACAAACACACCTTCATCAGCTTTAGGTTCAAACTTTTCCAGTTGGTCCCTTTGATTCAGAATGAAGCAGGGACATCAAAACACATGGAAGTAGCTAATGTTTGGCCTCCTCCCTTTGAGCAGCTCATAGGGAGTCTTGTTGAACCTTTTCACCACTAAGGATCTGTTTTGGGTGAAGCAAGTAGTGTTGACAACTTCAGCCCAAAATGATGAAGGTAAACCAGATGCACACAGCGTGGTTCTAGCAGCTTTAATGAGGGTTCTGTTTCTCCTTTCAGCAACTCCATTTTGTTGTGGAGTTCTTACTGCTGAAAAGTTCTGTGTGATCCCTCTTTCCTCACATAAGTCCTCAAGAGTACTGTTTCTGAATTCAGTACCATGATCACTTCTAAGCTGCTTCACTTGAGTAGAGTTCAACATTTCCATCTTTTTGATAAATCCAATGATTTCTCTAGTAGCCTCTCCTTTGCTCTTCAGAAAGATCACCCATGTAAACCTGGAGAACTCATCAACCATTACTAGAGTGTATCTTCTTCCTCCTAGACTTGGAACACTGAGTGGTCCAAACAAGTCCATGTGGATTAAGAAGAGAGTAGTATCAATAGAAAAATTATGCTTCGATATAAAAGATGATTTTCTCTGCTTGCCTTTCTCACAAGCTGTGCAGAGTTTATCCTTAACAAAGGTCATAGAAGGCAAACCTGTTACCAACTCTTTCTTACAGAGTTTGTTGATATTCTTGAAGTTCAGGTGTGACAGCCTTTTGTGCCATAACCAGTTCATGTCTGCATTGGTTCTTGTGAGAAAGCAGGTTTCAGTTGTGGGATCAGCAGATTTCATGTTCACAACATATACACCTTTCTTTCGTTGAGCACACAACACAACTTTGCATTGGGGATCCACCCCTTTTTTTGCAGATTGTGTGAAGACCACCCTTTTACGGGGCGGTAGTCATGAGTCTAGGTTCCACATCATGCAACACAATATCAATCATAACTAAGATAGAGTAATTAAGTTGCAGAATTATAAATTACAGTATAAAATATTAGGATTAAGTCTAATCTAATTCATGTCATCATACAATCAAGATAAATCTACCCAAACCACCACATTGTCCCTTTCAATCAGTACCAAAAGGGTTTGCTGAGTAGAGGTCTATGAAAACTTCTGTCTTGATCTTGTAAGACCTAAGAACTAGGTCCAGCAGATGACTTCCCTTTATCTTTTCCTGTAAAAATGTAAAGTAGCAACTGTAAGCAATGCTTAGTGAGATTATAGATTTTCAGAATTTCACACATTATCAAGCGGATCATAGGTCTAGCGTGATATATCTTGACTGCCGCTACAGCCACTCATGATTGAGACATAGTAGTCATAGAGTCGGATGATGTTCGAACCACGCTCACGCTTAAATCGGGGGGATCAGCCACATACTGGGCTAGCTACCAGTAAATCAACATGGCGGAACATCGGAGGGTCATTACCAAGTTCAATAGAACTAGTGAAATAGCATGGTCTAGAACAATAGACCGACAAGGCTAATCAAGCTGAATCAATAAGTCAAATGACTGAGCAATAATCAAAGCTTAAGTCATCAAAGTCATGAAAGCAATAAATCTCATAGCAGTATCTGAAATGAACTGTAATGCAATGTCATGTGAAATGATAATCAAATAGCTATCATGATACACTGGGCATCACCGAACCATAGTGAGCACAAGTCTCAATTCAGCTGATCATATACGAATGTCAAGTAATCTATCATCAACAATATGTCTCAACCGGAAATCTCGCATGAATGCTTAATATCTATAACTCACAGTTTGGGGTCTTTATCAAGCAGATTTAAAATCCACCACCTGAGTTATCTCAGGATTTATTTTTAAATCTTTTGTCAATCTGGTCTTCTGTCAATTCTTTCAATTCTGTGACCCGCTTTCAAATATCTTTAAGTCTTTAAATCAATGTTCAGATATTAATTGAACATGTCCAGAATTTATCATCTCATATCAATCATCAGCTTTTAGCTTTAAAATCTTTATTTTATCTGATTCTGAAACTGATAACTCATCTATCTTTCTTTCGTTCATTTTCTTTGTTTCATTAAACTCTCAAAAGATCTGTATATATATATATTAATATATATATATAATCATTTTGCTTTGTTGATCTTTAATCATTCTTAATCATTTATTTATTTATTTAAAATATGAAATTGACTTCTGGGTTCGGATCATCCAAATTCGGGTCAACCGGATAATGATCAGCCAGGATTCGGACCTATCCGGATTGGGGTCCGGATTCGGACCTAATGATCATCCGAAATAGGATCAAAACCGAACTGGAACCATCCGAAATTGGCATCATCCGAAATAGACATTCGAATTTGGGATCATCCGAATTAGGTTGTTCGAAATCATACTGATCCGAAATGAGGCTTTTCATCCGAAATATAGGGATCCGAAATGGGGCACCATCCTAATTCGGATCCCGCACTTAGAATTTTTCCAGAAATGTTCTTCATGTTCTTACATATATTCATACGGTTTTACCATTTTTACTTTAAAACTCATTTTATCCACATGCAATGTAATATAATGTTATATTACCATATTTAGGTTGTTTTTATACTAATTTTCCTATCAATAACATAATAATTTGATCAAGATTGTCCAAAAATTCATATTTTTGTCAAGAACACTTATTTACTAAAAAATTCAGATTTTAGTTTATCTTGGACAATCTAACCATTAATTTTTGTTTTTATTACTTCAAACTACTAAATTTCTTCATTATCTACCAAAATCTTATACATGCAACACATAATTTTCATGTTTTAAATTCTTAGTTTCGGTTTTTCACAAAACGGAACCAAACTCTAGAAATCTTGAAATTTAAATCAAGAATTACCTCAAAATCTTGTAGATTGTTGTTGTATGATGTTGCTTGTAACTTCCTTCTTGAATAAATTCTTCAATTGATTGTCAATTTATGGATTTCTTGTTAATTTTTGTGAAGTTGCCGTAAGATGAGAGAGAGAAGAGAGAGAGAGAGAGAGAGAGAGAGAGAGAGAGAGAGAGAGAGAGAGAGAGAGAGAGAGAGTTAATTATATTAAATGATGTTAATGAGCATTTATGCTCATCTTTATGTTTTCTATATTAGTAATTTTGATAATATGAGCACTTAACCCCTCACACTTTTGTTATTTACATTACTTTTAATTTTGTCATCTAACAATTTATAACATTTACATATTTTATATCATATTTAATTAATTAATTTCATTAATTAATTAATATTACAATTCAAATAATGTAATTAAATTACATTATCAGCTCAAATACTGAAATTAAAACTGGACCAAAAGTTAGGTTGTTACAGAATGGGCTCCACCACGCACAAACTTCGTCCTCGAAATTAGCTATGTTCGAACAGACTTGGATAGGTAGCTTTCATGACCTCTTCAGATTCCCAAGACTGATGCGAACCTTTGTGGTGTTTCCACTGGACGAGCTGTATTTCTTTATTTCGAAGCTTTTTGGTCTTCGAGTCCAAAATACATTCCGGCTCTTCAACCACTCGAAGCTTTTCATCAATTTGTAGATTAACATGTGGTATATGCACTTCTCTTTCATCAGCTAAGCTCTTTCGCAAATGACTAACATGGAATACATGATGTATTCCAGATAAGTCCGTTGGCAGTTCAAGACGATAAGATTGATTTCCTATCTTTTCCACAATCTTGAACGGACCAATGAATCTCGGAGCTAGCTTGTTTCGCTTTATGAATCTGACCACATTCTTCATTGGGGATACTTTCAGCATCACCCATTCGTTAACTGCAAAACTTATTGATCTGTGTCGATTGTCATAATATAATTTCTGCCTGCTTTGAGCTTCAAGGATATTCCTTCTGACAAGTTGAATCTTTTCATGAGTTAACTGTAGAAGGGCAGGACCCGCTATTGGCGATTCACCTGTTTCGCGCCAACAGGTGGGAGTTCTGCACTTTCGTCCGTATAGAGCTTCAGAAGGAGCCATCTTGATCGTAGAATGATAACTGTTATTGTATGAGAATTCGACTAAGGGAAAGTGGTCATCCCAATTACCACCCAGATCAAGAACGCAGGCACGGAGCATATCTTCCAGAGTTAAGATAGTGCGTTCACTTTGGTCATCTGCACTTGGGTGATAAGCTGTACTTATGGAGATTCGAGTACCCATCCCGTCTTGCAGCGCTTTCCAGAATCTTCAAGTGAAACGACTATCACGATCAGAGACGATAGATTTCGGCACAACATGACGAGAGATAACTACAATGATGTAAATTTGTGCCAATCTATCAAGAGAATACGTTTCTTTCATCGGTATGAAATGAGCTGACTTCGTTAATCGATCCACGACTACCCAGATGGAGTCGTGCTGTCTCTTGGTCATTGGCAGTTTCATGACAAAATCCATGGTTATATGCTCCCACTTCCACTCAGGAACTGGTAGTGGTTGCATATCCCCGAAGGGTTTCTGATGTTCTGCCTTAACCATTTGACAGATTCTGCAACTTTCAACATATTGACCGATGTCTTTCTTCATTCCTGGCCACCAATAATCAGCTTTCAGATCGAAATACATCTTTGAGCTGCCAGGATGAATATATAACTTGGACTGATGGGCTTCGGATAGAAGAGTGTTGCGAATAGAACCATATTTAGGAATCCAGATTCGGTTTCCTTTGAGACATTGAAGTCCCGAATGATTCATAGATAGAAACTGAAGTTGCCCTTTGAGATTTTCATAACCGAGATTCTCTTTTTTCAGTGCTTTGGCTTTAGCAGATTTAATGTCTTCGATAAGATCAGAAGAGAATAAGATAGGAGTTAGAGCATAGCAACACTTTTCTGGATATGACTTTCTACTCAAAGCATCCGCGACTACATTTGCTTTGCCGGGATGATACAGGATCTCGCAATCATAGTCCTTAATAAGCTCCAAAGACCGTCGCTGTTTGATATTCAGATCCTTTTGAGTAAATAAATGCTTGAGACTTTTATGGTCAGTATACAGCTGACACTTAGTCCCATAAAGATAGTGACGCCATATTTTCAGTGCAAAGGTAACGGCAGCCAACTCAAGATCATGAGTTGGTGCACTTTTCTCGTAGTCTTTCAATTGCCTTGAAGCGTAGGCAATGACTTTTCCCCTTTGCATGAGGACACAACCTAAACCTTTACCAGATGCATCGCTGTAAACGACAAAGTCATCATTGCCTTCTGGTAAGGCTACGATTGGCGCTTGAATGAGTTTCTGTTTCAGAGTTTCAAATGCCTTTTGCTGTTTATCAGCCCATACGAAAGGTGTATTATTTCGTGTTAACATTGTGAGGGGCACAACAATCTTCGAGAAGTCCTTAATGAATCGCCAGTAGTAACCAGCCAATCCAAGGAAACTTCTGATTTCGGAGCCATTGCGAGGTGTTTGCCATTTCTGAACAGCCTCGACTTTAGAAGGATCGACTGAGATACCTTCGCCAAATACAACATGGCCAAGGAATTGAATCTATAAAGTAACAAGGGAGAATTTCAAGTTTTTATTCAATCAAAGAACGCTTAGGAATGACTCAAGGCAATATAAAGTTGTACCTGTCTCAGCCAGAATTCACACTTAGAGAATTTTGCGTAGAGTCTTTCTTTTCTAAGTAACTCTAGCCGTTGACGTAGATGATTAACATGATCAGGCTCTGTTTTGGAGTAAATCAGAATATCATCAATGAGTACGATAATTGACTTATCCAGCATCGGCCTGCACACGCGATTCATGAGATCCATGAACGCCGCTGGTGCATTTTTTAAACCGAACGGTATCACGAGAAATTCGTAATGACCGTATCTTGTTCGGAAAGCTGTCTTCGGAATATCCTCATCTTTTACCTTCAATTGATGATACCCAGAAGGAAGATAAATCTTGGAGAAATAACTTGCTCCTTATAGCTAATCGAATAAATCGTCAATTCTGGGCAGAGGATACTTATTCTTGATAGTGACTTTGTTCAACTCGCGGTAATCGATGCACATTCGAAGAGTTCCATCTTTCTTCTTTACGAACAAGACAGGTGCACCCCACGGAGATGAACTAGGTCAGATAAAACCTTTCTCTAACAGATCTTGCAACTGTTTTGACATTTCCTGCATCTCTGCAGGCGCAAGTCTGTAGGGAGCTTTGGCAATGGGAGCCGCACCAGGAACTAAGTCAATGCCGAATTCGACTTGACGTTCCGGTGGCACTCTAGAAATATCATCCGGAATACGTCTGGGAACTCACAGACGACAGGAATATCATATATGGATTTCTTATTGGTTTCAGAGACGGATTCAGATGAGACATAGCATAAATAAGATTCATGACCCTTAGATAAATATTTGTACGCTTTCTCAACGGATATGAAACAGTGAGCACCTTTTCGCTTCTCGCCTTTGATTTCTAACACTCGGCCGTCTGAAGACTTGATCCTGATGATTCGACGGTTGCAAATAATCATAACCTCCTTGTTTGTTAACCAGTCCATGCCGATGATGATGTCGAACTCTTTCAACGGAATCGGAATAAGATCGAGATTGAATACAATGTTATCAACGAGTAGAGTGCAATTACGGTATACGGAATCAGCCATAACATAATTGTTACTGGCTGTCTCAATATCAATTACGACAGGAAGCTTGGATGGAGATTTTGACAGTCTTCGTGCAAAAGTAATCGATATAAAGGAACGACTAGCATCGGAGTCAAATAATACACGAGAAGGTATCGTATTTAACAGGAACGTACCGGTAACTACGTCAGGGGTTTCTCTCGTTTCCTCTGCTGTTATCTGAAATGCTCGAGTCCTTGCGGCCGGAGTTGCAGCTGAGCTTTTCATGGTAGATCCTCCAGCTGACGATTGAAATTGACCTCGTTGTCCACTACGACACTGATACATGAAGTGTCCTCGTTTTCTGCATTTTGCACATCCAAGTCCTCGTTGAGGACACTCTTCGCTACTGTGACAAATTCTGCTACATGCAAAGCATGTGACGTCATCCGGATTACATAGTCCCATGTATGACTTTCCGCATCTTTTACAAAATTGGGGCTCATTCGTAAGCGAGTAGGCTTGAGCTTTCGGTTGGGATTGCTGAGATTGCTGGGACTAAGATTTGTTTGGCCGGAAGAATCTGCCGAATCTTTGCTTCTTTGGAGAAGAAGGACATGTTGGGTTAGTCGATGGAGCATAGAGTTGATCACCGTACTCTAGATATCCTCTCTCAATCTGCCTTGCCACTTCAACCATTTCTAAGTAAGATTTATACTTCATTGCACTCATTGGATGTTGATATCTCGGGTCAAGCCCTCCGCGGAATCGATTCATCTTTCTTTCTTAAGTGGCTACTTGATACGAGGAATAACCACAAAGCCGCGAGAATTCATGCACGTACTCATCTACAGTCTTGGTTCCCTGAGTTAGCTGCATCAGTTGAACCTCCGTCTTGTCTCGTTGATCAACAGGACAATATTTCGCATTGAACATGTCTAGGAACTGATTCCATTCTAAAGTCTGAATAACTTCCTCATCATAAATACTCCTCTGGGTTTTCCACCAGGCACGGGCAGCTCCAACAAACAACGCAGACGCATAACTCACTTTCTTGGATTCTAAACAATCAGAGATTCTAAAGATCTCTTCAGTATGGCTGATCCAATCCATCGCCTGAATTGGATTAACTGTACCCTCAAAGTTCAGGGCACCGCTAGCTTTGAAATCTTTGAACTTACAGCCTTTCGGCTGTTCAATTTGGGTTTCCGGGTTCGAGTTATCAGAATCAGATTCATTGTTCTGGACTTGATTTTCTTTTCGCTTATTCTTTTTATCATCACGTCGTTTAGCTCCGGCCTCATCTCTGGCCTGAAACTGTTCTTGCATAATCTTATTTTGTTGTTCAGAATGTTGGGCTAATAGTTGTTGCATCATTTCAAACATCTGTTGGGGAGTCATGTTGTTTGGAATGTCACCTGATCCTGACATCTTTACTGAAAATTAAAAATCATTTAACTATCAGTTTATAGACTTAGATCTATGTACCCTTTTTCCCATCCTAACAGTCTGTACATCCTATCTCAGTTCAAACCACCTAGATGATTGATACATATGTATTGCTTCAGTTTGAGACCAAGTATTACTCATGTATTATTTGATTCACTCAAACTATGGGCTCTGATACCATCCTGTGAAGACCACCCCTTTAGGGCGGTAGTCACGAGTCTAGGTCCCACATCATGCAACACAATATCAATCATAACTAAGATAGAGTAATTAAGTTGCAGAATTATAAATTACAATACAAAATATTAGGATTAAGTTTAATACAGATTACGGTTTTCAAATTAAACTTATAAAGGGTACAAGTCTAATCTAATTCATGTCATCATACAATCAAGATAAATCTACCCAAACAACCAGATTGTCATCTTCCACTCAGTACCAAAAGGGTTTGCTAAGTAGAGGTCTATGAAAACTTCTGTCTTGATCTTGTAAGACCTAAGAACTAGGTCCAGCAGATGACTTCCCTTTATCTTATATTGTAAAAATGTAAAGTAGCAACTGTAAGCAATGCTTAATGAGATTATAGATTTTCAGAATTTCACACATTATCAAGCGGATCATAGGTCTAGCGCGATATATCTTGACTGCCGCTACAGCCACTCATGATTGAGACATAGTAGTCATAGAGTCCGATGATGTTCGAACCACGCTCACGCTTAAATCGTGGGGATCAGCCACATACTAGGCTAGCTACCAGTAAATCAACATGGCGGAACATCGGAGGGTCATTACCAAGTTCAATAGAACTGGTGAAATAGCATGGTCTAGGACAATAGACCGACAAGGCTAATCAAGCTGAATCAATAAGTCAAATGTCTGAGCAATAATGAAAGCTTAAGTCATCAAAGTCATGAAAGCAATAAATCTCATAGCAGTATCTGAAATGAACTGTAATGCAATGTCATGTGAAATGATAATCAAATAGCTATCATGATACACTGGACATCACCGAACCATAGTGAGCACAGGTCTCAATTCAGCTGATCATATATGAATGTCAAGTAATCTATCATAGAGAATATGTCTCAACCGGAAATCTCGCATGAAATGCTGAATATCTATAACTCACAGTTTGGGTTCTTTATCAAGCAGATATAAAATCTACCACCTGAGTTATCTCAGGATTTATCTTTAAATCTTTTGTCAATCTGGTCTTCTGCCAATTCTTTCAATTCTGTGACCCGCTTTCAAATATCTTTAAGTCTTTAAATCAATGTTCAGATATTAACTGAACCTGTCCAGAATTTATCATGTCATATCAATCATCAGCTTTTAGCTTTAAAATCTTTATTTTATCTGATTCTGATACTGATAACTCATCTATCTTTCTTTCGTTCATATTCTTTGTTTCATTAAACTCTCAAAAGATCTGTATATATATATATTAATATATATATATATATATATATATATATATATATATATATATATATATATATATATATATATATATATATATATATATATATATATATTTATATAATCATTTTGCTTTGTTGATCTTTAATCATTCTTAATCATATATTTATTTATTTAAAATATCAAATTGACATCTGGGTTCGGATCATCCAGATTCGGGTAACCGGATTAGGATCAGCCCGGATTCGGACCTATCCGGATTGGGATCCGGATTCGGACCTAACGATCATCCGAACTAGGATCAAAATCGAACTGGAACCATCCGAAATAGACATTCGAATTTGGGATCATCCGAATTAGGTTGTTCGAAACCATACTGATCCGAAATGAGGCTTTTCATCCGAAATATAGGGATCCGAAATCGGGCACCATCCGAATTCGGTCATACCCGAATTCGGATCCCACACTTATAATTTTTCCAGAAATGTTCTTAATGTTCTTACATATATTCATACGGATTTTTACCATTTTTACTCTAAAACTCATTTTATCCACATGCAATGTAATATAATGTTATATTACCATATTTAGGTTGTTTTTATACTAATTTCCTTATCAATAACATAATAATTTGATCAAGATTGTCTAAAAATTCATATTTTTGTCAAGAACACTTATTTACTTCAAAAATTCAGATTTTAGTTTATCTTGGACAATCTAACCATTAATTTTTGTTTTTATTACTTCAAACTACTTAATTTCTTCATTATCTACCCAAATCTTATACATGCAACACATAATTTTCATGTTTTAAATTCTTGGTTTCAGTTTTTCACAAAACCGAACCAAACTCTAGAAATCTTGAAATTTAAATCAAGAATTACCTCAAAATCTTGTAGATTGTTGTTGTATGATGTTGCCTGTAACTTCCTTCTTGAATAAATTCTTCAATTGATTGTCAATTTATGGATTTCTTGCTAATTTTTGTGAAGTTGCCGTAAGATGAGAGAGAGAAGAGAGAGAGAGAGAGAGAGAGAGAGAGTTAGTTTTATTAAATGATGTTAATGAACATTTATGCTCATCTTTATGTTTTTTACATTAGTAATTTTGTTAATATGAGCACTTAACCCCTCACACTTTTGTTATTTACATTACTTTTAATTTTGTCATCTAACAATTTATAACATTTACAAATTTTATATCATATTTAATTAATTAATTTCATTACTTAATTAATATTACAATTCAAATAATGTAATTAAATTACATTATCAGCTCAAATACAGAAATTAAAACTGGACCAAAAGTTAGGTTGTTACAGATTGACACCAAGAGTCAACTATCTTTTGAAGCTTTGCATGTTTTACATCTGTTTCTCTCTTTTTTTCCAGTAAAATGGAGTTGATGTGTTTTAATTCATCAAGCTCAGTTTCCAACTTATGGAAGCTGTCCAGTTTACTGGATTTTGTGTCAAGATCACCTTTAAGCTTAGAGATTTCAGATAGTAAAGCGTTATGCTTCTCAATAGCAGCTTTTAAATCAACAAGCATATATTCAAACATTTTTACTTTTTCTTCAGAACTGTAAGCAATAAAGTTTTGTACCTTGTACCTCATTGTGGGGTTCCAGTTCTCTAAGCTGCTGAAGGCTTCAGCTTTAGCCAAGTCCTGTTTGAAGTTGCTGGTTGATGGGACATCAGTGTTGGCCATCAGACAGTTGTTGTCTTCTTCATCTGATGATGAATCAGACTCATCGCAGTAACATGTCTCTGCCATGAGTCCTTCTGCTTGTTGGAAGCCACTGAGTTTTCCAACTTTTTCAGCTTAGCCATGGCCATAAGGTACTTAACCCTGTAGCCATCGTCCCTGTTAGTCTGGTATGGTTTGGAAGATTGTCCAACAGCTTTTGACACACAGTCAGCAGCTCTATGGCCAGTTTTGCCACATTTAAAGCACTCAACCATAGATTTATCAAATGCCTTCTTTTTGACTGCAATTGAGTTCCCCTGCAACATATTTCTTCCAAACCTTTCTTGTTGAACCTTTTGACAAGCATTGCAATCATTTGCTCATCATCAAGTTCAGCAAGATCTGCACTGTCTTCCTCATCAGACATTTCCCCTCTTTCATCATCAGCCTGTTGATCAGGTTGTGTGAACACATCACATACCTGCCCAACAGGTTGTCTCACGATGGGCACTAAGCCAGCACCTCTCTTGGACATTTCTAAGGCATTTCTCTTCTGCTGCCTTGACTGCTCATATTTAGTAAGGATCTATATAAGTTTACAAGATCCATACCTTTGATGGAACCTGAATTTCTCAAGATGGTAGAAAAATAGTTCCACTCTTCAGGCAAGATGTCCAAGAACTTGTTCACTAGAGTTAGGCTGTCCTTTGTGATCCCAACAGCTTTGAGATCATTAACAAGAGCAGTATACCTGGTGTAGGTTTCTGTGAGTGTCTCCTTTGGTTTTGCAAAGAAGAGTTCATACTGTCTAACAAGATTGTTAATCCTGTTGTCCAGTGTGATTGTGGGTCCATCATAGACGGTACACAAAGTATCTCACATCTCCTTTGCAGTCTTCATCTTCTCAACCTGTTTGAACACATCATCAGGCAGAGAGATAACCAAGTTATTCCTGGCTTTTGCATCCAGAGCAACCAGTCTTTTGTCTTCATCGGACCATTGAGCTTTGGCCTTCTCAAAGGTTCTGATTTCAGGGGCAGCTCCTTCAACAGCAGGAGTTATGGTAGTAACAGAGGTTGGCACATAGGGACCTTCCATTACTATCTCTGGTAGTTGTACATCCAGATTCTCTAAATAGAGCATCACTCTGCACTTCCAACTAGAGAAGTTCTGATGATTGAACTTGGGGGGTTTGGCCATTGACCCATTGTCATAGTAGGAAGAGGAATTTGCAGTACTGTTGTCCATGGGAAAGTAGGGAGAATGAGACATCTAGAGTTGACACACACTTTATATACCAGTTGTAGGTCCCAAAAGGTTTCCCAAGTGTATAGTTCTAAGCTATAGACGGGGGTGAATACAACTATTTAAAAACTTAACAATCTTTTCTCAATGTTTGTGTATATTATTAACAAGTGTTAATTACAAACAAGCTTGAATGCGGAAAGGTTCAAGCTGAGATGACAGATACAACAGTTGTTCAGCTAATCTAAGACACACTCCGACTAGACACAATGACTACACTAACTTAGATGCACTCACTGTTTTTACAAGACTCAGATGGACAGCTTAAACAAAGACAGCTTAGACATATTCTACTGTTTTATATAAGCAGACTTGCATTCATGGAATAACTCACTTCAATGCACGTTCTGATTTCACACTCTTGATTATGTCACAATCCTTAGAAGCTTCCTTTTATACTCAAAGGGAGAATCTCAGTGAAGCTTCTTCATTGGACAGATGAGATAGTGGAAAGTCTTTCCAAAAAGACAAGACACCTTTCTGCACGTTCTGATAAAGCATATTTGTCTTCACATGGCAGAATCTTTGTCTTTTCCTTTTTGTCACTGTTGCATAAGGCTTTAACCAAAAGAGGATGTCAACTTTGCATCTTTCTTCTTTTGCTAATGCCATTTTGATATAAGAAAAGGACTGTTACCCTTTTCAGATATCCGTTTGTCTTCATGTAACAGAACAGCGTGGGCAGGCTGTGCAGTTCTGTTTTCCACTTTGTCTTCGACTTGTAAACTGATCTTGTGGCCAAAAACAATACATGAGGACTTGGAAACATATTCCATAAAGTGTTTAACCTGTTCACAAAGAACAGAACACTTGTAAACTGTCCAAGCTGCTCAACAAAATAGAGCAGCATAGACAGTTTATGTCCAGCCTGTTCAGCAGGCAGAACAGCTTGAACAAACTGCCTTTTTTGCAACGAATGCAACATGGTAAACAGCTTTGGGATGATATTGCAAATCACATTTCAGGTTTCAATAAGACATAAACATGCCTTAAATTATACCTTCAAGTGCATCAACAGGTTTGATTAAGAAATCTCCCCCTCAGATGTAGAACAGATTTGACTGAGGCCTTTTTGTGCCTAACAGTATATATCACTCAAACATTCACACAAACAGAATAAATAACTCAATGATTGAGGAATGATGGTGAAAAGAGACAAAGAGAATGTTTTTCTCAAAATATGCGGATGCTGCTTTTGTCCGTGAATATTCAATATGTCAACAACAACTTTACACAAAACCCTAGGTCATTAAATATATAGGAGAATAAAAGCAACTATCATAGAATTACACTATGACCCCCTGAGCTTTAGTAACAAAGAAACTAAATAACCTAAGACTAGAAATAAATTACAAGTAAACAAACTAGTAATATTTATTACAAAATAAATCCACAAGATCGAAATTAAATATCTAACATGCATTTTATGGAACTAAATATTAAATACATAAATTAAATCTAGTTTATAAATTAAAATTACCATTAAAATAATTTCAACATTAAAACTTAACTTTTAATTAAAACCGATTTAATTTAAAAGACGAATTACCGGAAAACGGAAACCAACCAACTTAGATATCCTACTCATACTCGGGTTCTATAACCCATATGAACAGAAAACAAGTAGGGTATTTAACCCTTTGACGCGCTGAAATTAACCGAAGCCATTAATCAACTCACTTTGATTATTTAGATTTCCATATTCGAATTTATCGTTTAACTATCGAATCGAACAATATTTAAACTGATTTGTGAATTTTATAAAAAAAAACTAACAAAGTCTACCACTTTAATTTTATAAAACCGAAAACATATTTACATATATTATCACAAATGTCTAAATATTAATAATAAAACATTTTTGATTTATTGATTCGATTTTAATGAATTTAATCTTATCGTTCGAGTTTAACCGTGAATTAATTGACATGACGGAATAAACCATCAATGACTTAGGCTACCACATCATAACCGAGAGGTCATGAGTCTCAACCCATGGCCAAAACGTCTAGGTTTGATTTCGCGAACCGAGACGTTTAATTTTCTACTTTAATCAATTAAACACTTTTAAACAATCAAACATCAACTAAATAAAATGAACCAAGGTTTCAAAATTCCGGGCTCCAAGGAACTCCAAGGTTGGCCGAGAATCACCATGAGGTTTCCAAATGCTTTTGTCGATTTTCTCCAAGCCAAATCAAAACCTTAAACGTTTTAATTATTTTTTTTCGATCGTTTAAACACTTTTAATTATTAAAAATCAAAACTTTAAGATCGTTGGACATAAATACTCGAATAATACTATCATTATGTTACTTGAGGTGGCTGATACCACTGTTGGAATTCGTATCGTTTTTCGTAAAAACATAAACATTAATCACATTAAATGCACAACGGAAGGTTTTTAAAATCACGAATTCCATACACGGATCATCAAGTATACATAAGATAAGTAAACGAGAAAACAATAAAAATCGGTACCTTTGTATTCGATGACAAGAATAAACGAATGAGATGCTGTCGGTATCCACCAGTGATGACAAGATCGAGCGGCGCCAGATATGCAATCAAACGCACGAAGAACGGGGAAGAACCCACACACCAATGTGTGTGTGTTTGGTACGACTGCACCACCACCCACACAAACACTTTGTGTGTTTCTATTGTAAAATCTCCATGTCACATTCACACATATGTCTCGCATATATATATATATATATATATATATATATATATATATATATATATATATATATATATATATATATATATATATATATATATATATATATATATATATAGTGGTCGTATCTCTGTATATATGTATATTATTAATTTAAGAGTTTTAATTTTAATCAAACTCTAATATAATAATATAATATATATCTTAATGATTATCTTTATTATTTAAACCTTATATAATTATCTCTATAATTATATATCTATTGTAACACCCCGACTCCCGAGCAGGTACGTGTAATTATCCTATTGACTAATTATAATAGTGATTATTGCGTTGGTCCAATTGCGTCCCGTATAGTGGATTATACGTGTCGGGACGGGGGATTACGTGGATTCGGGATATAATTTTAGTGGATAAATTATAATTATGGATTCACGAGATTAAATGGGATTTAATGATATAAATAGTGGATTTTTCATATTGGGGTCGGGTATCGGTGTCGAACCCGCGATATAACGGGATCCGTTTATGTAATATATGTGTGTGACGTGCGTTCTTATCTCCCTTTTGTGCAAAACCTAAGATAAGTGTGTGTGTGTGATCCTATGCTACTGATTCAGTGAGATTGAAGCCAATTGAGTGGAGTTAATTGCTGGAAATTGGATCAAAATCTTTCCCCTTTGTGTTCTTGAAGTTGCAAGGTAAGAAGTCTCTCAATTTGGAATTGATTTTGTGTGTTAAACATTGAGATATGTTGGGAATTGGTTTGGTTATGTTTGGGTAGTGTTTTAGTGTCATTTTGATGAGTTAAATCTGCTGAAATCGAGCTGTGGGGATAAAATTATCCTGGGACAGAACAGAAACAGAAAGCAGGGGCCTGCTGTTCGACGCGAGCGCGACTGCGACGCGCTTAGCGCGGCCGCGATGTTCTTCTTCGAGCGCGGGCCGCGATCGGGCCAGTGCGGCCGCGATCGGGCTTCTTGCGGGCTTGGGTCGGTTTGGGCTTTGGGGGTCCGTTGGGTTGTTTTGTGGGTTCATTTGGGTATATTTACAGCTATGGGATAATCGAGATTAATCTGGGAGAATTAATTTGTGTACAGGAATTCCCAGAGATTGTTACGGGCCGGGTTCGGATCAGACAGTTAGGGAAATTGTGCAGGGTGATCCAGGTGAGTACGCGAGACTTTTTCCAAAGACTAGTCGTTGTCTTTCGAGTCTTTTGTGTTAATATTTCATATGTGATTATATGAATTGTTTGGGCACTGCGAGTTGCCCCTCAGGTATGATCTTTCTTTCTTACTATGTGTTATATTTGAGATCCATTACTATATATTGCGATGAGTATCGTGGGAGCTGTGTAGCTCTGTTTGACCCTGTGAAGGGTTCCCATATATATATATGCGGCCGTTATTCCAGTTAGCTTCCACGGGCGTGGTTTGGCTCCAGGGGGGGGAGGGATCCCCAATCGAGATGAGTATCTCTTTCTGTATTGGATCTCTAGGGTCTCTGATTAGAGGCTCGTTGGCATGTGTTATGCCACGTAGTGTAGGGCTGCCATGTGACATGCGATGTGTGATTATGTGAATTGTGCAGTGTCTAACCCTTGTGTACTCACGAGCTGCGAAGCTTACGTATTCGAGTCTGATGTGTGTATCAGGGGGACCGAAGATAGGACCGCCAGCTCCTGAGCGACGATAGGAGCTTGACTTGCTGCGATCGGGAGATTCTGCTCTTGTTATCTGTATGTGATTACTTTGCTAGAAACTTTGGGACAAATGATACTGGATTCGTATGCGAATATTTGGGTTCGGGTCGGGTTTTGTATGTCGGGTTGACTTTTGGATATTATGGTTAATGCGTGTGAAATGTTTTAATTCATCAGTGTTTGTGCAAACCCTTGACATGTGTGATGGATCTTATATGCGTTAATGCCACATGTGTATTGTAAATGACGTGGCTTTTAGTTGGGATTAGAGGGTGTTACATGTATGGTATCAGAGCTTGTGGTTTTAGTATTGAGTATCAGTGGATGCTTGAGCTTAGACCGTGTTCAGATTCTTGGGGAGTATTCCGGTGACGGATACTAGAGGATTTAATTATCCTGGCTTAGTGTATAACGCTGGGAGACCTACTTCTTTGTGCTTAATTGCCTTGTTTTGTGCAGATCAGTATGGCAGACCAGGGAGAGGGTTCTGGCGCGGGTAAGCCGCCGGGTGATGATGAGTATATCCGCAAGTCCGAGTTGTTTGGGGTTCTTACAGAGTTCTATAGACAGCAGAGAGAGCTGGAGAGAGAGCAGAGGCATGATACGGGGCCACGTTCTGGGGATGGTCAGGATACGGGCACGGGTGCAGGTGCCTCTTCCTCTACATCTCAGCGAGGGGGTTCATTTAAGGATTTCATGACTGGGAATCCTCCAGAGTTCAGAGGCGGGGGTGAGCCAGGGATGGCACTCGCGTGGGAGCGCGAGATTGAGTCTGCATTTCGGGTTGCTCATGTGGACCCGAAAGACATGGTAGGGTATGCCACGTATCAGTTGAGGGGTGGAGCCTCACAGTGGTGGGGATCTATCGAGTCTTCCATGTCTGTTTCTCGTGCATATGCGATGTCCTGGGCTCAATTTAAGGACATGTTTGAAATTCAGTATGCACCCCGTGATGAGCAGCGAGAGATGGAGCGCCGTTTCCTCCACTTACAGCAGAGGGATCTGTCCGTGCAGCAGTATGTGGATCGCTTCAATGAGTACTCCCAGTTCGCGCCGCAGCATGTGGGTACAGAGAGGCGCAAGGCCGATGCCTTTGTTGACGGCCTGAGACCAGATATCAGGGAGTTTGTGGGACTATAGGAGACGTCCTCTTTTGCTAGGGCGCTAGAGTTAGCTCGCATGAGAGAGCGAGAGATCGAGAGGCAGCGAGAGCAGCCGCCTACTCAGAGACAGCGTACGGGAGCCACTGAGTAGTCTAGTTACTGGCGCGAGCCGAGGGATCAGCAGCCCGAGCAGGGCCGTCAGCAGGAGCAGAGTTCAGGTCCGCGTAGGGACCGAGGCAGGGACAGAGGCAGAGATAGGGGTCGGGATGAGAGATCCCGGGGACGGGGTCAGAGAGACAGTCATGCGGCCAGTCAGAGCAGTGTTGGGCAGGGGTCCCGGGCATCGGGGAGTAGAGCTGACAGTTTATCCGGAGAGCGAGATTGTCCGAGATGCCACCGCAGGCATGCCGGACCGTGTGCCAGTGATCAGTTTCGGTGTTTTAGATGTGGTCAGTTCGGCCACACAGCTACAGCCTGCACAGCCCCAGAGGCATTATGCTTCCGATGTGGGAAGCCGGGCCATCGCATGAGAGACTGCCCAGAGACAGCACCAGCAGTACCGGGAGCGAGCACGAGCGGTGCTAGAGTCGAGCCTTCTTCTTCCACCTCCCGCAGGGATGCAGCTCCGAGAGCCAGAGGCCGGGTGTTCCAGGCCACAGCTGAGGAGGCCAGAGATGCTCCAGATGTTGTTACGAGTACGTATATTCTGAATGGCTTGCGTGCGCGAGTCTTATTTGATTCTGGAGCCGATCGCTCTTATGTGTCAGTGTCCTTCTGTGCTTATTTTACTGTTGTTCCTACTGTATTATCTGTGCCATTGATTGTCGAGAGGGTAGACGGCAGTACCGCTTTAGTGAGCTGTATTTATCGAGAGTGTGTACTCGAGATCGATACTCACCGATTCTTGATCGATTTACTGCCTATCGAGATCAGCAGTTTCGATGTGATCGTCGGTATGGACTGGATGACAGCCCGTCAGGCAGATATTCTTTGTGCTAAGAAGATGATCAGGATACCGATTTCTGAGACCGAGGTCGTGACAGTTTACGGGGAGAGGCGAAAGGGCGAGATTGGGATCATCTCGATGGTTAGAGCTCAGAGATATGTGACGAAAGGTTGTGAGACCTTCCTGGCTTATGTGATTGACGCCCAGAAGGAGAAGACGAAGGTAGGGGATGTACCTGTAGTGCGAGACTACCCTGAGGTATTCCCAGATGAGCTACCTGGGCTACCGCCAGATCGCCAGGTAGAGTTCCGGATCGACCTTATCCCTGGAGCGGTGCCGATTGCGAAGACGCCTTACAGGCTGGCACCCACTGAGATGCGAGAGATGATGACTCAGCTTCAGGAGTTGCTGGATAGGGGATTTATCCGTCCGAGCTCATCACCATGGGGAGCACCGGTGTTGTTTGTGAAAAAGAAAGACGGTACCATGCGAATGTGTATCGATTATCGGGAGTTAAATAAAGTGACCGTGAAGAATAGATATCCACTTCCGCGAATCGACGATTTATTCGATCAGCTACAGGGATCTAGCTTCTTCTCGAAGATTGATTTGCGATCTGGATATCATCAGCTGAAGGTCAGAGAAGAGGATGTGCCCA
>JAANYP010003141.1:4807-31729 GCA_020465985.1 Centrapalus pauciflorus
ACTCGGCGAGTTCACTCTATTTGGGATCTAATCAGGAGCTGACAACACATGTACTCGGCGAGTTCTTGTAATGTACTCGGCGAGTTCTCTCCAGCCTATAAAAGGAAGAATCTGCTCATTTATGAAACAGGGACGAATTTTATCACCAAAAACACACACATTCTGATTTCGAGAGGAAGAAGGAAGGCAATGGAGGAGATTATTTTGGAGTTTTGACATAGTGGATTGCATCTTCATCATCATATACATCATTAGGGGAGTTATTCTTATACCTTAATTTATCTTAATGTGTAGAATTCTTTCTTATATTGAGATGGTGTTTTACTCCATTAGAATGGAGTAGTTTTGCTATGTAATCATTTGGGTAACAAACCCTAAACATTGGATGATTTATATTTTGTATATGATTGGATGATATGTCATAGTTTGCTTACTTTGAATGAAAATCTTGTTGTATCGTTTAGACTTGTTAAACTTGCTATGAATGCTTTATTATGTCCATAACGAGAGTTCGAGATAGTTAGTATTCATTTTCGATGATCCAAATATCTTGGTGTCTTTGAACCTTTCTACTAGAGATGGTGAAAGAGTATGTTTAAAAAGGGTTTTCATAACAATGAGAGGGGATTTATGTTTTTATGAGAGTATATCATGAATTTTATGATTCGGTGTCAACCGAATCATCTTTCAAAGTTCGTAAATTTATTGTGAGCATTCGGTTTTGCATGACTCAAGTTCTGAACATATAAAAGAGATTTGCGTGTTCAATTCGTGAGTTATGGGATTATTGTGCTATAACGAGAGATCCGCATAGCTAAATTGTCATTGCTCGCATTATGAGTCGATATTGTTTTCATGTATAAGAGATTTGAGTGATCATAATATTAGCTGCCATGATTAAATAATTCAACCATAGCTTAGAGATTTGTGTGGTTGTTTCGTTAAAAATCATGTCGGTATATTATCCAATCTGCGCTTTCAATTAATCATCCGTTGTTTAGGGGGAGTGATCCCATTTGGTTACATATTTCCCTTTGTCAGAAATCCAAGTTATTAATCTCCTTTCCTGCTCGTGTGTGTCATTGTGATAGATCTTTTGTCCACATTTATCTTACATGCATTTTAAAACAATTTCAACCATAGCTAACCATTAACTGACGGTTCCTATCATTATTACACCAATTGTCCCTGAGTTCGACAACCCGGACTTACTTAAGCTATGCTAGTAAACGATAGGTAATACTTGCCTATTTGTCCGCTAGTTCTAGTTTATTTATATCCATTTCTTAATTAAAATAAAGGTGTGCTAGCGGCATATCAAGTTTTTGGCGCCGTTGCCGGGGACAAGCGGTGTGGTTTTGAGAACAACCTTAAGTTTCTCGTTAGTTAAAAAAAAAATTATTTTATTTAAAAATTCAAGTGTGGGAATTACTTTTCATGTACATAGAATTCCCATATTCAATTTTTTGTTTTGTTGATTTCACTGTCTATTCCTCAGTTTAATTTATCTTTATTTTGTCGTATTTTGTTTGGTGTGTTTTGTGTAGGATGGATCATATATTTGAGTTGTATGAAGGTAACTTTGAAGCAAGGTGTTGTCAAGAGGAGGTCAACATTAACTACCCGACCAATCCCACCTCTTCCCAATATCAAAATGAAAGCATGTATCAATCTTCATACCTATCCTCCACCCAACACTACCAAAGTCAAGACACCCAATATCATTACCAAACTCCATCGCAACATCAACCCGAGATAGAGTCAAGCATGGAGGATCTATTTCACCAGTGCCAGATGAGCCTCCGTTACCAACAAAGCGTTTCAGAAATCCTTGACAACCTCATGAGACAAAGGAGTCAAATGGATGAATTGCGTACGGAAGCGCCATCAGAAAGTAGTTCAAGCAAAGTAGAGGAGAGCAAAGACAACGAAGAACACATCCGCATTTATGACGCCGATTTTAGTGATTCGGATGATGATGTTGAGTGTATCTATGATGAAACTTCTTTACATGCCCTTCCGGTCATCAAAACATCGGAGACATTAATGGACAAGGTGCAGATCCCAAGCCCACAAAGTATTGCACACATCCCACCTCTGATTATCGATGATGGGACTGAAGATGACTTCAATCCCGAGAGGGATTTAGAAGAGCTTGCTCGACTACTTGGTGTTGATATGCCTCCTCCTATATACAATGAGGGAGTTGACTCTACCCTTTTTGATGAGCTTTCATTTATATATGTTGATATTGTGATGCCATCGCCTGTATTTGAATGTACTAATTCTTGGATGGATCTATTGGAGTCACAGGTTGGTGATGCTAGGAGTCTTTACTCACGACTACTAAAGGAACTTCATAACCCTCCAGCGCCGAAGCGTAAGCATTTACACACTGATGGAGGTAGTAAGGGTAAGGAGTGCAGAGCTTTACCGTTTAAAATTATATTTTGCACTCAACTCAAAGGTATGCCTTTTACCCTTTTCATCCCTTTAAAAGTTAAGCCAAGTGGGATAGGGACAAGCTAGGGACCCTATAAACAAGCGCTTCTTGGGAGGCAACCCAAGCGATTTACTTTTTCTTGTCATTGTAGTTTAGTTTAGCTTGTATTGACGTTGTTGTTTTGATAGTTTTGGCAATCCCTTCCTCTAAGGATATATTGCATTGCTCAGAGTCGGTTGTGCACTTCGCTCCAACTCTACACGCTTGCAAAATTTTGGTTGACTATCCTTTGAGCTCTCCTCTTCCACGCACTCAGGGAGTATTTTTCCTTCCTTTCACTTACATGCTTGCACGTTTATATTGTCCATTTTGTTTCATTGAGGAAAATGAAATTCTTAAGTGTGGGAATATGGGTTAGAACTCTAACCAATGAGTGATTTTGCTTGGCACTTAGGAAATCTTGCTTGACATGTTTATTATTTGTTCAATTTGGCCGAAAATTTTAAAAATTCAATTTTCGAATAGGTTTTAGATCTATTTGCATAATCGATTTTTGTGAGTTAAATGGAAAGCTTTAAGTAGGATCTTTAGTTTGAATTCTCTTATGAACTGGATATTGCTACATAACCTTGTTGTTCGGACCAAAGTTGGATTTTGCACATTATAGCCCTACATGTCATTTCGTTTCGTGAGTTTTGAGCCGTTTCGAGCATTCATGAATACGTTCTTGCTCTTGTTTCGATTGATTATGTGTGCATGCCATTTGTTACTTTTATTTCAGAACTTGCCATAAAGATTCTTTTTGAAAATACGATTTTGAAATGTTGCAGTCGTGTGATAGAGGCATTTTAGGATTACCCAAACATCAGCCTTTTCTTTTTCCTTTTCACCCATATATCCATTAGATAGCCACTTTCGAGCCTTAGCCTTTTTATTTTTTTATGATAACCATATTTTTGTTTAGCCATATTTATCCGTTTTTCTTTAGTAACCCTAGCCAACGTTCGTGCCCCATTTCAAGTTGAAACGTGAATTAATGAGAGGAATAGTTAGCCAAAAAAAAAAAAGCAACTATAATTGAGCTACTTAAGACCCACTCGTAAAAGAAAAAAAAAATTCGTGAAAAGCTTCTAGCAAAGTAGTCTCATATTTCAAAATTAAAAAAAAACTAAAAAAAGAATAAATAAATAAAAAAATAAAAATCAAAGGTTGCTCATTCCTATCTATTTTGTATTATAGAGACGTTTCTTGATGGTACGAACTTAAGGCTATTTCACACCAACTTTCCAAAAATTTCTCACCTTACCCTTAACCCAATTTTGCCCTTTTTGAAGTCCTCTTGATGATTGCATCGTTTCAATTCAAGTGTTGGAATTTTGAACTTTTGGCAAGCTTATGGTATATAATTGTGACAAATTGTGCATTTGAGTGTTTTGTTTAAGCCTAAACACCGAGGGTAGAGAGCTTCATTGAGTGAGGTGTTTAAGTGTTGCTTTGGTCTGGATTGATCAGGTTGTTTTATGTAGCTATTTCGGTGCCAGTCGAGAATTCAAGGTTTTGTTCCTATTATTTAATGCTTTGCACTTTCCACCACTAAGTCTTTAATGCGTTCAGATCTCTAAAATGTTTGTGAATTGATGATCACATTAAAAAGCCAATGAGTTCTTTTCGTAAGCATGGTAATTAAGCCGGATTTGCTTGAGGACAAGCAAAGGTTAAGTGTGGGAATGTTGAAGATTCCAGCATATCTACTATCAGAGAAGTCAGAGTCCTTCAAGGAAACAAATCAAGAAGCATTATAAATATATAGAATAGGTCTTTCTATTAAATAAGAAGTTTCTGCACATTCAAGTTTGTAATTGCTTTTTGTTTGAGTTTTCATAAGCCTCTAAGGTTGTAAAACCCTAAGAACAATTTGTGTTCTTCGTCTAATCAAACAGATTAGAGGTGATTGTAATCATTCTGATTCAGCAATACACGCAGTTTTGATTATTACTTTTGTTTATTTGCTATTGATTCTGAAAGCTTTTATCAAAATAATTAAGTGTTATTCCGCAAACTTCTTAATTAGACTTTAATTAAATACAAGATTATTGATTTATACTCTGATAAATTCAAATCAGTTAGTCTTGGTTAGTTAAGTTTAGATCCTGTCAAGTGGTATCAGAGCCAGGTTGTTCTTTGTTTTTCAAAGTCGAAAGCTTTCTTTTAAATTTTTAATCTTTTGCAATGGAATTTGATAATAGCAGCAGTGGATCTGGGCAAGGACTCAAACCACTAGATGAGTCTATGACTACTGTAGATCCTATCCTTGATAACAGTCATGAATCTAAAGAAGATCAGATTCAAAATAGAGACTGTGAGTGCACAGCAGTTAAGCAAGAACACAAAACAAGGAGTGCACCTATAGCAAACCAATTCCCTAATAAGAAAGGAAAGGAGAAGATGAGTGTGTGCAATGCTGCTCCACAGGTTTCTATACCTTCTAACTGTAACACTGCATCTTCTTCAAAGAATAATAGAAAGGGTAAAAATGTTCCAGTCTGCACATACCAAAAGCATGGTGTTCAAAAGTTTCCCAAACAACAGTAGGTAAGGGGAAATCAAAGGAACGAACCAGAAACTAACTAATAAAATTGATTCTTCAATTCAAACAGTCAAAATGTGTTTTCACTGTGGCAGGAAAAATCACTTGGCCAAGGATTGTTTTTATAAACCAGCTGTTGCAAAACAGACTGTGATTCATAAAAAGTCAAGTTCTACTCATTCAAAGGTCAAACCTTCTGCTACATCAGTTCCAAAGAAAACAGTAGATCACAGGTTCACAAAAGTTAATAAGAAACAGTCCACACACCAAAACAAGTTTTAGCTAAACCAAAGGTAAATTTTAAACAAATATGGTGTGTCAAAGGTACAAACTCAGGTGAACCTGTTGATAAAAATGTTGAAACTGCCAAGTCTAAAGTTGAGACTGCTAGTGCAAATTCTCAAGCTGCTACCGACTCAATTCAGACTGGTAGGCTCAAAATTGGAACTGGTAATGGATCATCTGAGACTGTTACTGAAAAGGATGGACAAAATACCTGGATACCTCATGTGCTAACTAAGTACTCTCCACAAACTCCATCAGTGCATCTTACTAAGTATAAGAAATCCAAGACAGTATTTAGTTATGTTAATGCACAAGGACAACCCAAAACCAACTTGGTTTGGGTTTACTCCACTACTAACTAAGCTTTTATTTGTGTAGGGCAACCACAGGTCACCACATAAAACAAGATGGCATTTGGACAGTTGATGCTCTAGGCACATGACAGGCAATTCTGAGTGCTTGTCAAATTTCAAAGGCTTTGATGGAGGATTTGTTGCATTTGGAGGCAACTCCAAAGGAGGTAAGGTTACAGGTAAAGGTACTGTTAATGCAGGCAACATGATTTTCAATGATGTTTTGTATGTTGAACAGCATAAATATAATTTATTAAGTGTCTCTCAAATCTGTGACAAACAAAACATTGTTTTGTTTACAGATTCTGAGTGCATTGTCCTTTTAAAAGATTTCAAAATTCCTGAAAATCTTGTTTTACTAAGAACACCAAGAAAGGACAATGTCTACTGTTTGGACACAGATTTTTTATCCAAATCAAATACTTTAAGCTGTTTGATATCCAAAGCATCATCCAATGAGTCTGCTCTTTGGCATAGAAGGATGTGTCACATGAACTTCAAGTCCATGAATATTTTAGTCAAAAAGAATCTGGTAAGAGGTTTACCACAAAAGGAGTTCATATGTGATGATCATTGTGTAGCATGTCTTAAAGGCAAGCAACACAAAACTTCTCATAAGGCCAAAGAAGTAAATTCAATCTCATCTGCTCTTCAGCTGATGGATCTATTTGGTCCAACATCTGTTTTGAGTTTGAATAAAAGGGCTTACTGTTTAGTCATTGTTGATGATTTCACAAGATTTACTTGGGTTTACTTTCTTAAGTCTAAAGATGAAACTGCTGACTTAGTTAAGTCATTTATTCTTAAGATAGAAAACCAATCCAACTCAAAAGTTAAGGTGATAAGATCAGACAATGGAACTGAATTTAAAAATCATACTCTAAACAGTTTTTGTGAGTCCAAAGGTATTGCTAGGCAATATAGTGCACCAAGAACACCACAGCAAAATGGTGTAGCTGAAAGAAAGAACAGAACATTAATTGAGGCTGCTAGAACCATGTTACCTGATTCAAAACTGCCAATGACATTTTGGGCAGAAGCAGTCAACACAGCCTGTTATGTTCTAAATAGGGTTCAGATTGTTCAATCACAAGGGAAAACTCCATATGAGTTATTCCATAATAGAATACCCTTAATAGCCTTTTTCAAGTCTTTTGATTGTTCATGTACCATCCTTCACACTAAGACTCACTTAGGCAAGTTTGAAAGTAAGGCTGAAGAAGGTTTCTTTGTAGGATACTCATTTCAAAGCAAAGCCTATAGAGTATATAACAGTGTGTCTAAAACCATTGAAGAAATTGCCAATGTTGAATTTAATGAAAATACTGCAAATGTCAAAGGCACTGGTCCTGATTGGTTGTTTGATTTAGATTCACTAACAAATTCTCTGAGCTTTGTTGAGTATACTGCAGAAGCTGATGCAAACAGAATTGAAGCTGTCAACACAAATTCTCATGCTGTCAATACAAATTCTCAAGCTGTTGGCACAAACTTTAATCTGCTGCAGATTCAAACAATGGGGATGAATATACATCTATACCACTTCTGTCATGTGACCCTCCAGGGGTTCTGAATGCTCAACATGATACAAATTTAGACACTGAAGTGCCACTCCCAAGTCCTGATAGAACAACTCCAACACAATGGGAAACAGTCCCAGATTCAAGTCAAGCTGTTCCAGAAGCTGACCCATCCACTGGTCTTGATGGAGATGATACAAACCTTGGATTTTCTTTTCAGACTGAAAGAGAGCCTACACTCAGAGTTCACAAGTATCATCCTCTCAATCAAATACTGGGTGATCCATGTACACCTGTACAAACAAGGAAAATGGTTCACAATGAAACTGCTGCTGCTGAACAAGCAGTTCCTGAATTCAGTCTAGCTGCTTTTGAACATGCCTGTTTCATGTCTCAGCTAGAACCTAAAAAGGCATCAGAAGCATTGAAAGATTCATCCTGGATTGAGGCAATGCAGGAAGAGCTGTTACAATTCAAGATTCAGAATGTATGGACACTGGTTGATCTTTGTTGGGAAATAGTTTAAGTACATTCAAGCTGTTAGTTTAGATTTCTCAGACTGTTAGTAGATTTTACTTGTAAATCCAAAGTTCATGCTGCTAGTTGAAGAAACTCGAGCTGCCAGTGTAAAAGTTCAAGCTGCCAGAGTAAAACTACTCAAGCTGCTCAGTTCATGCTGTCAAGAGATTCAAGCTGCTCAACAGTTTCAGAAACAGAAAGTGCTGATTTTCAGGAAACGATATCTACATGAAGATTCCAGCATATCTACTATCAAAGAAGTCATAGTTCGTCAAGGAAACATATCAAGAAGTAATATAAATACAGAGAATAGGTCGTCCTATTGTATAAGGAGTTTCTGCATATTTTGAGTCTGTAATTGCTTTATTGATTAAGTTTTCATAAGCCTCTAAGGTTGTAAAACCCTAAGAACAGTTTGTGTTCTTCGTCTAATCAAACAAATTAGAGGTGATTGTAATTAATGAATTCAGCAATACAAACAGTCTTGATTAATTCCTGTGTGTTTATTTATTATTGATTCTGAAAGTTTTTGTCAAAATAATTAAGTGTTATTCCGCAAACTTCTTGATTAAACTTTGATTCAAAGCAAGATTATTGATTTATACTCTGATAAATTCAAATCAGTTAGTCTTGGTAATTCATATTTTAGATCCTGACAAGTGGTATCAGAGACAGGTTTGTCAAACCAGGTTTGTCAAACCAGGTTGTTCAAATCAGGTTTTTCAAACCAGGTTACTCTTTGTTTTTCAAAGTCAAAAACTTTCTTTTAAATTTTTAATCTTTTACAATGGAATTTGAAAATAGCAGCAGTGGATCTGGGCAAGGACTCAAAGTGCCTATGCTCAAGCCCACTGAGTTTGAAATGTGGAAACTCAGAATTCAACAGCATATTCAATTCATTGATTATGCCATATGGGAAGCTGTTGAATTTCCTCCTGTAGTTGATCCAGAACTTGATGATGAGGGGAAACCAGTCAAAACTCCTCCAAAAACTGAACTTGAAAGGAAGGCTAGAATGAATGAAGTGAAAGCACTTACACTATTACAAATAGCCATTCCTAATGCTTATCAACATCAGTTCAAAAAGTTTTATACTGCTCACTCTCTTTGGAATGCCTTAGAGAAGAGGTTTGCTGGTAATGCCAGTACCAAGAGAAATCAAAAGGACCTCTTGAAACAGCAGTATGAAAACTTTTCTGGTGGCAAGAATGAAAACCTTACTCAAATCTTTGACAGGTTCAACAAACTGATAAGTGAACTGGAAAGTGCAAAGGTCAATCTGGATCAAGATGAAGTCAACAGAAAATTTCTCAGATCTCTTGGAGAAGAATGGACAGTCTATGCTGCACAATGGAGAACAAAAGACACTCTTGATGAGATAGAATTGGATGATCTGTATAACAGTTTAAGAGTGTTTGAGACTGAGATTGATGCTAAAAAGAAATCCTTTTCTTATAATCACAACACTGCTCTTCTGTCTTCTGAAAAATCTAATAACTGTGATTCTTTTTCAGGTGGTGATGGCAATTCTGCTGAAACTCACTATGAGGCTTTTGTTGCCAATGATGGATTATTTGCTCTAAATGTTGAAGACTTGGAACAAATTCATCCAGATGATCTTGAAGAGATGGATTTAAAGTGGCAACATGCAATGCTGACCATGAGAGCCAAAAGATTTCTGAAAAAGAACTGGTAGGGCCAACTTTCAAGCCAAGACAGAAGGCAAACCATCTTTTGATAAATCAAAAGTGGAATGCTATAAATGCCATAAGCTTGGTCACTTTGCCAGAGAATGTAGATCTCAAGGTCAACAGCCATCAAGGACTTCACAGCCCATCCAAGCATCATCATCAACAGCACTTGTCTCTCAAGAAGACAATGTGTTTGACTGGAGTGATCAGACAGAGGAAGAATTTCAAAATCAAGCACTTATGGCAGAAACATCAAATGTCTCCTCCACTGAACTACCATCTGAGGTAAATTCTAAACTCTGCTCTCAATCATGCAAAAATATGGTTAAAAAGTACAGAGATCATAATGAGAGCATGTGCAAAACTCTAGCTAAGATGGAAGAAAGGAGATATGAATACATGCAGGCCATAGAAGATCTGGAAAAACAGATAAATGATTATAAGGACAATGAGATTCAAATGGGGTATGATAGAACCTATCATGAGTGGGAGAAAAAGGAGCTAAATAAGAAAATAGAATCTCTAAATAAAAAGGTAGAAGAGACTGAACAAAAGGTGTTTGAGGCTAATAAGAAGCTAGAATCTGTTAACATAGATCTAGGAAACTTCAAGTTAGCAAATCAGAAGCTAGAACACCTAATGGAAGTTCAATTCAAAGATAGAGTGAAATCTCAGGTCAATCCCAAAGAAGGAATAGGATATAGAGCTACTCCACCTTCATACAATAACAAGTACATTCATCCAATGAGTGAGGTTGCTGATAGACTTGTCAATGAACCACTAGATGAGTCTATGACTATTGTAGATCCTATCCTTGATAACAGTCCTGAATTAAAGGAAGATAAGAGTCAAAATAGAGACTGTGACACAAAGAGTGCACCCAGAGAGGTCCAAGTTCCCAGTAAGAAAGGAAAAGAGAAGATGAGTGTATGCAATGCTACTCCACAAGTTTCTGTACATTCTAACTGTAACACTGCATCTTCATCAAAAGGAACTAAAAGAGGTAAAACTGTTTCTATCTGCACATGCCAAAAGCATGGTGTTCAAAAGTTTCCTAAACAACAGCAGGTAAGAGGAAATCAGAGGAACAAGAACTAGAAATTGACAGAAAAGTCTGATGTTCCAATTCAAATGTCAACAAGATGTTTTCACTGTGGAAGGAAGAATCACTTAGCTAAGGATTGTTTTTACAAACCAGCTGTTGCAAAACAGACTGTGCATCACACAAAATCAAATCCTATTCAGGCAAAGCACTCAAAAGTGAAACCTTCCACAGCAGCTCCAAAGAAAACAGTTGATCACAGATTTTCAAAAGTTAATAAAAAACAGTCCACACATCAAAAACAAGTTTTGGCAAAGCCTAAATCAAGTTTTAAACAAATGTGGTGTGTCAAGGACAAATCTGTTGCTCAAACTGCTAATGCAAAAGATCAGACTGCTAAGTCAAAATCTGATGCTGTTAGTGCAAAAACTGAAACTGTTAGCACTACAAACACAGCTCAAGCTGCTGGGCATCAAACTGGAGCTGCTAGTGAATCATCTGAGACTGTCAGAAGAAAAGATGATCAAAATAGTTGGATACCTCATATTATCACTAAATACTCTCCAAAGACTCCATCAGTAGATCTCACCAAATATAAGAAGTCAAAAACAGTTTTTAGTTATGTCAATGTACAAGGCCAACCCAAAACCAATTTGGTTTGGGTTTACTCCACTACTAACTAAGCTGTTATTTGTGCAGGGCAACCACAGGTCTCCTCATAGAACAAGATGGCATCTGGACAGTGGATGCTCTAGGCACATGACAGGCAATTCTGAATGCTTGTCAAATTTCAAAGGTTTTGATGGAGGTTTTGTTGCATTTGGAGGCAACTCAAAAGGAGGTAAGGTTACAGGTAAAGGTACTGTTAATGCAGGCAACATGACATTCCATGATGTTCTGTATGTTGAACAGCTTAAGTACAATCTATTGAGTGTCTCTCAAATCTGTGACAAACAAAACATTGTTTGTTCACAGATTCTGAGTGCATTGTTCTTTCAAAGGATTTCAAAGTTCCTGAAAAACTTGTTTTACTAAGAACACCAAGAAAGGACAATGTTTACTGCCTGGACACAGATCTCTTGACTAAATCAAATACTTTAAGCTGTTTAATATCCAAAGCATCATCAAATGAGTCTGCTCTTTGGCATAGAAGGATGTGTCACATGAACTTCAAGTCCATGAATGCTTTAGTTAAAAAGAATCTGGTAAGAGGATTACCACAAAAGGAGTTCATTTGTGATGATCATTGTGTAGCATGTCTTAAAGGTAAGCAACACAAAACTTCTCATAAGGCCAAAGAAGTAAATTCAATCTCATCTGTTCTTCAGTTGTTACATATGGATCTATTTGGTCCAACATCTGTTTTGAGTTTGAATAAAAGGGCATACTGTTTAGTCATTGTTGATGATTTCACCAGATTTACTTGGGTTTACTTTCTTAGGTCCAAAGATGAAACTGCTGAGCTAGTTAAGTCTTTTATCCTTAAGATAGAAAACCAATCCAATTCCAAAGTTAAGGTGATAAGATCAGACAATGGAACTGAATTTAAAAATCAAATTCTAAACAGTTTCTGTGAGTCCAAAGGCATTGCTAGACAATATAGTGCACCAAGAACACCACAGCAAAATGGTGTAGCTGAAAGAAAGAATAGAACATTAATTGAGGCTGCTAGAACAATGCTAGCTGATTCAAATCTGCCAATGACTTTCTGGGCAGAAGCTGTTAATACAGCCTGTTATGTTCTAAATAGGGTTCAAGTTGTCCAATCTCAAGGAAAAACTCCCTATGAGTTATTCCATAACAGAAGTCCCCTAATAGCTTTCTTCAAGCCTTTTGGATGCCCATGTACTATTCTTCACACTAAGACTCACTTAGGGAAGTTTGAGAGTAAGGCTGAAGAAGGATTCTTTGTAGGATACTCAACTCAAAGCAAAGCCTATAGAGTATACAACAGTGTGTCTAAAACAATTGAAGAAAGTGCCAATGTTGAATTTAATGAAAATACTGCTAATATCAAAGGCACTGGTCCTGATTGGTTGTTTGATTTAGATTCACTAACAAATTCTCTGAGCTTTGTTGAGTATACTGCAGAAGCTGATGCATACAGGGTTGAAGCTGCTAACACAAACTCTCATGCTGCCAATACAATTTCTCATGCTGTTGGCACAAAGTTTCAGACTGCTGCAGATTCAACAAGTTGGGATGATTTCACCACTCTACCACTTCTGTCATGTGATCCTCCAGGGGTCCTGAATGCTCCACTTAATGCAAATCCAGACACTGAAGTGCCATTCCCAAGTCCTGACAGCACAGCTCCATCACAAAAGGAAACAGTCCCAGTTTCTAGGCTAGCAGTCCCAACAGCTTCTCATGCTGTTAGCCTAGAAACTCAAGCTGTTCCCGAAACTGAACCATTCACTGGTTCTGATGGAGATGATACAAACCTTGGAACTTCTTTTCAAACAGAGAGAGAGCCCACACTAAGAGTTCACAAGTATCACCCTCTCAATCAAATACTGGGTGATCCAAGCACTCCTGTTCAAACAAGGAAAATGGTTCACAATGAGACTGCTGCTGCTGAACAATCAGTTCTGAATTCAGTCTAGCTGCTTTTGAACATGCCTGTTTTATGTCTCAACTAGAACCCAAAAAGGCATCAGAAGCATTAAAAGATTCATCCTGGATTGAAGCCATGCAAGAAGAGCTTTTACAGTTCAAAATTCAGAATGTATGGACTCTGGTGGATCTTCCTAAAGGTAAGAGAGCAATAGGTACAAGATGGGTGTTCAGAAACAAGAAGGATGAGAGAGGGATAGTCATCAAGAACAAAGCAAGACTAGTAGCACAAGGGTACACTCAAGAAGAAGGAATAGATTATGATGATGTCTTTGCTCCAGTAGCAAGAATTGAAGCCATCAGACTATTTCTAGCATATGCAAGTTTCAAAGGATTTAAAGTGTATCAAATGGATGTTAAGTCTGCTTTCCTGTATGGGACAATTGAAGAGGAAGTATATGTGTGTCAACCTCCTGGTTTTGAAGACTACAAGTATCCAGACAGGGTGTACAAGCTAGACAAAGCTCTCTATGGTCTTCACCAAGCCCCCAGAGCATGGTATGACACACTGTCATCATATCTTCTACAGAATGGATTCAAGAGAGGCACTCTGGACAAAACACTTTTCACTAAATCCATCAAAGCTGAGATTCTTCTTGTCCAAATCTATGTTGATGACATCATCTTTGGCTCAACTAATGATAGTTTGTGCAAAGAATTTGAGGCCCTAATGCACAAAAAGTTTCAAATGAGTTCAATGGGGGAACTCACATTCTTTCTAGGGCTGCAGGTTAAACAGAAGCCTACTGGTCTATTCTTAAGTCAATCAAAGTATGTCAAAGACATACTGGAAAAGTTTGGCTATCAAGACACAAAGGTTGCAAGCACTCCAATGGATCCTCATAAACAGCTCCATACAGACAAAGATGGCATAGATGTGGACATTCATCTATACAGATCCCTTATAGGATCTCTCATGTATCTAACATCTTCAAGACCTGATATTATGTTTGCTGTCTGTGTGTGTGCTAGATTTCAATGCTCTCCAAAGGATTCTCACTTGGTTGCTGTTAAAAGAATCTTTAGATATCTTAAAGGCCAACCACATTTAGGCCTATGGTATCCTAAAGACTCTCCTTTTGAACTAACTGCTTATTCTGACAGTGACTATGGTGGTTGCAACATTGACAGGAAATCCACAACTGGTGGATGTCAATACTTAGGAGCAAGACTGGTCTCTTGGCAATGCAAAAAGCAAACAACTGTCTCCACATCATCCACTGAAGCAGAATACGTAGCAGCTGCAAGCTGCTGCTCCCAGGTAATGTGGATTCAAAATCAGCTAAGAGACTATGGTATGAATTTCTTATCCACTCCCATTTATATTGACAATTCAAGTGCAATTAGCATTGTGCAAAACCCAGTGAAATTCCCAAAAACCAAGCATATAGAAATCAGGTTTCACTTCATCAGAGATTGTAATGAAAAGAAGTTAATCCAAGTTACCAAAATACATACAGATGATCAGCTAGCTGATCTATTTACAAAACCTTTTGATATAGGAAGGTTCACTTTCCTAGTATCAAATATTGGTATGGTAAACATGGATTAATTGGTTTTCATTATTATCTACTCAGTATGCTAATTTAAGGGGGAGACACTGTTCCATTGAAAAGTTGCACAATTTTACACTAACAGCATGAGTATTTTCTCATGCTGCTAGTTCATTTTCTCGGATTGC
The DNA here is from genome assembly GCA_020465985.1 of Centrapalus pauciflorus. Lineage (NCBI taxonomy): Eukaryota > Viridiplantae > Streptophyta > Magnoliopsida > Asterales > Asteraceae > Centrapalus > Centrapalus pauciflorus. Next base: position 19,545 of record JAANYP010003141.1, read on the forward strand.
TAGTTATTTTCACTTGATCTGTTAAAATGTGCAGGGTATTTGGGTAATTTTCAAAATGTGTGCGCGGGACCCAACTTTTCGAAACCTTTAAAGGTCCCGGTTTCGTTCAGTTGTAACTACCAGTTACATATTCTTCTTCCACGGCCTTCTGCTTTCTCTCTGAACGAATCACACATTCTTCTTTCAAACCCTAAAACCATCGTTTGTTCATCCATGGAGTTCGTAAAAGAACACAACTGCCTCCCATACACTCTGAAACATGCTGACCTCCAACCGTTCCATACAATGATGGATTTCCTCAGGCACTCCCATATTCATCATGCACTATCCATAAACCCTACTATATACATCTCCCATATAGAACAGTTTTGGAACCATGCATCTATTCAAACCATCAATGGAGTGCCTACCCTCCTTTCCAAGATTGATGGAACTGATATCCATATCACTGAGGAATCCATCCGACATCACTTGCATCTTCAAGATGCCACAGGTATAACCGACCTAACCCTTGATGCTTTACATACAGGTCTTTTCAATATCGGTTATAGGGGTCCTGCTGATTCTTTTACTTTCTTAAAAGCCCATTTTTCTCCTAAATGGAAATTTCTTGTACATATACTTCAGCAGTGCATTAGCCCCAAAAGAACTGGTTGGTCTGAATTTTCATCTAACATTGCCACTGCCTTAGTGTGCTTTTCAACAGGCCAACGATTCAATTTTTCCAACATGATTTTTCAGGGGATGTTAAGGCATCATTCCCTAAAGAGTGGGAAATTTTTTATGTATCCTAGATTTTTAGCAGAAATCATTGCACACACCTGCACATCTTCTCATTTACATAAACGGATACATGTTTCCCACAGGCACTCACTATCCTCTATAAAGAGACTTTTAAAACATAGTGCCAATTTTTTGAGTGTTGATGTTCCATTGCCTTCTGCAATGATGAACATCCTTTCACAACACAGAGGAGAGGGTCCTGAGCAGGCTCAGCCCATCATTACTGCTACAACCCCAGGACCCCAACCCCCTCCTCATGATACACAAACTCCCTCTGATCCTTTTGTACAGCCAACACGCCCACTCAGATACTTATACAAAAGAAAAAGGGGACCAGGAGCTCCTTCCTCCTCCTCCCATCAGCAAGAGCCATATATCCCTGTGCAGGAGGATACTCCTGCACAGAATATCCAAAGGGAACCCATTGAGGAAACTCCCATCCTCTCTCAGGAGGTGAACATCTCTTCAGAGATGGTTCATATGGGTTCTGTGGCTGGCACTACTGATGTCTCTGCACAAGAGGCACAGGACAGTGCCAACATAGCTAAGACCACGCCCATGGCAACAGCAAGTGTGCAAACACAAGCTGGAAGTCCCCAGAACCAAGAAAAGAGGGGCCCAGAAGTTTCTACCTCTGGTCTTAATGTCAGTGATAGATCACAAACACCTCAGGTGTTCTCTGATCTTGAGGCTAGTCTGCAACAAATGCTCTTAACGGATCCCAGGCTCAAACCTGTTGTAGCTATGTTGGACCATCAAATGTCCATCATTGCTGCACAGGGAGCTCAAATTTTTGCTCTCAGGCAGGCAGAGGCTGCTCAAAATAAGCGTATGGATTATCTACACAGAGGCTTCACTCTCTGTGGAAATAAAATTGTGAAATTAGAGCAGATGATTCAAACCCAAGGGGCAAAGGTTGTGGGTCCTTCTGACCAAACCAATGCTTCCAAAAAGGGGGAGAATCAGGAGGTTCCCAAATCAGTCCAAGCAGCTCCAACAACAACAGTCCAAGCAGCTCCAACAATTCCAGTTTCTAGGCTAGCAGTCCCAACAGCTTCTCAAGCTGTTAGCCTAGAAACTCAAGCTGCTCCTTCAAAAGCCACTGGAGTTGTAATCAGGGAAGGTATTTAAGCTCCATCAAGCACAGTCCAAGCTACAACATCTGCTACAAAAGACAAGGGCAAGGGCATTCTCATTGAGTCTCCAAAGCATAAATTTTCCTCAAAAGAAGCCCAAATTGCCTTTGATGCTGAAGTTGCCAGAAAAATAGCAGAAGAACAAGACAAAGAATTAGAGCAGCAAGCCTAAACCCCAATGGATGATGATGAGACTTTAGGTGATTTCTTAAAGGGGTTTGTGGTCAAGCAAGGAGCAAGGAAAAGAAAGATGCCAACAGGGCACTCCAAGGCTGAGCATAGAAGATTTCTTATCAATTTTGCCTTTGCAGCAGGTATTCCAAAGAAAATGGCTCAGTCCATGTCTACTGAAAGGCTGCAGGAGATTAATGATAAGGAGATGGACAAAAGACAGAGGACAACAGTCTCTCCAGAAGCTCAACCATCCCAAGAAGTCCAACCATCAACCCAATCAGTCCAAGCTGAAGCTGGTACCAGTGCACCTGCTCCCTCTGATCAAGCAGTTGTCTCTATTCCTTCATCGGTTAAAAGGGTGCTCTTTGAGCAACAACTACAAAAGGCTATGGAGATAGAGAAGCTGATTGATCAGCATGATTTTACAAAGCCTCAAATCAACTACTGGTTTGCTAAGTCACTGGATGACCGTGACTTGAGAATGAAGTTTGTAATCAGAAGAGAGTCTGGACCTGAAGAGGAGTATGACACTTTTTGGCAGATAGTACAGAAGCTGACCAGAGATGAATTGATAAAGATGTACAATATAGGGTCAGTTACACAAGTGAGGTCTGCTCTTCCACAAGTCAAGCAACTCATCAAAGATCTAAGTACAGTGGTTGACCCTGAGTTTGCAAGACAAGAGATAGAAGATGCTGAAAAGAAAGGGAAAAAGATCAAGCAGATTGATCTGTTTGTCAAGTCAAAGACATTCAGAATCAAATTCACAGATGGATCTGGTATCTTCTTCAATCTTGATTTTTACAATTTTTCAAAAGATATGCTGCTGCAAATTAAATCAGCTAGAATATCTTGTGATAAAGAAGAGATGAAGAAAGAATTTTTGAAGGCTATAGATCATAAACTTGCACAGTTGTGAGTTTTTGTTAGCCTTGGTTTGTAAATAACAGTTTACTTATTCATTTCCAATTCTTGTATAGAACTTAAAGTCTTGTGTAAAGAATTTAAGTTAGGGGGAGATTGTTGGGAAATAGTTTAAGTACATGCAAGTTGTTAGTTTAGACTTCTCAGACTGTTAGTAGATTTTACTTGTAAATCCAAAGTTCATGCTGCTAGTTGAAGAAACTCGAGCTGCCAGTGTAAAAGTTCAAGCTGCCAGAGCAAAACAACTCAAGCTGCTCAGTTCATGCTGTCAAGAGATTCAAGCTGCTCAACAGTTTCAGAAACAGAAAGTGCTGATTTTCAGGAAACGATATCTACATGAAGATTCCAGCATATCTACTATCAAAGAAGTCATAGTTCGTCAAGGAAACATATCAAGAAGCAATATAAATACAGAGAATAGGTCGTCCTATTGTATAAGGAGTTTCTGCATATTTTGAGTCTGTAGTTGCTTTATTGATTAAGTTTTCATAAGCCTCTAAGGTTGTAAAACCCTAAGAACAGTTTGTGTTCTTCGTCTAATCAAACAGATTAGAGGTGATTGTAATTGATGAATTCAGCAATACAAACAGTCTTGATTCCTGTGTGTTTATTTATTATTGATTCTGAAAGTTTTTGTCAAAATAATTAAGTGTTATTCCGCCAACTTCTTGATTAAACTTTGATTCAAAGCAAGATTATTGATTTATACTCTGATAAATTCAAATCAGTTAGTCTTGGTAATTCATATTTTAGATCCTGACAGTACGTTCACATGATATTTGTTTTTCAGGGTCAGGAAGTCATTTAAAAGCATCTCAGAAAAATTCAGCTCGAGAGGCGCAGGTAGGGGCACAGGCCTATGCCCCCTACGTTGCCAAAATAGTGACATTTGATGCTAGAGAGCAGTTCCAACGTAGACTAGCGTATACCGGGAACCCCCCCCCCCAGCGTAGGCCTGCGCCTAGGTCTGCACCCGTGCGGCGTGGAAACCCTATAGCTGCTTTTGGACGTCTAAAACCCTAGAAATCTCGACCTCTATAAATAGGGGGCTCGTGCTAGTCGAATAAAAAACTCACTTTATTAAAAATATTGGCGGAGCCCTACTGCGGCCGATTCACGGATCAAGTACGAAGTATTGGAGTGCCAAACTTTCACCGTCTACAAGCCCGAAGATGATTTCTACAATTGTTGCCGGTCAAGAACACGCGATGAGAGGCTAAACTCTCCATTAACATTTGCGGAGGAAGTACGGCTAAGTTTTACTCATTTGAACATTTGTATTTGTATTGATGTTCTTATGTTTCTTGGATATTTGATTATGCACAAATGATGTACTTGTGATTGTTATTATAAATGAATGATTTGATTGGTAAAAGCAAGATAGTTTATAGTAATGTTATTATTTGTGACGAGTCCATAGCATAGAGATTAAGACAAGTAATGAATATCGCATACGCTATACCCAGATTTATTGATTAAGTTATTCATGATTAATATAATTGTGAAATTGGTTATGTCTACGTGACGTGACCATCAAGCTATGTTCAATTAGTAACAACTTGCGTCGTATGGAATCCGCAAATGGTTATCTTCCCAAATTGATTCGTTATTTAATTGTTATTTGCTACATTATTGTTTTAGAAATAATCTTAGTTTTAATAAATTATCCAAACAATCAATTCAACATTTTACTCGCTTTTTAGTTTACAAAATTAACTCGCACATTAATCTTAATAGACATTCAAGCTCCGTGTGGAGTCGACGCTTACTTCCCTACACTAGTAGGTATTTAGGTTTATTTCTCAGAGCTACAACGATGGCTCGTCAGTGTTAAAAAAGGTTTAGATGGTTGATGTTTAAAGAATTTTGTGATTAGATGTTGGTTTGTGTTAGGATGATGAACTTTGGATTCAAACTCATCCCTTTTTTATGCTTAAGAACCAGGGTTGTTAGAGCCTCACTCTTATATAAAATTTGTTCAGCACCTAGTGTAATCGTAGAAAAAGTGGCTAGTCATTGAGGTAGGATGCGAGATTTCCTAGCCATATAATCTGGAGTTTTTGATAGCTTCAACAATGCCTTTGTCGTGCGAGGATGCATTTAGGAATAACGTTGCTTTAAGAATTCTAGACTCCCTGTTGTCCTTCTTAGGGGTTTAACTAGGAATTTGGAGAGACATTTAAGAAGAGGGTCAAAGAAATATCGAGTGAAAGGAAAGTTGTTGAGAATGAAGTCTTGATCAGCTTTAGAAAGATCTTCAAGATTTTTAGCACCAGCTTCAAATGATATGGCTAGGTGTTGCCTAATGGTGGAGATTGGGTGGCTAATGTTCTGTATATAGATTCACTATGATTGGATAAGTTGGCAAATACAAGTATTTGCTGATTTTGTTAGGAGTCATCAAGGGCTCTCCTCGGTGACTCTTACGTTTGGGAATGAGAAAGAGTAAGGGAGTTTGTTAGACTTATTATATTGTAATCAAGTCTAGGGTTCAATATGTAATAATTTAATATTTATGTTCTCTTTCTCTAAGGGCATAATTAATTAAGTCCATGGGCTTAAGCCTTTTAGGGTTTAGCTTAAATAGCCTAGTTTAGGGTTTTTTGTGTGTAGCAAAAGGTGAAAGGGGAGTATAGCCGTCTTGCTCTCTAGTGAAAAACTTTTGTTCATCTTTGAATGTTAATATAATCATTCTACTATCTTTCTAATTGTTTCATCTGGTTCGTTATTACATGTTTATGCTTGATTATTCGGGACTAACAAGTGGTATCAGAGCTACAAGATTATTTTCGATTGATTTGGACCTTTTGCACGATTATCAAATTTGTTCATCGAATTCTGACATTGCCAAGAATTTTTATCATCCCTAGTTGTAGTCGTGTGCTTTAATCTCATCTATATTACTTTTTGCGGTTTCGTTTTTTTTAAATAAACTTTTTACGTACCGTTTATTTCTTTCTGTTCTTTATAAAAGAAAAAAAAAACGTTCGGTGCTTTGTTTTAATCCTTAATGTTTTTTAGTTTTTTGGTGAAATTAATCTCTACTAATCATAATTCAAACATTTTGGCGTACATTTAACTTGATTATGAGTGTTAATTTGTTAAAAAATCGTTGATTTGAAAACTCTGTGCGTAAGATATAAGTCTTAGGTTTTTTTTATGAGTTTCATAGTGTGGGTTTGAGATTCAGATATTGAGTTTCAGAGTGTTTGAGTTTCAGAGAGTGAGTTTCGGAGTTTGATCAGTTTCAGAGTGTGAGTCTCGGACTCTTTTCTTTTTCAAAATGATAAGTCTTGGATATTTTTAGGCTCTAAGTGTTAGTTTAATTTTCAAGAGTCTTAGTTCTCTGAAAAGTCTTAGACTCCTCTCTCCAAAAGGTTAAGTCTATTACTTCTTTGTGTGTGGAACTAGACTTGGTTTTTTCTTTTCTTGTCTAGGAGTCTTTGGTTTTCTTGATTTTTTTTTCTTTACTTACTACTCTTTCACTCCTAAACTAAGTTTTACTCTAAACTAAGTCTCGGACTAACCTTGCATTTTTTTAACCAAGTCTGAGTTTTTGTCAAAAATTTTTATTTCACCAAGTTTGATATTTTTCTTTTGGGATAATTGCGCAAAAAACCATCAACTTGTCAGCTTGTTGTGATTAAAACCCCAAACCATTTTTCGTGGCAGAGAAAACCCCGAACTAGCTAAAAATCAGTAAATCAAGGTTTTATCAATGAGTAACACATTGAAATCGGTTATTAATCCTACGTGGACCGGTAAATAACCTACGTGGAATAAGTTTTAATTCTTGAAACCCGTTGCCAAGTAATACACATCATTTAAAGCCCCGTTGATAATTTTTAATTGTAATTTTAAACGGGATTACAACATCAACGAGTGTTTAAATGATGTGTAATACTTGACAACCGGTTTCAACAATTAAAATTTATTCAACGTAAGTTATTTATCAGTCCACGTAGGATTAATAACCGGTTTCAACCGGTTAACCATTGATAAAACCATGATTTACTAATTTTAGTTAGTTCGAGGTTTTCTAAACAACGTAAAATGGTTTGGGGTTTTAATCACAAAAACCTGACAAGTTAAAGGTTTTTTGCGCAATTATCCCTTTTCTTTTATTTATTTTTATTTTGTCTGAGTTTTTAATTTCATTATTTTAAGTGTGAGTTTGTTTTATTTGTTGATTTTTATTTTTATTAAGTATATTTTTGTGTTTGTTTTAACTCGAGTCCATCAACATTGAACTCGTTTTCATTCAAATATTCAAATCAATCTGCAATCTTCAAGATCCAATCAAGCATAAAGTGTCAAGGACGTCTTTAGTTGAGAAGCAAGCGATAGTTACAAATGAGGCGAATGTTGAGCATGGCATTAGAGATGTACCTGATTATGCGGACTCTCTCAACTCTAAATTAGGACATAAGGTACATTGTTCTCTAAATATTCAATTTTGCAATGAAGTAAATGAGTTGAATGCTAAATTGTGTGCTCTTAATAATGAATTTCAAGCGGAAAAAGTTCAATCTAAAGTTTTCCATGGAAAGTGGATGAATGAACATAATCTGTTTATAGAACTTCTTTGGGAAAAAGCTAAGGTTGATGATTTGAATACTTACCTTAAGAGTTGTTTAGCAACAACCACCAAGGCTAAGTTCCTTGAAATCTAAGTTATCTGATCTTTCAAAACGTTATGAGTTGTTGCATTATGAGAATATTGGTAGAATGGAAAAATTCAAAATGATTGAAAAAGAAAGAGTTGATTTGTATGTCTGTATCAAAGAATTTGATAATAAATTTCTCAAATACGATCCGGATATCATTAATTAAAGGTTCGTTAGGAAGACGTATCGAAGATGGCTTTCCGTACATGATATGGTCATTACGAATTTCTTGCGATGCCATTTGGTCTTACGAAAGCCACAACTACGTTTATGGATTTAATGAACCAAGTATGTCGACCTATGTTGGACAAATCGGTTATTGTATTCATTGATGATATCCTAATCTACTCGAGGTCGGAGTCTGATAAATTTTCGTGAGATGTTCCAGGTTCTTTGCAAGGAGAAGCTTTATGCTAACTTCTCTAAGTACGAGTGCTAGCTACGAAAGGTTCAGTTCTTGGGTCATGTTATCTCCGAGGAAGGAGTATCTTTTAATCCATCTAAGGCGGAGGCTATCCGTTCATGGCAGCCACCTTCGAATGCAGTCGAAGTAAGAAGTTTTCAAGGATTGACTGGTATTATCGGCATTTCATATGCGATTTTTCTAAGAATGTGGTATTCTCTTAGAAAGCCGAGCTATAGAAGGCCTTTCAAGAATTGAAGGTCGCATTTACTAGTGCCCCTGTACTTGCCTTACCCAAAGGTACTGATGACTTCATAGTATAAAGTGATGCTTCGGGTTTGGGACTCGGTTGTGTTTTGATGCAAAGGGGTAAAGTGATTGCTTATGCCTCACGACAACTCAAAGATTATGAAAGAAGTACCCTGCACATGATGTTGAATTAGCCATCGTGGTGTTTACACTGAAACTGTGAAGAGATTACTTATACGACACAAAGTGTAAGCTATTCACAGATCATAAGCGTTTGAAATATATCTTTGATCAACAAAATCTGAACATGAGACGCAGACGTGCTCTAGAGTTGGTCAAAGACTAAGATTGCGAGATCGTGTATCGTCCGGGCAAGGCCAATGTAGTGGCTCATGCACTTAGCCGAAAGATCTATCAAGATCGTAAGTTGAATTGAACTTCATTCTCACTTATGTTATAGTACAGCCTTCTATTCTCAGAGATATCCGTTGGTGGCAACTAGAAAATTCTCCGAGAATTCACACTTAAATCTTAGCGGCTTGTTGGTCAAGTTCATCTTCTTTCTGTTCAAAGTATTCAAGGACTGTATATGGGTTCCTAAATTTGGTGGGTTCCGAGATGTGATAATAAAAGAAGCTCAAACACCAAGTACTCTTATCACCCCAGAAGTACTAAGATTGTATCGTGACTTAAAGGCTATGTACTTGATCTACGCGGATTTGGCTATTAAAATCAAAAGAATGAAGAAAGCGTAAGTCATACCAAATACCACTGGCAGTGTACCAGTCGTAGTTAGTATAGCTAGAAGCTGACCTCGGGGATTATCGAACTTAGGGAACGGCAATAAGGATCGAGATACCGATACTAGGATTATCACTAATATCTAGCCATAGATAAGGGTTGAGGATGATTATAACCCTAAATACTTAAAACTATACTATCTAACAGAATACTAAAATAATAAACTTTAACGCTAAAACAGATTAATATCAGAGATATATATATTAAAAGCAGCACTCACTTGGATACGTCTTTTAGGATTAATGGAGTAAAATAGTTTGAAAACACTTAAGATGTTTTTGGTCAAAGAAAATTAAGTTGGAATTGAATCCAACCGTTTTAAATCTTTTAAGCTTAAGAGTTTGAAATTTTGATGTAAAACCGATTCATGGACAAATTTTATTAATTTCAGAAAATTAAGTATGGAGTTCTCTAGTATTCCCCAATTTCTTAAAATCAACAATAAATGTCTTCTACGATTAATTAAGTCAACTAAATCTAGCTTTTAAAGATTAAAACTGTCTACACGTCAAGCGCTCGGAAATAACTCTAAATATTCAATTTAGCGGCATAAACATCAATCAAGTCTAAGGAAATCAAAGATTAAATTAATCCTATAATCACAATATTGCTAAGAATTAATTTGCATACAATGATTTCACAATTTATTAACTAGTCACTATCTCATAATCACAATAATGCTAGAAATGGCAACCAATTAATAAATCACTTAAATTTGATAAAGTTTATAAAAATCAGCCTTTATAATCATTAATCATGATCACAATAATGCTAGAAAATCAACTATAATTCTAATTTTACACATATTAATCGTATGAATCAAGAATACATCAATGAATCAAACACCTTTCAACCAAAACCATCAAATACTCCACTAATCCATGTAAAAACGTAACCAAGCAAGTGCTTGGCTAAACTACTCACTAATCATGTTAAAAATAATAAAATAAACCAGATCTATACTAAACATAATCATAAAAGAAAGTAAATTCGGAAAGAGTGTACCAAAAACGTAAGAAACACGAGAAACACCCGCAACCGAATGCTTTGATCCACTCCAATAGCCGAATGATTCACTAGACTAACCTAAACTAAGCTGAAAATCAAAATCTATCTAACCTAAATTAGTCTGAAGAAATGAGGTAGTGATGGAAATCATCTAACGCAGCTGCGAGACCAAGAAGGACACCGTGCTGAGAAATAGATGTCGACGCATCAACCCTCATCGGGAAAACGAGGGGGGGGGGGCGCAAAGCGGAGGTGGAAGGCTGAGAAGAGGAAGAAGGGGGAGGCTGGGAAGGTAAAGGGGAGGTGGCAACGGGAGGGGGGAAGGGTGAAGCTACCGAGCCCGCTTGGGCAATCTCTGCCTCATCTGCCTGAGGCTCCATCTCACGCTCCTCCACGGCATCGGGATTAACCCAACCTAGGAGACGTCGGCGATCGGGCGTGAGCATACGCATCGTGGCAAGAGAGTCAATCCCGTAGGTCATCCTCTGCGCGTCCCGGACAACTGTCAACTCTTGCTCAACAGCAGCATCAGCAAAAACCCCAAGGTTATGTGCCAATCGCATAACATACATCCCTCCTACCATCGGACTACACCTGACGCGACCGGCGGCACCTGCAAAAAACCCAGCTAGCCAAAAAGCGAACTGTATAGTGCAGTCTCTATCAAGCAGCCTGCTAAGAATCATCAGTCCCTATGCGATACCGTGTCCGGATCCTTCCGGCACGCAATGCCTGAAGCTGTGATACGAAAGACTATCCGAAGCATCGGGTCACGAAAGGTCGTAGCCTTCGAGCTATGTGAATTATAAACACCTGAGGCAACGGTAGTCCAAAAAGCAGCCTCCGAAAAACCCTCAGCCGGACCACGGACTGCAGTAGCAAAAGCCGGGTCACTGACATCCTCTGCCGTATACAACCCCGAGAGGATGCCGAACTCACGGAGAGAAACGCGATGCTCTACTCCACCCAAGCGGATGTAGATGCATAATCAGACAGACACTGAGGCGTCGAAGAAGTACGTCGATAAAAACTCAAGAACGAGCTCTCTGTAGACCGGCTCTTCAATCTCAAGAAGTCGCAGCAAGGCAGGGGGCCGAGATGTGCTGATAGGAGGGTGAGCTAAGATCCCTCGCAAGTGAGTAGCAATGTCGAGCGACTCCATCGCGCCCCACGCGACTCCATAGGCAGGTACCAAGGCCTTGGACTCAAGGCGCGAAAGCTTCGCCTGGTCCTTAGGGTCCCCAAAGATAAGAAATCTATGGGGCCCCGCAGGAGGGCGACGACCTCCATCACCACCACCAGGAGGGGGCGGGGTGGGGGAGCAGCGGCAGCCGCAGCCATATCTATCTGCAAGAAAAAGAATAGAGGAAATAAACTAAACATGCTAACATACAAATAAAGATAAACTACTATAATCCCTAAAAGCCTAAAAATTCGATACTAAGAAACCCTAGAATAAAATCGAAAATAAAGAAACAAAATAAAATAAAGAAAGAAAGGAAACAGAAACTAAATTGGAATCTATGAAAACCTAAAGATAACCTAAGAAAATTAAATAAAACCCTAAATAAATCCTAAGTAAAAATAAAAAGAAAAAAATAAACTAAATTAGAAAACTAAAATAAAAACCTGAACAAAAATAATAAAAGAACTAAACCTAAAACAAAAATAAAATTAAAAAATGAAAAGCGAATAAAAAGAACTATCCTACTAAAGGAAACTAAAGAAATTGACTTAAAAAGAAAAGTAAAACTAAACTAAAAACTAGAAATTAAAAATTAAAAATAAAACTAGACTATCCTAAAACAAAAAAAAAATGACAAAAAATAACAAAGACTAAAATTTAAAATCTAAAAATTAGAAACTAAAATTTTCTAAATTAACACTAATAATTAACTAACAAAACTAAACTACTTAAAAACTAAAATCTAAAAACATTAGAAACCTAAAATTAAATAAATGAAATACTACATAAAAACTGAACTTAATCTCACAATTCTAAAATACTAACCTAAAATAAATCTAACAATCAGAAAGAAC